>VZRX01024052.1:0-43045 GCA_013398075.1 Notiomystis cincta | reverse complement strand
AAAAAAAAAAAAAGGAGAAGAAATCTTTTCCTCTGGAACAGAGCTGTGCTTTTTTGAGAGTCAAGTCTTTCAGAACCATGATTCAGAGTGCTGCAAGATGACCTCGGTACTCCAGGCAGGCCTGGTACCATTAGTAACCTCTCCACAGGGCAGTTACTAGAAACTGGAATACACATTAGCACTGAGAGTTTTCCAGCATATTTGTTGTTGAAAGGTGGCGATTAAGGATGCCTTGGTGCTATTGTTGCTGTTGCCAGGCTCTTTTGCCTTTGCTTTGTCTCCGTAGTCCTCTGTTTCTGCCTTTCTTATCCGAGTTCTTTTCCCTGTTATTGCTTTATTTTGTTTACGTTCTTCTGGGCCTTGGTCCTTGTACATCCTCTCCTGAGCTGTTTCTTTCTGCTCCAGCTCCTGTGCCTTCTCTCAGACCTCATCTCAATTGGAAAATGAACCATGAAACTCCCTGAAGATTCCACTAAAGTGCTGTCTTGGGGTAAGTTTTGTGTGTATTTTGGCACTGATCTACTTTTATACAGAGCCTGGAAGGTAGAACCACAGTGTCCCTTGTCAAAATATGAAAACCTTGCCTGCCTGTCAAGCAGTCACAATTTATCTTTTATTAATTACTAGTATTTTTAATATGACTCTGCAACTTTTTCCCTCCAATCTCATTGTGAGAGCTTTTTAACTCATGTTTTATTTATTTTTAAATAATTCAGAAACTCAAGATAGAAAACTTCAGTTTTTATTTTGGAGCATGGTAAACTTACTATGTAATTATTATAATGTAGGATCATGTAGAAAAAAGTTCACTGAGCAGTGCTTTGGAATCACTATCTCTACCTCTGTCCCACAGAGAGTAAAAAGCAGAGGCTTTATAGAGTAACAATGGTAACTGACTTGTGATTAGTAGTCAAAAATTTAATTCACCCACTTTGAAAGGCTCAGAAGTAGAAATATTTCTTTTACAGTAGTTTTAAATAAATAAATTGTCTTGAAAATTGAATAGATGAATTCCTACTGACAGTCACAAATATTGTTTCAGTTCAATCCCTGCTCAACCTATTGTCAGAAACTAAACTTATGTAGTTTGTTCAAATGACTAAAGAGAGTTCAATCCTAAGCAATTACAGACATAAAAGAGAATCTGCTTAATCCAAATTTAATCTGGAAGAAAAAATAAAACAAAGTCACCATTCTGGAACCCTGGCATAGGGGTATTTTGATGTTACCTTGTTAGAGGAAAAAAATTCCACAAGGAACTATGACATTCTCAAATGATACAGCCAAGACTTGCTTAATATACAGTATCAGAGTTCTTCACCAGATACTGCCCTGGGAGAACACCATCTTAAGAATTAATGAATATAAACAAGCAATAAATGAATTTAGAGTTAGCATTTTCTCACCATTAAAACAATGAGATGCTGGTGCATTTGCAAAGGTAATGTATTTTTACAGGGTATGCAGCAGGCTCCATCTCCCCAGGGCACATATTTATATTTGAGCTTCTCATCCTGGGCTCCCCTTAACAGTGAGGAGGAAGCAACTCCAGGGCACAGAACCAAACCTCTAAAAATGAGCCACATCTAATTAACAGGGCCAGGTGTGTCATCTATGCTGTAATCTTCACTGAACTTTAATGTCATAAAGAGGTTTTTCCAGATGTCTTTATTTCGCAAGAGATTGTCTGAGTTTCAATTGACTCTTTTTATAATAGTTTGGGGTTTGGTGCTGGGGTGTTTTGTTTGTGTTTTGCTTGTTTATTGGTTTTGAGGGGTTTTGTTTGTTAGGTTTTGGGTTTTGATTTTTTTTTTCATTCATCAGAAAAAGGGACTGGAATATTCCTTGATACCAAAGTCTGTTTATTCATGGTAAATAAGAGAATTCATCTGGTAAAGTGGATACTCAGTTATTCTTATTAGAACCTGTTTATAGTTTGAAGACAGCTTAAAGCAATGGACAGTAAAGACTAAGATTCATTTCAAATTTGAACAAGCTTACAAAAATTTAAGTAAAAATCTGAATCGTGGAAATTCTTCAGTGTATTGTATTTACTGTAAAAAAGAGAAGAAAGCAGAAGTGAATAGGTACAACAAATATACTTTAAAAAATAATTATTAAAAAGTATTGAAAATTTGCCATGGCATATTGTTTCCCACTACATTTTTCAGCATTTTATAGCTATTCTAGTGTTTTCTAACTGTTTTCCCAAGACAAAGATCATTTATGTGTGACATTGAAAGGTATGTATCACATGTTTTGCTTCTTTTGTTCACACTGTGTAGAGCAGCAGCTAAAGTTGTATCAGAAGGCAAAGATCCACAGTATTAGTAGGATTGAAATAAGGCTATGAAGTAGTAGATAAAAAGAACATTGATGAGAGAGAGAAAAATAAATCAGTTTCTTTTCAGCTGATCCCTATTGGTGAATTAGATAAAAAAGAGAGCAGCTATCAGTTAATTGATGGAAATAAAACTGAGTCACATTGTATTGGATTAACTTTGCCAAAAGCTAAACTCTCACCTAGCAGCTCATTCACTCCCCTGTCCCACAGGGTGGGCTTTTATGAGGAAAGTTAATTCCATCCCAGCCAGACCCAGCAAAGATCTCTACAGAAAATATTTTAAACTCATGTTTGACAAAGTGATATTTTTTAATTGAAAGATTTCCCAGACAAAATGGGAAATTCCACTTTCATTGGACTCTTGTGTTTTCTTATTCTGGCTTTGAATCTGCAAGAACACTAGTTATTACCACATCAATTAATTACAACCTTTGACTTTGCAAATGACCGTTTACATAAAAACAAAAATAATATTCAACTACTTAAAAAATAAGGCTCACATGCTATATTAACTAGCAATAAATAAATATAAACTTTTTCTTAACCTACAGAATTTTCAGCAGTGGACTTAAGCAGATAATAAAGCAACATTTAAGATGGAGTTTCTGTAGGGAAAAACAGAGTAATTCTTGCAAGAAATAGACTAAGTTATTTTTACAAATTTACTTATTAAATGTCAATTCCTGCCCTCTAAATTCATTGCAATACTGCAGAAGAAATTGGAGATGAAATTTTCCTTGGAGCAAACTTAAGTACATGCTCAGGAAACAATGGAGCGTGTAGATTCAGAAAGACACAAATAACTTCCTGCAGTCTAGAGCATGGGAATACCCTGGCAGCCTATCTTATTTATGGAAAAAGGTTTCAATAGCTAGAGGACATGTCAGAAAGTATGTCCACATGGAAAATAGACATTGTAAATAGAGCTTTCAGTGTACATGTCTTCTCGAAATCTTCTGTCTTTGTAGTACACTCTCAAGTCTGAGTCTACCAGTCATTTAATGGTAATTTATAAGTTGTTTCTCTGCTGACTAATGACAGAAGACTTAAGATCCTCAGTGTGTGAGATAGCAAAAGAAAAGTCAAGTTTTAAGTTTATCTTCCCTCATAGCTATGCTGTTTCTTTGGTGTATTTATCCCATATCTATCTGTATGAGTCAAGAATCCACTCAACTGCTCCACTGTGGGAATGAAACACATCTGTGTCAACAAATGAGCATGTCTAGATCAAGTGAGTGACTAGGAGACTCTCTTGGTTCTGGGGGGCTGCATAATGTGCAAAAGGATAGGAAGAGCACAGCGAGCCAGACCAAAGATCTGTTTGCTGAATGGTCTTTGACAATAGGAAGTGGCAGCTGATAAGACAGAGCCTGTGAGAACCAGGCAAGCCTTTAAGATACAGGCTTATCCTATGTTTTTTCCTCTCTATTCTCCCAGCTTTCAGCAGACTGTCTAGGGATTTCTGGAGCCAGAGAGACTTTTGTTTGCTAAAGTCTCAATGTGTATCTTTTCCATGAGTTTGTCATATTGCATTTTGAACCAATTTGCACTTTCAACATCTGGAATGCTGCTTGGCAGAATTTCCATAGTGTATGTATTCAGGTAAAAATATATTTCTTGTTCGCTTGTTTCAACCTGCTCAGTGATTATGTCATTTCATGATCCCTAGTTTTTATACTGTTAGAAATAAGGAGTGTTTTCTACTCTTATGGCCCATGGGACTTGAAGACCCAGCTAAGTTCAGACCTACGGGATTCATGTATTTCTGAAGTAAAATTTAGGTTGCTATATCATTCTCTTAGAATGAATAAATGTATTTCACAAAGGACCAGACTCAGGTTCAGGAAAATTATTTTTACTGTTTGTCCAAGCTACTCTCAAAAGAAATAAATGTATACAATGATTTGTATACTGACAGTTAAAAATTTGTTTTTAGAATTACCTGTCAGATACTTACACAGAATAAGTTTAAGGATGTTCATTGTTTTACTAATCATAAATAATAATAAAACTTTCCAATTTTAGCTTTTGAAGAAAAGATTATTTAATGCATTTGCAAGAAATAATAGCACCATTCACAAGCTCTCAGTACAATGTTTCCTAAGTGAAATGTAAGGCATTGCAAATTCCAGTTTCAGATAAAAATGCATTGCCTTTTTTCCTATAAATAAGTAGTTGTGCTATGGCAAGCTATCCCAAGAAATTTTATACATAACCCTTTGAAAATTGCAGAGAACAGACAGAAATGTCTGATGGTATTCAGCATGACCAGGGAAGTTGAAATGATCATGACATAGAGTAATCTTGCTTAATATTCCTTTTAGTTTTTCTGTTTAACTCTGGCTTGTCCAGAAATTCTTGCTATTCTAGTCATTTGCAGTGAGTACAAAAGCGTTTTCTGTATTTCTAGTCCAATTATAAAACAAATCAAAAAACCTAGGAAATTTCTAGATTTCCTCAATGGATCTCCATTCTGGGGCAAAGAGCCACTTTTTCAATGCTCCTCTCCTCACTGTTCTGTCTTATGCTGCTAAACAACCACTAGGTTTCATATTCTGTATATGTATATTGAATGGCTAAGTAATATAGAAGTACTGAATGTTAAGTTTTAAAGATGAAAGACAGTAAAAGCTTGGTAAATTAATTGCCTGCATCTATTGACAGATGCTCCAAATTCAAAAAGGGTTCTGTTACAGAAAAATATTTTTTAAAATAGTTTTTTTTCTTTATCAATTCTATCATGATTCACTAAATGATGCAAAGTAATCAAAATTAATATAAAGAAAAACTGTCAAAATTCTGTGTGGGCTAAAGCTGTTTTCTTGTTCAGACTTAGGTCTGCCAGACTCCTAGTATCAGCACACATTCCAATTTCTTTTGCAATGATCACTGTATAGTTTCTCATCGCTCTTGCTTCTGAAGTATCACTTGAATCTGACATACCAGCTTTATAAATCTCAACTACTCCATCTCAACTACTTCCATGAGACTTTGCCTTGTTCTTCCTGACTTTTTAGAAAGGGGTGTTAGGAGTGGTACATGAAAAGCAAGGAGAAGGATGACAAGACTGTGAAGTGGCACTTGGGAACTGACAGTCCCAGGGAAGTGTCGGGGATCTGATTGCACACCATGTACTTTGCTGCTCTTGTAAATTTGGAACACTTCAGGCTCAACTTTTTAAAAGCCTAAATTCATATATAATGATGTATTTCAAGATCTGAAACTTTCAAGGAATAGCACTAGATATCCACAAAAGCTATAATAAAATCATTAGAGATGACAGTCATAGAAGAATGATAGCTTTATTGCAAGAATTCTTGTGGAAACAAGTGCTGTTTAAGATGGTCAATTTTAAATACTGCCATGTTCCCTTGTGGTACAAACTGTATCAAACTTGAGTGAAATTGGTAATGAAACACAAGTTAATGGATTATAGAAATATGGAACTTCCCACACAATGCATTAAATAAAAGAAATTCTGAGGAAGCAATCTCTGTGTTTTATACTGGTTTTAGGTACACTTTATTGCCTACATCTGGTGGAATAGGTAAAAAATTCTTTCTCCTGGATGGAGACTCCCATTTAAATCTAAGGTACTGAAAATCAGAGATCATTGGCTGAAAAGTGGAAAGAGGCATACAGCATGAAAAAGTGATTTTAGTCACTTGGGTTTAGAAGTGAATGTTGGAATTGGGAAACAATTAGAAGACAAAACTTCTAGATGTATTCTGCACATGGAATTGCTGACACAACTTGCTATTTCAATTTCTATCTTTGCTGAATGTCAGCAAGATCTGTGCATATATTGGGAACTAAACAGGCTGGCCTGAATATTGCAAAGGAACTAATGAATATAATCTCTAAAATCCTACTTGGTAAATGAGATGATATTTTTATCATAAAATCTGCTACAAATTGTCAGCACTGTAGTATAACTTCTATTCACACCTTTTTCTATGAGCCTTGTGAGGAAATAGTATCAAGTTGCACAATCTAATAAATTCATAAAAACTTACTAACAACTCAATATTCATTTTTTAACAGTCTGAATCAAGCTAGTATATACAATGCTGGTATTCAACTTAAGCCTGTCTTTGAAATTCCTGGAGCCAGATCCAGGAACTATCCTCTGTGCAAGTGCATAGATCTATTTTTCTTATACTTAAAATAGCTACTGGGTAAAAAGTTTCTTTTTCTTTATTAAACTGAAGGCTTGAAATTGTGTTCTTCTATACACTGTGTTTTCAGATACTAGAATAAAATAAAACATTGTCATGTTAAGCACAACATTTTCTTAGTGAAGGTCAGTCATGACATTTAGATGAAAATGTCTTCATATTTACAGGCTAAATACAACAAAAAATGGTTGTAATTTTATTTTATTGTGTTTTTTAATTTTTCTCAAAGGACATTTGGAAAATGAGAAAAGCAATGGCACTTTGCTGCAAGATCACATTGCCTAAGAAGTGGTTCAGAAAGGTGTTTGAAGGAAGAAGGGAATTAGCATAATTGCCATGTGATTCCTTCCTTATGTAATGTTCTACAGTGCTGTAGAAAGAACCAGAAAGACTTGTTTTTATTTTGACATAAAGAAAAAGTATTGTCAGTCATTCTTACCTTCCAAATCCCAACTTTGCAAATCCCACTGGGGTCAGTAGGAGTCAAGTGACAAAAATCTAACAGAACCATAGCACAGTGCTCTGTAGCACTCACTGATCCTTTTGCTCCAAGCTATGACTAAAGGAGGATACTGGCTATTTTTAGAAGTTCAGATTATGCTGCTGTTTCATACTGGACTGCTACAGCAATCTCAGATAAAAAATACATTTTTATTGCTGAAATTGGATCACATTTGACTTATGTATATGCACATATTTTTGAAGCATCTCTAAGTCTGGTCATCTATTGCTAGAAAAAACCCACAATTTGTTGTCTGATTTCAGTTGAATTGTGTATCACACACGCATAAAAAAAAATCAATTATCTGTTTTGGGTTTTTTTCTGGAGACTTTTGGTTTTGACTGTTAAACCATTATCTTTATCCAGTATGAAACCAGTTCTGATCACCATGATATCTTACTCTCCAATAGCAAAATAAAGCAAACAGCATGGAAGTATGAACTAAAACATGGTCTGTAAAATCTCATATTCCTCCTAAATGACAACACAGTAATTATTAATTAGAAAAAAAAACATGTTAATTTAAATCCCAGAAAACATTAATAATTGTGTAGATGATTTAATATAAAAACCAGGATTTAATACTTAGTTGTTTTTAGTATTGTGCACTGATTACTAAATTAATAATTTATACAACACATTAACCACAATTACATGAATTGTAACAACAGGAAATGTGTGCTAACGGATGGTGCATGTGGTTTACTGTGAAAAGCAATGTTAAAAATCCTTGGGTTTACCTCATATTTTATTTTGCAGCCTACCATTGTAAAAGAACCTGTTCCAAACTATCGATCTGTAAAGCAAATTGCAGTGAGATCCTAGCTGGCCATTTCCCACACTCCTGATAGTAGTCTGCTCCAACAATTGAAGAGTTAGACAATTAAGAGGTTCTCAGTGTGTCAGAAAGACAATAGAATGTGCCTACATTTCTAATTGCAGCTCAGTCACAGAGATGTAGCAGATTAAATACTTTAAAAAAAAAAACAAGCTCCTGCTGGAAACGGGAAGCTGAAATGAGAGGTCAAGGTGGGACCTGTTCCTGAAGGCTTCTTTTCCAGCTGTCAGTGGCCAGTGAAGTGCCCAGCTGAAGGTCTCTATGAAATAAAGAAGTTGCATCTGAGGCTTTCAGCAGCCTGTGGTGCTGCACAGTGGATGAGGTCCATCTCTCAGTCAGGGGCCAGAGGAAGAAAAGAGAAGTTTCACAGGTTCTCTGAAGCTTGACAGATTACTTGTTGCATCAATGGTACAGGAAGGGTTGAAAGCCTTTCACATGAAATACACTGGAAAATACAAGGAGATTCAGAATTGCAATGTAAATGCTTTTTCTTAACATCTGCCATTGGCAGACTAAAAGCCACAGAGCTAATTTTGTCAACATGAGTGAAGGTCAAACTTTATGACTGCTTGACCTCCAAAAGACATCTGTAGTTTAAGTCAGTGGTGGAAGTCCAGAGATGAATTAAAGGTAATGTTTCCTCCACCTTAGCAGCATTTCTCTGTAATAGGAAATTATTGCTCTTATCTACTTTGCACCTACACTAAAGGCCATAGAAATGCTACTCTTATCTAGTCAAAGAATGAAAATAACAAAGTTTTAACTAAAGCATAATTATGAACTGCCCAACATATACAATAGCTCTGCTAGAGTTGATTATGACCTGTAATGAGCTACTCTTAACCTACTGTACTATGTGTAAAAATAAAATTTTCTGTCTTCCTGAGTTACCTGAGTGCCCAAAGACTAATTTTCAAACTGAATCACTTCTTAATTGGGGAGCAAGGGGGCAGGAGGAGTGTCTGTGTATTTTGAATGCCTCCAGATGAATAGAAGTTTTCAGTCTCACAGTCTTTGCCATAGGATCCCAATGCCTTTTTAGATCTGCCTATGAGATTCTGCAGATTTTAAGCAAGTTGGGTTTTTTGTACTGCAAAACATTTAAGTAGACATGCATATTTAAAATTATATTCTATTATATTTAAAACTGATTTATAATTCTTAAAACACAGAATAATGGTTATCTTTTGAAACATAAATAAAACAAGTCCTCAAATATATAACCATAAACCAAATAAAAATAATGATAAAATGTGAATGAAGGATCTGAAGGAAAATCTGCCTTCATAACTATTCAGACAAGGAAATTTCATAGACATAGATGGTAGACTCTCTTGGTCTTCTGAAATTTAATAGCTAAGTGTCACCTCTGCTTATCTATCTTCTCTCCATTGTACAAGTCTATTTTTATTGATGGTCTCTAAATTACTGAATGGACATTTAATTGCACTTTTATCTGAAATCACGGAGTACAGGTTTTCTGTAATTACAAAATTTTCTTAATGAACTGTAAGGTTTTTTTGTAGGCATGATCCAGAGAAGCAAATTATATCATTTTCACATGCAGTTAAAATAAGAGCAGGCAGGAAACAGAGAAGTGCATCAAGTTTTTGATGTATACAGCACATGGAACAGATGTAACTCACTTGAAGGTTTTCTGTAGTTGTTGAACTCTAGAGGAAGGGAGGTTGACCTTGGCTGAGCCCCCCACCCAATGACTTTCTCACTCCCTTTCCTCAGTGGGACAGGGAAAGAAAATAGAGTGGAAAAGCTCCTGAGTTGAGATAAAAGAAGTTTATTAGTAGTTTGGTATTTATTATCTATGACGAAAGTTAACTCCACCACATCCAGACCCAGTATATAAATAAATCTAAAGTAATCAATTACATTATGTAATTAATTCCAAAAACAGAATAAGGAAGGTAATAATTTATTTTAGCCTGGTACAACAAATGATTCACAAATGATTTTTTAGAAATATTTTCAATATTTTCAATATAAGAAGAACCAGCTCAGGGTTTCTCAGTAGTGTAGGCAGTTAAATCTTGCCACTGCAAGGTTGAAGATCAGATCAGTACAGCCTGGAGAGGCAGAGTGTCCTTTGACTGCTGTTGGTGAGTGGTGCAGAGCTGGTCAGGTATGGCAGCCTGTTAATGCTGGGAGACCCTTCAGGTCCCCAGTGCCCTGGATGCCCAAACCCTTCACCCAGCTCTGAGAGAGGCAGCTCATGCACCCCTCTTTGAGTAGGCAGCAGCCATTACCTCCCTTCCTGAAGTGGTTTAGAATCAAAGAATCACTGACTTTGGAAAAGACTTTTAAGATCATTGAGTCCAGTTGTAAAAAGATAAAAACAAAAACAAACAAAAAAGCAAAATGCACACACGTACAGAAAACCTCAAACAAACTAGAGAAATCCAAACCCACAATTTACCACATTCCTTCTAGAACTAGACCTGAATCTATACCTTCAAATATTTATGACACAGGAACTGAGGCAAATGCCACATCCAGGATAGTGACAGAGTTATGTCACATAATTTTGTACATCCTTTCATGAAGCTCCATCATAAAGCTGTTCAGAAGGAACACTGCAGCAGTGATAAGTAATTTACATTTAATTTCTACCTGAATTTTTTTTCTGGCTGTTTCATTAGCAATTTCCTTGCTTGTGGACTTGAGTGCTTTAACTCTCCTTTAGGCAATTATATATTGATTGGACTTATAGAGGCACAAATCTACTGGAGAATCTGAAAGAAAAGGGGTTTTGGTAATCTTAGTCCTGCCTTGCTACTAACCCATAGTAGGTAATATGTGCTGTTATGTTTCCTGACATTAAGATGAACACAAAGCTGACCATTTTCGTCATAGATCAGGGCTCCCTCAATGTCTGCAAAAATATTTTAGGAGCATTCAACATTTTCTTCTTTTTTTCCTTGATTTTCTAGAGATTTTACTGACAGCAAGTATGGTTTTCTGAATATCACCCAGATGTTAGGGCAAACTGTTGGCAGCTCACTGAGAAAGTTCGGCATTTTTGAGTAAGCTTGGATCCATCACCGGGAGCCAAAATAAGGCCATAACACCTTCTGCTATGATAAAGAAATGACAGCTTGAAAATGTCATTTCTCAAAGAGCTGTTAGTTTTGTCATTTCACACTCTGGTTTAGTTAAAATTAAAACAATAGAACCAAAGTATTAGGTTTGTATCCTTTCTTCAGGCACGCAATACTTTCAATAAGCATTTTTTCTGAAGTGTAACATGTAACTAAATAGTGTAGAGTAAGCAACACTAACTTAAATAATTCAAAAATTCAGGAAGATGAAACACCAAATAAAAAAATGCAGAAACCCAAACTTACCCCGTCATACTGAGAAAAGACAGATAATAGCTTTCTTCTACTATTCTTTCTTCCTTTTTTTTTAAGTAGCTTTTATTTTATAAAAAATTACTTGTAAATGACTGAGGTACAGTTAAATAGAGAAAATACTTCTCATCTCAAATGTAACGTGAAAAGTGGGATTTAGATCATATAGCTGCAACCACACAAAAAAAAAAAAGTTAATCTTCAAATTTATCTACTCATCTAGATTATTTCCACAGTAAAGAAAAGAAACAGGCACCAGCCATGAGCAGTTTACAAAATTATATTAGATGTCTAGAGCATAGGAAAGATGGATCAATGACTAATCTAGCTCTTGAGAGGAGTGAATAAGTGAGATGAATCTCATCACTTCTCTGAAACATTGGCCCTTCTTTTGGCTTCTCTTTTTAAAATTTTCATATCTTTTGATAGACTCTTCATCTCAGAACTGATTCCTGATATCAATAAACATGCTCTTATCTCAAAATTCTCTATTCAATATAGTCCAGCCTGATCCCACCATTACAAGACAAGCATATGTATGTACATCAGTATCAATCACAGCACAATGGGTCTTCAAATAGCTTTAATATTTCACAGAAACAGAACAAGCTGCACAAGTGGTGCAGCTCAGTGGTGACAGAGCACAAAGCATAATGGAATCCATTTAAAACACATTCTTAAAAAATTACATCAAAATGGCAATTTCATATTCCTGCCTTTAAATTAACAGCTCATAATCATTCCTCATAAGCAGCTTCATTTTTATCCTCCTCATGTATAGATACTACAAAATTATCTAAAGTGAAGATATGTGTCTATGTGAAAAAATAATTTTAGCCACAGACTAAGATAATGAAGTTTTGAAGTTAGATTCTGAGGCTAGGTCATCAGATGCAAAACCTTGATTTTCCCCCATTGTGGTATTTTGGGTGATATTAAAAATCTCACAGAAATAAAAATGTTATTCACTGAAATTCACCACATTTCATGGCTTACTTAATATTAATTAAATTTAAAATTGGAAACTTGCAAATTATTTATCAGGTATGCAAATGTATGTTTGTCATATTGAATGTTTGGTTTAAAAGTACCAAATCAAAGCATACAAAGCACAAGGCTTTAAAAATTTGCAGTCCTTTAGCCATGCTCTGACTGCCACTTGTCATGGTTGTCTCATAACTCTTTCATAACCTTTGCATAAGAAATCAAAGAGCTCAGTGTTGCTCCTGTAGAACAAGTGTACATCATGACAGGAGCTGATAGTACATGTGTATGCAATCTCAGTAAGAAAGTGATTAGAGAGATGTTAAAGGAGTTATTTGCACTCTCTGATGTTAGGCATCTGTCTTAGGCAGCTAAAAGTTTTCTTGGCAAGCAAGAATGTGGTTTCTTGAGCAACTGATAAAGCTGCTACCCTTTCCTTCTCATTCTAACTAACTGCTGCAGAGATTTCTGAGTTCTTTGTCAACCACCTCCTGATTGCAGGCTAAATTCAGTTAGGTTTTTTCCCTCAGAAAATTGCACCATAAACTCTTGTTACGCAAGATTTGATTAATGTCCATTTCAGATGTCCCTGCAGCAAGGGCAGAACACAGATGGAGGCTGGCCACTGATCTGAGTTAAGCCATTCCTGCCCATCAATCAGCAACTGTAGTTTATAGCAGGATGTCTTGAGGAAAGGTGGTATCAGTGATATCTTACTGTAAGAAGCTGAGAGGTTCAGAAATTGATTAATGATCAGGTCCAGAGTCCATCAAGTGAGAGCAAGATAGAGAGGTGGGTGCACTGTTCTAAGGCAAGGTCTCACTACTCATCCATCAGAGCCCTACACTAACAGATGAGTTGCTTCAGTTTCCCTCTTCAGTCAATGGAGAAAAAGGCTTCTCTTAGGGTGAGCTAAATCTAGAAACTAACTCAGCTGCACACAAGGGGAACCGTTTCTTTCCTTTGACAGCAGGACTCGAAAGTTACTGTACTTAAACACAGGACTTAGACCTTGTGAGTACTCCTTAAGAACAAATAAATCGTCCTTTGAAATCTTGGAGAAATATGTTGAAGGGAAAACATTTTCACAAATGACTTAAAAGTGGCTACACCCTGAATCCATTCTACAAATACAGTGAACAATGCATTTCAGTGACTATATACCTCAGTTTTTCCTGAAGAACATATCAAAGAGTGATGAAGAAAAGATGTACAGACAGGTGATTTCACCTTATTTCTTCTCCACTTCATAGCCTAGCAAGAATCAGCCAAAAAACTGACTGACAAAGCTGGAAAATACTTATTTTCTAGTTCTCTTCTGTATGGGCAGTATGTAGTGGTCTTTTGAGCTTTGCACTCTGTTCAGGTTATATGGTTCACAAATCACACAACAAAACTGATTCTGACCCTGAGCAGGCAAGCCATTTTCTGATGCTGAATTTCCCTGCCTGTCTGTTCCCACTGTGTTTGAGAATGTAGAATGGACAGCATTTAAAGGATTTTTATCCCTGAATATAGGTAGTATGAAATAGAAAGTGTTAGTGCTAAGGAATAAGACTGAAGACATTGTTTCTTCTTTTCCTGCCACGCTCTATGCATACTGAATAAGGAAAAATCCACCTTAAGGCTATACAAAGACCCAAGCAAGCATAGTGACTTAGTCAACACTTGAAACCCCTTCTCTCAACAGGTTATATTAACATTCAGTGGGCTATCTCCTACCACAGCAGACCACTTGCATTCTTCAGGCTAGTTTGGTATCTCTATGTCAAATTCCAAGGTTGATATACTCCCAGAACTACATTTCTAACTCAGAATAACCATAATTTTATGTTACATAATTCTTCTAGAAGTAATATACTTAAGCTATTTACACTTGTGATATAAACACAGCACTATTTTTTAAAGAGGAATCCACCAAGGAGAACCTTCTAGTGCTATGGAACTGATATGACATGGGATCTTGGTGGAAAAACAGGGAACTGGCCCTGTGTAAGAAATAGGCATGTTAGAATATTGCTTTACGATGGATCCTGATGATTAGTGTTTCAGAGACTGATTCCCCAAAGGATATTCTATCTAAACTTCTATTGTACTAGTTGCAGTGAATCTGAAACCCAGTCATGGGAGGTGTGATGGTAGGTGACTGCCTTGTCCACAGTGATCACGATGTGATGTTTAAAATGAAAGTTTAAAATTTTCAGTGTAATCACAGAATCACAGAATTGGTCAGATGGGAAAGGATCACAGTCCCTTGTCAAGCAGGGTCATCCTAGAGCATATGTAAGAGAATTGTGTCCAGACTATCCAGAATATCTCCAGTGAGGAAGACTCCTGACCTCTATTGTCAATCTGTTCCAGTTTGCTGTCACTAATACGAAAAAAAGGATGGCTGTGTTGTTACCCTAGACTTCAGGAGAGCAAACCTTAAGCTATTCAAGAAGCTATTTAGCAGAGTACTTTTAAAGGCTCAGGAGTTAAAGAGTGCTGGTCAGTATTTAAGAATCATGTTATAGAACAACAGGAACAGCAATTCCACTGTGTCGTATATCAAGCAAGCAGGGCAGAAGACCAGCCTAGCTGAACATGAAACTCTTTGTTGAGATCAAGAGGGAAAAAAAAAAAAAAGCATGAATTCTGGAAGCAAAGTTGAGATTTCCAAAAAAGAATACACAGCCATGTCTTGTAGATGCAGGACGAAGCCACAAAAGGTCAAAGCTCAATTAGAGTGAAACTGACCACTGCTGTGCCATATAACAAGAGTTTTCAAAGTACATTAATAGTAAGAAGAGAGCTAAAGGAAACATTAGACTGATCCTTGTTGAAGATGGTCAGCTGACCAATAAGGATGAAGAAAAAGCTGATGGCTACTTGGTATGTTTTTTTAAAAAAACAGGTATCTTGCTACTCAGATTAATCAAGATTTTAATGGTTAAAACATCAGTCTCTTTAGGCTGCTTCTGTGTAAGTGTTCAGTGGACCTATTGTCTTATTTCATACCCTACAGAAGCATTTTTGACAAGATACATCTGCATGCATCACTATAAGCACATGTGTGTGGGGGGAATGTCATTCTATTGGGCTAAAATGAGGGGAAAAAAAAAGGTTTCACTTAATCCTTAAAATATATCTAAACATAGTAGACATTTAAATTAAATAGCTACTAATGCATAGCAGTGGATGTGAAAGAGGACGTCTGTGATAAAGGTGTGATGTAATGTCATGTTCAATTGCTTGTAATTAGTTACAAAGTTATCTTTTACGTAAATCACCACCAAACAGTTATCTTATTAATATTTTTATATCTGCAATAACAACCTAAATATTAATTAAAGGTTATTCAGATGCTAAATGAAAGATAGAATAAGGTAAATGCCAGCAAATAAAATCTCAAAAT
The DNA here is from genome assembly GCA_013398075.1 of Notiomystis cincta. NCBI lineage: Eukaryota > Metazoa > Chordata > Aves > Passeriformes > Notiomystidae > Notiomystis > Notiomystis cincta. The sequence goes on along the minus strand of VZRX01024052.1, from coordinate 27,437 downwards.
AGGTGCTTTATTTCCTACTTTTTAAAGAAAATTACTTAGGAAAATATCCAACCTTATGGGGTAAAAAACCCCAAACCAAATAAAAACCCGTTTGAGTGTTCACAATTTTTTGCTAGATGCCTATTGCATTTCATTCAGTATCACAAAACCAAATATCAGCAGTTAAACTGGTTTTGACCAGAAAATAATAATAATAATAATTAGAGAATTGAAATTTCTTTCTGTCTTAGATTAACAATTGGATTAACACACAAGGGACTGCAGAAAGAATGGACTGAAAAAAATTACTGATATGCTTTAAAAGTTTACTGCTAATAGTACACAGACTCCAATTTATTCCTTTTTTTTTCCCATTTTTTAACTCAGAGTATGGTCAAGCAGCTATAAATTAACTGGGTTGTATCTAGAACAGGAAATATCTGAAGCAGAATGAGAGCTGCTTTATAGAGTCATAAAGAAATGATACTTATTCCTACTAAAGTGACCAAGAGAAAAAACAAAAACAAAACCAAAAACAAACCAAGAAAAACCTCTGAATAGAATAATGCTTAGATCAAGCAGTTCTGTTCCTTATAGAGCTCCCAAATTTCCATAATTACAGTTCAGGGAGTTTTCCAAGCCAGAGGTTACATCCTTAGGATCATGTTTAGCAGCCCCTGAACACCTATTTTTTGTGCATAGGTCAAATCCCTTTCCCAACTCATTTGTATTTTGGCCTTCATAACATCTTGTGGCAATAAATTACATGCTCTAATTGAGCTCTATGCAGAAAAGAAATTCATTCCTTCTCAGCACCTTCCCAACATCTCCTAGATTTGGGGAGTGTAAGGCATGGACTGAAAGCAAGATGAACCATGAGAAAAAAGAATTAAATGCTTCATGAGAAAATAGTAAAAACTAATAATTCTATAATGTTCTTAGTGCAATGAGAATGTTAGGAGGCACTGAATATATTTCTATGGCTGAGCAACAAAAATACTTTCAATGGGTTTCTACAGACCTTGCTTAAGAGACTTGTGCAGAGCTATTAAAAATTTCTTGGGCCACATTTGTTTTTACTGGGGAAACAAACAAAAAAAAAATAAGAAAGCTTTAGAATTTGGAAGTATCATCTAAAGCTAATTTTGGAACTTTAAACAGGTGTTTTAAAATTGCAGCTTGGTATCTTGGTTCCAGATACATTTCCTGATGACAAGCTCTTCTGCAGTCTATTGCATTTAGATCTTAGGGATATTCTAAGAACTGGGGAATTAAGGAGATCAGTAAACAGATGCAGGGTAGCAACTTGCTTTTTCCAATCTGTTTTCACAATTACTGACATGATTGCAAGGGAAGTGCAAGAATAAGAAAAGGTAGCTAGACAACAGAAATTCCTGGAGCTAGCAGGCCTGTCAGCTGAGAGCAAGTGAAAGCATCCCCCTACCATGCTGTCCTACATCTGCTCACTTGCTACAGAAATAAGACAGCAGTAACCGATTTATGTATCTCAAGGCCAGAACGGTGTCAAGTGGCTGACATGAGTTCTGCTAAAATGCCAGCAGCCCTTGCTCTTCAGCAGCAGAGAATATTAATGAGCCTTAACTACAATCTGGTCCAGGACTGCTTGCTACAAGGTGTTACAGAGAGAAGACCATGTCTCATGTCTCACAGGCACCCTCCATATGGAAATCCCCTTCAGTTTTGTTTCAGGATATAAAAGATGCAGAGGATTTAAACTTTAATAACATGATGGGTTTAGAATTCAGTTGAAATACCAATATTTGCCACAGATTAATTGTCTTCATTGCGCATGGTGTGCCAAAAGAAGCTTTTGTAATGCAAGGCAGTTATACCTCTATAGGACACATTTCAACTGTTGATATTTAGATTTATATATTTCTATTTTTCTACAGGGTAAGATTAAGAACACTATTCAAAGCTTAATATACTACACTAGCAGGTAGCATGGGTTTAATGACCTTTCTATTATTTGAACTGAAACACCATTTTTTCTTTATATGTGTCTATGATATTTTGCAAAAGAAAAGAAAGGTGTATTGAAATATTTCCTGTTTAGTGATTAGTCTAGAGGAAACCTGAATTATGTCTCTAACAAACTTTTGATTTAGCAACAAGCCAAAAATGAGAAATTCTCCAAACCTTAAAAGTTCTAATAGAAAAGTTAATTTCTTAGCTAGTCATTTATTTCTCACTAGTAGTCATCCCCCATAGACAAACATGGCATTTCACTGAAGTTATTTGTACTTTTCCTTTGGCCCCTTTTGTTATATTTGCAGTTGCCAGATAAATCATTTAAACAGTATCTCATTTTACTTTCAACTTACCATTAAGAGGAATAGAAAGTCCGCATTACTGCTAGTCTACTGGATACTGATCCTGCTAGTAGGCTGAACTATGATTTGATGTGCTTTGGAAGAAGAACTAATAATAACAATTACAAACATAAAACCAACATTTGGATGCAAATTGTTGATAATTGCTTGAATTTTAATGTTCTTGATGAAATAGACTTACAATGTTCTGTGAAACATAGGTGGGGTTTTGAAAAGTTGTCTCTTGCCTTTACACATCACAAACAGTGCTGTAAAACATCTGAATTTTTTTTTAAAGTCACTTTAAAAAACCAAAATGAAATGAAAAAATTAATCTACATGGTTGCCTTTTCCTTTTCTAAATTCTGTATTCTACCCATAACTCAGTTGGTTACTGGATTTTTGTTCTTTGAAAGTTCATGGGACTTCAGGTGGTCTATTTAGTGGAAAATCTTTGCTTCCCTTTGAGGTTAATACCCCCAGCTATAGGAATATCAAGCATTTCCCTAGAGCAGTAGATTCTTGTATGATGCATAACAGCTCCAGAAAAGCTTTTCTTTGTATCTTGGTTGTAATATCTCCTTTAAAATTTTGAATGCTGCTGTTTTCATCCTACTAGGTAAGATTATGTTGGTACCTCTGAGAGAGTGTGTGTCTGCTGGAGTAAATTCCTGCAGAAGCTGGAGACACACGGAGAGACAGCAGGCTCAAAGTACTGAACCCTGTTGGAAGGAGCAAGGGAAGAATTATGAGAATATGAATGCATGTGTGAAATTTCTGGACCAAGGGAGGTGTTCTGTGAACACTGAAGAACTGTCATCAAACTACTCACCTGGTCCCAGCCTTTGCAGAGGGAAAAAGCTGTAAATCTGAGCCTTCTTGTACAGGGAAAATCTTTCAAATCCCACTCTCCTCTCTGGAAAATTATTCTAATAATCAAATTAGTAGGCAGCAATAGGCAACAGTAATAGTGAGTGTGAGTAAACAAATGATCAAGGCAGGTTCATCAAGGCATTTCATTTTGGAAATCACCATCTCATATGTATATATGCATAACTAATTTTGATGTAATAATTGCACACATAATATGGAACACAAGCCAGGTTTCAGAACTTTTTTTTAGTATGAGCTGTTGAAAGCCATATAGGTCTCTTGATCAGCAGGCTGGTTTTTATTAAAACTGTAATTCTTTCCCTTTGCCATATGAGAACAAAAGGACACAGCTTGGATTTGTAATTTCTGGGAACTAGGATTGCAGAAAGAAGCATTATACTTGGGCACATCATTTTCACAGTCAAAACAATGAATTAATGCTAAACTTCTGCATTTCTCTCCTACTGATGCAGAACATTTTAACAGAAACAAGTATATAGTCATAGTATAAATTCATACTGTGAAATAGATTTGATTTGTAACAGATGCATTTAAGTTTCATTCAATATTTGTAAATTTCAGTTTGTGAGCCATTTGTGTTGCTTCACATTCTTTACTGTCATTTGGGATTTGTTGGGTTTTGGCTTTTTGGTTTTTTTTAATGTTTGTTTGGTAATATGAATTATATGCAAAGGTTATAGCTCCTGAAATTGGTGCTTGACCCTACTACATGTACACACATCCAAACAGCATTCATAAACCATGTCAGATTAACAGAAAGGCAATAAAGAAAAGCAATTATCACTGTAAACAAAAACTTCCTGTCTCATTTTCAGTGTTAGCTCATACCAGAGTCAATAAAACTCAGCCCTCCAGTCCAGATATTTACCTGGATCTTTACCTAAGTAAATTTAAATTATGTTAAAGGGAAAGTTGAATAACATCTTACTTTAACACTTTGCAGACTATCAAAAATTGGTTTCTTCCAATGCACCTCTTATCTTGCAAGTGTATGATTTAATATGTAGGAAATACTGGGAGATTTTTACTGGAATAACCATTTTTGTGTATTTCTGGATGTATTTCTGGATATCTGAGCATGGATAAAACTGTCTTCCAATCGTATGGGAGGCCTAGAGTTTTTATCCAGCTCTTAAGGAGGTATAACTCATTGTTACATTTTCTAATTAGAATAATAGTAACTTTTTAAAATAGAGAAAATATGAAATCAATGTGTGTTTCTAAACCATCCAGCATAAGTGACCGGTACAAGGGTCATGAAGGAAGGATATTTGAGGTACATTCAAGACACCATGATTCACTTCACATTACTTACCTAGAACCGTATTCAATGTGCTGCAAAGAGATATGTGCGGGCAATAAAACCCAAATCTTCTGTTTCTGACTGCTGCCCTTGTAAGCTTACCATTAATTACAAAGCATGTTTCATTTGTATTAGAGGAGGCACATTTCTTTTCTATGTGTAGCTGCAGATCAAGAGAAGATGTGTATATATATAAAATATATTCACATTATTGATTACTGGTGTTTCAAGAATACTTCCCCAAAAAGAGCATATTAAATGTATTCCAAATGTAAATAACTTAACAAAATAATATTATTTAATTCCGATAATTTAATAATTAATGAATTTAATTCCATTTCTTTCTGCCAGTAGCATTCTTTTGGGTTTGAGCAGTCAGTTTTAATAGGGAACAAAACCCAACCTGTTTCATCTGCATTAAAAATGTCTTCAGAGCAGCAGTCCGAAAAAGGAATGAGAAAACATGAACCATTCATTCAGAAACTGCTATCACAGAAGATGCTGCACTTTGCAGTGTTCAAACCAGGGTAGCAACACGACCAGTGCCATTCACAGTGGCACTCAGTGCTGTGTGTGGTTTTATCTGCAGTTCCTCTTATCCACCAAACCTGGCCACCCGTGGGCTCACCCACCTCCTGATTGCTACGAAACGAAACCCTTATTGGTTCTCCTATGTCCTTCCATTCTCTGCAGGTGTTAGTAGCCAGTGGAACTGATCCTTGAGGAGGGAAAGTAAAGCCCCTTTCACATCAGATCATCTTCAGCAGATCATACCTGGTGCTCTGGTGGGTTTATGAGTGGCGCACTGAGAGCAATTAGTTCCTGAATGAGGATAACAACAGGCGATTACCCTATTTAACAGCTGCTAAGTGGTGTTAATTGCTGGCTATATACCACAAGCTGAGCGATTTTCTGCAAACTGTACAAACAGAACAAAACAAACAGATGATGTAGGGAGAAAAATGGGTCTGAAAGAACCTCTATTAATCCCAAATAGACATACAGCTGGAGAGATCATATTCATTGCTGGTGTGAATTATTTGTAACAAGCAGTTTGTCAAATCCAGCCCGTTACTGGATTGTCTGTGAACAGACAGCAATTTATATTAGTTTCTTCATTATTCACAGCCATTTAATGAATGGTTTGTATGAAAACATTTTTTGCCTAAGGTTTTCTCCAGCACAGCTAGTTTGTGATAAATTCATTCTTATTGAACAATGCCTTGATTTCCATGAAAGAGAGTAAAGAATAAGTTATTTTCAGAATCTAGCCTTAGCTTGTAAGTTAATAATAAGCAAATTATCTCTAAAAATGGAAAGAAAATATCTCTAAATGAAATTATGATGTAGAGTTTCTTTTCTTCTCACTGAAATGTCAAAAATAACAGAAAAGGTCCAGACAAGAAATCTTACAGATGTTTTTAGATGTTTTTAGATCTCTTGCTAAGAGCATTCACTAATCACAGTGCAGTACATGACCAGCAAAGCTGGCCACTGTGTATATTGTATTGCTAAATAGCATGTTTTAGATTTTATATAACAGACAAAAGTTGACTTATTTGAAAAGTATAACTTTCAATGTTAAAATGGGCTTACATGCTGTGAGGATGGTGATAAGTTATGAAAGTAATCATAGTAGGGAAAAAAATTAGAGTTTTGTAGGTCCCTCTCCTGGGATAGAATTCATTTTCTTCTTAGTAGCTGTTCAGTGCTGTGTTTTAGATTCAGTATGAAAATAATGATGATAACACAGTGATATTTTGGTGATCCCTTAGTTTTGTTTACCCTCTCAAGGACTTTTCATTGTCTCATGGTCTACCAGTAAGGAACTGGACAAGAGCTCTGAGAGAGCATGGCTGGAACAGGTGACCCAAAGTGGCCAAGTGATATTTCATACTGCAGAACATCCTATCCAATATATAAACTGGGGAGAGTTACATTGCAAGTGTCAGTCATGACTGAGACAGGCTGAGCTGGTGGTGAGAACTGTATTGTGCATCACTTGTTTCTCTCAGGTCTCTTTCTCTCCCTCCTTCTCTATTCCTCCTCCTCATCATCATCTGCATTTTGTTTTGTTTTGTTTCAATTATTAAACTGTTCTTATCTCAACCCATGAGTTTTACTCTTTTCCTGATTCTCCTCCCCATCTCACCATGGAAGAGGTGGAAGGAGTGAGTAGCTGCATGGTAGTTAATTGCCTGCTTGGGTTAAACCAGTCCCAAAAAATCACTGGAATAACATATTCACAACTGAAAAAGGAGATTCTGCAAACAAATTATGAATGTCCATTTGAAATTATTCTTTGTGATAAACTACACACAAACAAGCAAAGCAAGACATCAATAAATGTGCTAGATAATATCAGGGCAGTGGCATTGCTGATCTGCCTAAGCTAAATGCTCCACACTGGTTGCTTTTCCAAGAGTGAATTAAGAAAAAAGAACCCAGTACCAAGTATGCAGCAGACTGAAGGACCAGTTTTGTCTTCTGGTTTCTGTTGCTTTGGTTCCTCCTCAGCTTAATCATCTGATGAATTTCTCTTACTTGTTTTTGCTTTATTTTAGAAAGGATGTTATTTTCCCTAAAGTTTATATTGGCCTTCTACACATAAGTATTTCTCCCAACATTCACACTTCTGTTATAAGCCATGGAAAAATTCTATATTGCCAATAAGACCTTTTTCAGCGGACTCCCATGGAACAAAGGTAGGATCTTATTTCTCAGAAAGCCCATGAAAGCACTGAAACTCTTATTTAGCTAAGACATCAAATGCCAAACATGTGGTCAAAGTGCTTAAAACTTATGCTTCCTTTTTCTTCTCTTTTTGAAGAGTTTTTGAAGGACAGGAAAGTGCTGCCATGCAATAAACATAGCTTATCTCTAAGACATGGCACTCAGGCTATGACATTAGATTTTTGGGTATTTTGAGTGGAAATTTTCTTGAAATGTGAAAAATGCAATTTTAGACTACATTTGATCTTCAAATAATTTGAATACTTGCATGTAATTTGACTTTACAAAGTAAATTAGAAGTCTTCTGAATTCAATGATTTTCATATTATCAATGAGACAGTCATTTCTATAGCAACATTTTAAAGGTTATTCAAATTCTGAGGAAGGATTTGGTGGGGAAGGGGGAGGGGAAGTGTTTATTTTTCTTTCCCTTACCATTTATTTTCACTTGGCATCCCTCAAGAAGAAAGTCATTAAAAAAGAGAGAAGAGAAAGAACAGAAGATCTGGTGCTGGCAAAATGGCCATTGACTCAGAAGAATAACCAGGGATTATGACTCTAGGATTTTAGTAGTACATTATAATAAATTTACAAGCTGAACTGCTAAACTTCTTAGCTTCCATGCCCTGGAGAATCTAGTTATACATTAGTCCTTTCTTTAAATAATGTAGATTGTAGTTTAAGTCTACAGTCTGTGTAAATACATACAAACAGAGAGAGAAGAGGCACATAAACCTAATCTTCATTTTAATAAGACTGTATTTTATATACGTCAATAAATGTTTGTATGCTCTAAAATAATTTCAGGGAATACAGAACCAAACAAGGCTCCTTAGGTTGACATGCAGCACTTGGTTTGGGTACAATAATAAATTCTTTGGTTTATAGCAGTTACAGAGTTTCCAAATACAGAAGCCTGCTAAGCAGGAGGCTGTGGCCACTCCACGCTGACCCTCAGTTTGACCAGTCTCTGTCCCTGGGTCCCACTCTCTCCAGCTGCTGCCATATGGACATGAAAACCCTCAAGGTCATAGTCCCACATTAGCTGCCAGTACAGACAGCCTTGCACACACACACAGACACAAACACACAGAGATGTATCTCTCAGGGCACCTCCAGATCCCACTGTCTCTCCAACAGCTGGCCTGGGCTCCAGATCCCTTCAGCTGGCACCTTCAGTTGCCACCTCCTCCTGTGGTTGCACCCTCAGAGGCACACGCCCTCTCCCCACTCCCAGCCTCCATCACCTGCTCTGTGTCTCACCTGGAAGGACCTTCACTAATAATCACAGTCATGTTCATTCCAGTTGCTGGCACCATGGGCACATGGACTGCTCTGACTCCTGGTCCCAGCCCCAGGGCTACCACTGAGCCCCACACACACTCTTGCACACAGGACAGAAACACCCTTTCAGGAAAATAGCTAGAAATGAGGTTTAATGAGAAGCTAGGACACACAGTAATGATCAGGCACGGGGCATAGCCAAGCAGATGCACTGACCAGTGCCTGCTTGCATGCAACTTGCTCATCTCTCAGCTTCTGTTTTCCCACTTGTCCTTCCCCAAGATACCTGGATTCCCCCTTTTCCCCACCCTTGGTTTGTCCTTTAAACATCTCATAGTCAATCCTGTGCAATCAAAGCATCCTTCCCCTGCACTCCATGCTGTGGTCCATTCCCTTGATCTTGCTGCGGAAGGTGAGTAATAAAATAAATAAATAAAGCAGGCAGGGGCTAGTGTACATCACAGAGTCAGTAACAGCACACTGGGTACAAAACTACATATCAATGAGGTGAGCAAAGAGGAGAAGCAGTCACTGCTCTTTTAAGATAATATGGACATAGCAGAGGGATTGTTTTCTTCCAGCCTCACTAGATTGATGTACCCAGATACACCCCTTATCTGGCAGTGCCTGGGAATGCCTGATGAAATACAATTACGAGTTTATGCTTGGAATATATACTATCTCCCCTCTCACAGATAATTATGGATTGGTGCTGCTAAGTCTCTGAAATCCTCCCCTGCATGTCAAGATGACTATTTCTTCTGTGTTTCTTTATTCATCCCCTGGCACAGTTGCAGTAGCGAGTGTGGACAGGCAATATGAGTAAAAAATATGTACTTCAGACGAATGCTGCAAGGCTTTCTTGCACTCTTTGCTGTCTTGTCTACTTTTACTGTAATTTCTTCAATTTCTGAATGCTACCATAGGAGAGATAGTACTAATAATATGGGTAAAGTAAGAAGATCTCAAAACTGAAGAGGGCTATTTTGACATTTTCTGTAATATCCTGAAGCATGAGGTAGGATGAACTGGGAGAAAGAAACTGACTAACCCACCCCCCCCCAAAAAAATCAAATCCTCCCTCATCCTCCTTCAATGCGATAAATCAGAATATTTTTACCTGGATATAGCTGACACATGAGTAGAAAGTAGGCAACTATTTCTTTTCCCTATTAGATTTCTGTGTTAGTTTTTAGTGGATAAAGTCTGTAACAATTAACATAATGAGTAGTGACATTGGCACCTAAACTTTTGAGGTGGCACTCTATGTAATAAATAGACTTCACACTTTGAACTTCATGCATTTCATTGAAGTCCTTCTGCGATTTCACCTCAAGACTAAAGTGAAATGGAATGCAAAGGAGCATGTGGAATGTAAGCTTCTCCAAGTACACAGTGGGATTTGGGATGTGGGTTGAATCTTCCCAGTAGGAGTGTTACAAACAAGGCTGCAAACACATTTATTTGTTAGCACACCAAATTTGTCTCCACTCTCTAACAAAATAACACCTTCTTTCCTGGTACTGTTAATGTACTGAGAGAGTGGAGTTTTTTTAGAAATCCCTTTATAGTTACATCTCTTTTTTCATCAAGGCCTATAGTCCCATGTGAATGCTTCCCTTAATACTTCTCAGTATTTGTTCATGTTAGAATTTTGTGAACTTGTCTGTTGAATTTGAAGACAGCAAGATAACCTGATTTAGCTGAGTTAATCTATTGATGCTTCCCTTAAGTCACCATCTGAAATGGAATAATTTGAAGTTGTTTCTTTTAAAAGCTATCAGCTCTTCTGAAGTGATTTTTTTCCCCCTATCTTTACATACACACACACACACACACACACATATTCATATACACTTTTCTTCCTTATCACCTCTAAGAGTTATTTTCCTTAGAATTCCTTGTTCTTACTTTGCATTTCTCTATCTGATGTTTTGTTAAGGATCATATCATAGTATTATCACTCAGACCGTCATTTCAACCACTTCAAGAGCTTGTATGTCTAATTTATGTCTCCATCTTCAGTTTAAATAACTTCTAAACTAATTCCAAAATCTTCCTGAACCATCCACTTTCCTTTTCCCTGCTCTCAACAGGCCCCTTGATAGCTAAATATTCCCCTTATTACTAATTAAGATACTTCACTTATTCTTCTATTTGTCACAAAAAGATTTCTCTCAGGGATTTTACTCATTGTATGTATTTGGTGGCTTAGAGTAATCCCCAGTCATAGCAGTTTCCTTTTCTTCTTTCCTTTTAACATTAGTCATAGATTTTCAATCAGTCTATTCTCATATAGCATCTAAACTAGTATTTACATCTTTGATATAAAACACATTTTCTGCATTTTCCCCTTGCTTGTCTCCCTGAACAAATTATATTCTTCTATGTCTGTGTCAGATGTGCAGCCTATCCCAGAGTCTCTGTGATGACAGCTAAGTCATCATTTTGATCATGAATTAAGACTTGAAGTATCTCCTTGTACCTGTGCTTTGATAGTTTACAGACAACTAAGAGAGTGTCATTATTCTTCCTATAATTCTCTTTTGAATAAAGTCCTTGTCTTCTCCTTCCCCATAAATATTGAGTTTAAATTCAGCGGATTATATACATTCCTTCAGATTTTAGTTCATTCTATTAGAAAAGAGATAAGTTTAGCTCTTCTAAGTGTTACAATATGTAATAAATTTACAGAAGTTGGAGTTGTACCAGTATTAAATCTTTGGAATTGAGAAGAGAATTAGGCTAGCAGCGTTTCCAGACTTGAACAGATGTCTTCTGATGATTTTTAAGAATTATTATTACATTATTATTTATGTTATTATACTTATCACTGTAGAGAAAACTACAATAGGGCTGAGCCCATAAGGTAGTGAAGACATTAAGTTTTTCCTTTGGAAACAATAATAAATTGTGTCAGTTTTCTAGGTCTAAGCAATTTCCTTGAAGAGTGTAATTAATTTGTAAGAAAACCCCAGCCAACAGTAAAGATTGCAGTATAAAATTGCAAATCAGAAACTTGTTGAAAAATAATACTTGCCATAAAAATGATAACAATAGCATGCAAAGAAATTGAAAAGCAACATGTAAATAAATTACTGTGGCACCGTTCTTGCTGCTATGGTTAATGTTATGTCAGCGTTTTCATTATAAGATCCATTTTTCAAAGTTTATGAGTCATCTATAAAATTTAAAAAAAAAATCTTTTTGAGACTAATGCTGGAAGATCGTGCTCTAGAAAGAGTTTTGGTTGCAATAGCGTAGAGGAAAAATACCAATTACTCTTCACAAAATGTCTTGAGTTTAAAAACAAGGTATCAGTTTGAAAATATAATTCAAAGTTTTTGGACTGAAATTGTAGTTCGAGATGCAGGAACATAATTAGCCCATCTTAAAGAAAATGGGACTGAAGCCAAAGTGTCTAAGTGGAGAGTCTGTAGAGAGACTTTGAATGAGAGAAGCCATGTTATCATTTTAAATTTTACTGCCTGCTCCACATACTCATCTCCAAAGAGAATTTTTTTATAACTAAGCTCAGTTCAAAGAAGTGACAATATAGATGCAGCTGAGTCATTGATGCAAGTTTATGTTGGTGCAAGAACAACACATTGAAAACTTTATGAAAAGATTTAGTAAAGCAAAATGTTTCCCTTGCAGGTATTAAGAGAAAATATGCTCTGATTATAAAATAATTTCTAAAAACTTATTTAGAACACGTTTTCTCTAAACAATGAAGTAACAAGTAATAATATGGGGCATGAATGATATAAGGAGATACTATTAAGAGAAAGTACCCTCATAAGCTTTATCTGTAGTTTCTTGGCTGAATTGAAGACATCCATGGTCTGACTAAATATAGCATTCTTATGTTTTTGGGAGGACTTGGGGTAGTGTTTGAGAGAATTAGCATCAAGACAGTTTTGAAGGACTCTGGACAGTATAAAAAGTCAAATCCAGTACAGTCACATTTCTACAGTTCAACCTCAAGAAGAGATGACTGAGAGGGGACCTCATGAATGTCTACAAGTATATGAAGGGAGGCCACCTATAGGATGGAACCAGGCTCTGCTCAGTGGTGCCAAGAAATAGGACAAAGGTAATGAGCAGAAACTGATGGACAGGAAGTTTTACCTGAATATGAGGAAGAGCTTTTTACTGTGTAGGTGACCATGCACTGGAACAGGTAACCCAGAGAGGCTGCTGAGTCTCCCTCTCTGGAGATACTCAAAAACCATTTGAATGCAATCCTGGGCCATGAGCTCTAGGATGGCCCTGCTTGGGCAGGGAGGTTGGACCAGATGAACCCACTGTGGTCCCTTCCAGCCTGACTCATTCTGTAATTCTGTGACTTCTGTGAAGAAACCTGGCATGAACAATACCTTGATACCATTTTGAGGGCAAATAGTTGAAATTACTGAAAGAAAATATTATGGATATATTTTGCTTATGAGTAGAAGCCTAGGAATCTGTATAAAACCTTAATCAAAAGCCCACGTTCTCACCAAAGGACATTTATAAGGTATTAAAGGCACATTTTTAACAAAATGGTACTTCTTTGGAGAGAAGAGAGAGTCTGCAGTGACACTTTATTTTGTTTCTAAGGTTGCATTATGGGCTATCATATTATACTCTTCTGTCCACACTGTAGGTATTTCTGGATATTGGATGCATTTTGTGAGTACAAATCGGGGAACTTCAGTTTAGTTATCTTCATGGTTGTATTTACATATACATATACAAATGCAGATACTAGAAACCCCAGTTGCCTGGATGAGGCATTTCTAAGCATCTTTTCCTTCAAAAACTCTTCCTTTCTTGCACATATCACCAAAACATAACCTGAAAAATTGATGTGAAAAGACAGTTCCAAAGCCAGAGCTCCAATGCCCCACTCAGAGCAGGGTTACATAGAGCAGGCTGCCTAGGGCCAGGTCAGTTGGGCTTTACACATCTCCTAGGAAGGAGATTCCTCAGCCCCCCTGGGTTCAGCCCCAGTTCATTGGACACTGAGGACTCTAGCTTCACCTTCTTTATTCCTTCATCTGGAATTTATATACATTGCCTCAATCCCTCTCACTTTCACTTGTGCAGTTTGAACAGTCTAAGCTCTGCCAGCCTCTTCTTATACAAGAGATGCTCCAAGGCCTTCATCAGCTTTGTGGCCTTTCATTGAACTTGCTCCAGTAAGTTCATGTCTCTCCTATGCCGAGCATTCAGGTCTGTGAGTGCAGCAGACATCAAAATTCATCTAGTTCTGTTCAATATCACTAGTGAGGAACGGAAAGCTGTTCAATTCACCCGAACATAGCTACCCACAGCGGGGTTCCCTTGTCTAAGCACAGCTGTTTTGTAGTATTTCAAAAAGGCCTGGAGTATTCCCCATGCCCTCCAGCTGCCAAGCACCAGATCATATTTGCCATCCTATGTGAATATCTTTTGAAATTTTGTGGTTTACTAGAAGCCACAGACAATCTATGTTTAGACATTGATGTAACAATAAACCTTAGACAGCAAACCACCTCTCATTTTGTATATGTTACAACTTTTTATATAACTCTATGATTTTATAATTTTATCCATATAGGTTAAGGTTCCCCCTGGAGTCATCAGAGTTTTTGCCAGAGGCAGTTCAGAAGAAGAGATTATCTCCTTCCATTTAACTAGCTGAATTAAAGTGAAATGGTATGAATATGTCCTCGCCCCTTCTGATCACTCACTCCTTCTCCCAGACTTACATAGCCAAGGCCAGAAGCACGAACAAATAGAGGAACAACAATAGAAAAGTGCAATCCTAAAATACTTGAGAATTAAAAACAGGAAATGAAGAGTTGATTATAGGTCATTTTTTTTCCTCTCTTCCAAATTTCGCAATAAATAACACGCGTAGTAGTGTTACATTATTAGTATCTCCCAGTGATTTTGTTTACAAAGCCTCTCATTATTACCCACTCTCTCAATGTGCACTTTAAAAAATGTGAATCACATTAGCGTGATTGCATTTGCATTAAACACATGGTTAGTTTTTTAAAAGTACAAATGCTTGTAATTTTATGACACACCCGCATGAATTATAAAATGATGCATAATAGAACTTTGCTTGATTTCATAATTACCTGTTGTTATCTCTGGCTAATTAAATATTCAGCACTGCATGTTAATCCTGAAAGTCTCCCTGGCATCCTCTCTTCCCTTTTCCTGAATTTTCTTTAGCACATTACATTGAGTTACAACTTGTTTCATGGAATCTGTAGAAAGAAAAATGTTCAACGGCTATGGATATATGCAAATCTTCAAACAACCATACCCAAAGTTAAAAGTGGAAATTTCAATATGTACCTATTATTTCTGTCAGGCATATATTACATTGCTTTGATCATATTTCTTTACTAAGCTTCCCCATCTGGTTGAAATAGAGCCTCTTAGAGATATTTTCCCCCTCTTTATTTTCTCAGAAAGTTACCTTGTATTTTATACAGTTTAATCTTCTAAAATAGGCTGTTTTCTATTCGTCCGTGGTGTACTGTATGAGCATCTAAAGATACGTGGTGGTATGAGGAATTTGAGACTTGAAATACCTTGTTCAAAAATAGAAAATGTGGGAGAATAATTATTGTATTGTAGTATTTTAATTCATATGAATAAAATGGCCATCCTTGCTATCACTCAAGTTAGCAACAGGGTCTCCATTAGATTCAGACAGAATATATTATTTAAGCATACAGAGGTGCTGTTACTTGAATAGCAGATAGAACTCTTTTTTTAAGGAATTAAATATGTGACCCAGGCAAATCATCAAGAAAATTATTTTGCCATCAGAAAGAGAGCACCATTTTCCTTTGATGTTTTACTTCTGCCCCATGGAAGTGAGCATAGACAGCTTCAGGAGGTGTCTCTAAGTCAGCCCATTTCACCCCCCTTGCTCTGCTGCCCATAAAGGAATTAGTTTTGGGGCAGGAGGCAACTCTTTTGCCTGTAAACATCTGGTGCAGATATGCCATGTGGCATTCAGCCAGAAAGGTGAGAGGTTTACCTTGGGTCTTCTGTCAGATACAAGCTGTATTCTGATGTCAGAGATATGGTATGGAAAATTTAGAGCAGCCAATACCTGCATTTAAGCTATTGAATCATCTTTAGATGTTTGCTGGTTAGACATAGGTAAGAAATGCTCTGAAACTGTCCACTGTGCTTGTTTTAGTAAGTACAGGCAAGTCTTTTCCCAAGAGAATAACTTATTCTCCTGAAAAAGCACTTGCAACATGTGGAATCATAAAATTTAAATTTTAGTCACAGGTCTTTGGGTTATAATTTATTTAAGCTTAAAATGAGTGAAAATTTAATAAAAACCAAAACCAAAACCAAAACAAAACAACTCATCCCAAAAAACATAAACAAACAAACAAACACAAACAAACAAACAAAACCCAATAACATACACACATACCCTCCAAACCAACAAAACCACTGTCCTGTTTTCAGCCAGGGATTAAAAAAAACAAAACAAAACCACAAAACAACCCAAGAAAACCCAAACCAAACAAAATCCAAATCCTAAATCCCCAAAAATCCCCACAATCAAACCCAAAGCAAAAAAACAAAAACAAAAACAAAAACAAACAAACAAACAAAAAAAAAAAAAAAAAAAAAAAAAAAAAAAAAAAAAAAAAAATAAAAAAAAAAAAAAAAAAAAACAAAATTCATCAAAAATAAAACCAAAATAACCCCCAAACATTTGTTGTAGAAAATTTAGGCCTTATACAGGCCAAATTTTTCATTCATGATGCAAGTGGTGTTCCCAAGCATCTGCTATGTATATTTTAAAAATGTTACTTCAAGCAAGTGCATGAAATGTAATATCTTTACTTCTATACCTATCTTGATCTTCTCCACATCCCACTGTTCCTGTAGGTATACTTAGCCTAAATTTAACTTCTTGGTTTTGAATTGCTGTAATACTACTGCTTTCAGCAGATTTATTGTGTGTCTTGTACTGTGCAAATGGAAGGGGTGTCAATCATCATGCTTTTAGATTGTTGTATTACTCAATTAATAATGACGATCTTGGACCTGCAAGTAATGATTTGTGTGAATAAAATTAGACATGTAGATTTGCATTTGCAGGATTAGTGGCAATATAAGCTTTGGCATTGTTAGGTTGCTATGCAAATGTTTAGCAATTCTCCCTTCGATTTCTTCCATTTTTACTCCCTTCCATATTCCCACACCTTCTTAGACAGGTGAACTTATAGTCAATTTCTGTGAAGGTTTAGTGCTTTGCAAGTCTGAACCCTTAGATATTCCTCTTTTAAAACCTGTTTGAACCTTTAAGACTACATTTCAGCAAATCCTTATCACAGAAACTATGTCTGAAATGAAAGTGTTAGATCCAGTTATACAAACCTTTGATGTGAGTTGTTTTCTAACAGAGTAGCATTGAGAAAGACAATAGCACCATCACCAAGATGCATGTGTATGAGCACATTCACATCTTTCATGTATTATGTAGATAGGATTTTTTGATTAAACATTTAAAGTAATCCGTTCCCTCTCATATGTTTATCCTTTTATTAACTGTGAATAGCTGAGCCATTTTCAGTGCAGTCATTATTGTTAGTTTGCTCCTGCTCTCCACTCCACATGAGCTTTCCCTGAGCTTAACTGCCTGTAGAAAATGCACCAGCATACAGAAATCAGAACAACAATAACAACAGAGATGAAGCAAAAAATAATAACTTACATTTTACAGTGGCCATGTCTAAAGATCCACAATCAGTAGCACACAAAGCACCTTGGCATGGTTTGATTCTGTATCTTTCGGTGCCAGATTGCAGACACATGTTACGGTAATGGAAGGGTTGTTTCCTCTGATAACCACAGTAATTTATCAGAATACTTCTTGAATATTATTTTCCCTCAGTTTTGCTACATTAAAATAAATTAAATAAATTTAGATCAGTTTTGGCTCAATTCTCTAACTACTTTGTCAAAGTCTTTTAGAACAAACCTCAGATGCAGTTGTTATTGTCCTCTGTGGCAACAGTCATTGCAAACATCATTAAGGATGTGAGGTCTCTCCCTTAATTAAGAACTAAAAGGTTTCATTTCCTAAAACAAAAGCATGTGGCAGGTTTTATTGATCTGGTCTATGTCGCCAACTGAACACATTAGCAGGGGTTATTGATTACTGTGGCGGTAATGAGCTCTGTTCCTTGTCAGGTAAAGCACATATTCCTAAGATCTTTCCTAAAAAGGCCTATATGTTCATTCACATTCACCAAGTTGTACAGTGAAGGGGGGGTTTAAAGTCTTTATTGCCTATGTATCATTTTTTAAAATTTAACAGCAATCATTAGAAAGGTAATTTTCCAGTTATTATCTTGTTGTAATTCTTTCTGAATATCACTGATGCACTTAGGAATGAATTCAAAAACAAAAGAAGCACCGCTTTTTGGTTGGTTTTTTTTTTTAATGTAAGCACATTATTACTGCTTTTAATAGCCCCCAGCAAAAGAATCACCATTATATGTTAATGTGAAGCTGTGGTAAATAATTAGAGAATAATAATAAATAAGAGAATGCATAGGATCTTTCCTCAATTTTGAAAGAATAATTTCTGACTGACAACTGTCCTAGTTAATTCCTTAATAACATTTAGTTTATTTTTGGTTCTGGTATTAAAAAATATTCAATAGCTTATATTCAATAGCACTTCTTTGGAGAAAGATTTGATAGATAAAAAGAGGCCTAATAGTGTCTGGCTTGCTTCAGACAACTGGAAGTCCTGGCCCTCATGGGTAACAGAAATCAGCCTAGTATCTGCTGAGGGAAAACACAGTAGAGCCCAAGCAATATGGGAAGTTTCTGGAGTGCATTGTTCCTGGCACAGGTGGTTGAAAAGTCAGTGAAGGGAGCTGCTCTGCTGGATCTCACAGCAAATGATGAACTGGTCAGGAGTGTGAAGGCTGGGGGAATTCTTGACCCCAGAGAGATGGTGGCATTTGTGATTATGGAAAGAGGAAGCAAGGTATAAGGGTCTGGGACAGCTGATTGATTTCCAAGGGTCACTTTTTCCAGGCTTGGGTATGGTCCATCCCAATATGTGTACAATCAAGTAAAGGTGGCAATATGTCTGCCTGTATGAACATGGATTGACTCTTGCTTGTATTAACTACAGTCAAATGTGGAGAAAAAAAAGAAGAGAGAGGCTAGGAAAGGTGGAAGCAGGATAATACAGAAAGAGTGGAGACACTCTCCAAGGGCAACATTGTGAAAGGAAAGCCAAAACTCGTTTGGAATTATATCTGTCAAGGTTTCAACAAGAATATCAGCAGCAAAAGGAAGACCAGAACCATCAAGCTGCTGCTGAACAGTGCAGAGAACTCGATGTAACAGAACATAGAAAATACTTCAGTCTTAACTGCTAAGGTTTATCTTCTGAGATTCCAAGTTCCTCAAATCTGTGGGAAAATCTGGAGCAAAGAAGAGTTACTCTCAGCAGAAGAGGATCAGATTTGGAAATATTTAAAGAAACGGAACTTCCACAAGCCTATGAGACCTGGCACTCATGAGTGCTGACAGAGGTGGAAAATGTTTTTGCAAGGCCACTCTCAAATACCTTGGAAAGATCACGGGAAATGCAAGAGATTCTTGGGCAATGGAAAAAAGCAAACTGATAAAGACAGACAAGAATGAGGACCAGAGAAACTACAGGCCCATTAGCCTCACCTGAATCTCTGGGAAGATGAGAAAGCAAATAATCCCAAATACACTTCCAATCACATTAAGGAAAATAAGGCTTTTGAGACTAGTCAACATGAATTTACAAAAGGAAAATCAATTGCATATATTGGGTTTTTAATCTCATATAAATCATATATATAATCTCAAATGCCTGAATAGCTGGTAAACTTCTGCAAAGAAATCATTGGCTCAGCAGATTGCTGTTGTTGTTCATGTTCAGATTTTGACACTGCCTCCCATCAAATCCTCACAAACAAACTGATAAAATATAGCCTAGGTAAGTGGGTAGTGAGACAAATTGAAAACTGTCTCAGCTTCCAGGATTAGAGAGTGGTGATCAGTAGCATCTGCTCCAGCTGGAGGCCAATCACTAGTGGTGTGTGCCAGGGTTTCAAACCAGGGCCAATTCTGTTCAACTCCAACATGCTTGCAGATGTTACAAAAAAACACCTGCAGATAGTTGGGGTTTTGGTGTGTGTGTGGGGGGGGTTGTTTGGTTTTTGGGTGTTTTTCTGGTTTTTGTGGGGGGGTGTTTTATGGCAGTAAAAAAAAGCATTTTAATGATGACTCTGGATGACTGTAAATTTGGAAGTATTTTTTAACACATGAAAAGATCAGAATATATTTTAGAGAGGAAAACATGATACAAAAAAACAGTGAAATAGTGAAATATAATGATTTAAGGCATACGTTCATGCATATATATTTTGAATTATCTTGATTTAGACAGGTCTGGAGGCTAGTTATTGTTGATTATTTCTACAATTAGTTGAGAGACAGGCACCTCTAGACTGAGATCCAGAATCCCAAGAGAATTAATCAATTTCTGCAGGAGTCTTCCATTGACTATAAATATGATTTGAAGATTATGTCTAGTGATAACTAGGCCTGTTTTTCAAGATGAATACAATAAATTTTTGGCCATAAAGTGGAAGCTCATCAGTTGAACTTTGCAAAATTTACTGGTACAGTTAAGTTTAATCTATTTCAGCAATTAAATGCAGTTAGCCCTGTGTATCACACCTAAACAACTGCAGAAGTTCTAATGTCTCCTGAAATTGTGAATTCTTTGCTCTTTTTTTTGGCTTAGCATCATAATATTCATATTAAACATGTCCTACTCAGGAATGCAAAAACACAATACTTTTTTTTTTCCACAGCTTAAACCTGTCAATATTTGCTCTTTAATGGATTCTTTGAAAATCTGACCATAATGGGATATCTTCTGTCATTAGTTTTGTCTCATCAAAAATCCACAGATATGATATAGTGAAGCAAGGAAAGGCCCAGAAAATCATTGTAATTCCCATACCCCAAGACCATTCAAGGAGCAGAAACAATACCTGCCCTAGAAATAACTGTGTGAATGTCTGTAGTTTTAGAATGTCACTGTGATTAAGACGCATTGACATATTGGGATAATTCTAATTTATCTGGAATTTGAGGCAGACATAGAAAGGAATGCTAAATTTTTAGTCACTTGTGTGATAATGGTGAACCACCATCATGACAAAGTCAACATAAAGACAGATTCCTGACTATACCAGTAATATCATTTTTTTTCAAACTATACTAGAAATTAATCACCAATCATAGACAAGGTTTTATCTGGAATATTCAGTATAAATCTACATTGCCTGCTGTAACAGAGTCAGGAACGAGTTTGGAGAACTTGTTATAAACAAGTCAGACTTGGTTTTCCACACTGCTAAACTATCAGCACACTTTCCAGATCTTTCCTGAACCACTCCAGCAGGTGTTTCACAAGTTATTTCCGTTCCAGTTCAGGGAACAGTGCCACATAGATTCTCTACCCATAAGGCAGTGTGCATACAACTGCCTAAGGTCTGTCTGATACAATTCTCCTTAGTCTTAAAATATTATCCAAACTTGTACCTTAGAGTACTCACATATGCTATATGCCAAAGCACAGAAACTATAGTCTCATTTTCATGCTATAAAACCTTTTCCTTTTCAAATTGCAATATCATCTTTGCATTATTTCATGCACTTTGAAATTATTCTCACTAGCACTACTGCAACACATGCTAATAGTTTGGCATTTTATATCTTAGGGACACTGTCTGAGTCTGAGGATGCCAAGGGCTACTCTATGCCTGTAGATGCAGCCAGCCTGCCAGAGAGGAGCATAGCATAGACATGAACCAAAGAGTTCTACCTGGCATTGGGTCTGGGGGCTGCTCCTTGACTTTCTTTTAGGCTCCAGAAACATTAAATCAGACCAATAGTAAAAAATGAACAAACAAACAAATAACAAAAAAAACCCCCAAACCAACCAACCAAACAAAACCCACAAAAACACCTAAAAACTTCCATCAAACCCAAACCAATAAACAAAACCAACCAACAACAACCATTCTCCCCTGAAAACACAAACAAAAGAAAACAACAAAAAAAAAAACAACTCAAACCAAACGAAACCAAACCAAACACCCCAAACCAACCAATCAACCAAAGAGAAAAACCAAAAGTCCATAAATAAGGAGATCAGGGATTTGGATTCACTGCTTTAGAAGACAAGAAAAAATGTGTTAAAACCTTAATTCCCAAAGGGCACATAAATATTGCCTATAAATATACTTGTGGAGTAAGTTCTAGAGAATCATTTTTTAATTGATCCAATTAAAAAAATAAATTCTAGAGAATTATTTTTTAATTGACCCAATATTTTCTCAACCTTTTCCAGTTTATAGACATTAACATTTCTTTAGCAGTCTTTGACATACTGAGGAAAATCACATAGGTGCTATTCTGCATATGGAATATAAACAGAATTCCTCTTTTCTGTGATGTTTCTTCCAACCTCTTTCAGAGTAGTCTACAGATACGTATTGATCTGCAGATACAGGGGTGAAACCCCTAAATCCCTCATCAATAGTAAAACTGAGCGATCCAGAACAAAAGTTAGGATGGGAAATAGGAAAATGTTGCTATTTACTTGAGCACTGAGGTTCTGGATCTGAATATAAGGAGTAAGCTCAAATTTAATATTATAAAGACTGTTACAAAAAAAAATTATTTCACAAAACCCTTTTGATACCCAGGAAAGGAAATGATGAGAGCATTATTGTCTTTATGGTGAAGAGAAACTTTTGAGTAAACTGTGTTCCTCTGACAAAGTCAAATAATCTGAAAGTTCAGAAAATTATTTTCCTGTATTTAAAAAAAACAGCCAACTCTGTAAAATACAGTTTAAAATTATTTCTCAGATCATAATTATAATTTAAAAACTTTATTGTCAAATATAATTCTAGATCATTCATGTCATGCTGAGATGCTGCTTCCTTTCTAATGGAGATTAAAAAAATATATATTCTATAAATAGAATGAAAAATCTTTGTCACAAAAGAAAATGCAAAACCTATGACTCATCCTAATTAAAACAGAAGCTCATGAACTCATATTCCTCAAATAAATGTGAGAAAACCGCTTTGCATACTACTACAATTTTAGGATTGTTTATTTCTTTTGTAAAGAAAAATGTAAGATATTACTATGCACCCTTAAAATGTTACAGTTCGGTTCACTTAAGCATTACAGACTTTAATTTTTCATTTTACTCTTTAGTTTGGTCGTGGTGAATAGTCCTCACTGGCCCCTTGCACAGCATGCAGAGCTTTAGTATTCTCTGCTCCAGTCAGTTATGCTGGAGCCCCACCACTATCTGAGCAACCCCAGGAAACACCACTGTCTAGATGTCTCCTCAAAAAAATTATCAATGGGCAGATGTTGCACAAGAGTGAAACCATAATTAACAGTATTAAGCAAAATTCAACTTTTAAAAGACAAAAAATTCAAGACTTTTTTAGCCTCAAAATAGGAAGGAGGAGGAAAATTCAAAAACATTTTGTGGAATGCAAATTATTTTCAAGAACCTAATTATGGTGTTTTAATTAAAGTGAAAAAATCTGTGCATTCCCTAAACGCCAATTCCCTATAAAAATTAGGATGGGATTCATTAAGCCTAATTTTGGTCTTCATCTAAATAATTTTATGCTCCTTCATCAGCTGATAGAATTGAGCAATGCTGAGGAGCTGTTCCTTTGGTTAATTCTGAATATCTAACACCAAAACGAGAGCCTAAATTTTATTGCTGTCATTGTTCTTGTTATTGTCATATTCCCCTCAGCCCAGCCCTCTGTGTTTGGCTCTAAAACAAACCCAAAGGGACCAGTTCACCATAGCCACACCCAGCACACATATCTAAAGGTGCCTCATGTGGATACAGCTGTTTTTCACAAGTCTGCTCAATACTAAGCTGTATTTTTCTACACAGGAGCAGGGCACAACAGCAAGTGTGGTATGGAAGCACCAGGTTCATGCTGTGGACTGGGAGCCTTATCCGCTGATATGAGTTAGTGACTATGGACTCAATCCCCATGAATTTTAGGAAACATGGTTTACTGTTTTGCTAAAAGATAATAAAATCAGGTCAATTTAATAAAATTTATTATTTCTTTTTAGGTAAATTATTTATTTTCCCAACACAGATACTAAGATAATAAGCATTCTTTTAAATATCTGCTCTTTTCAGTAAAGTGCACATTTTTAAACAGCAATTTTCAGTAAAGTACAAAGGTTAGTGCATGTAAAATTATCTTTATAATCTGTAATTTTGTGTTGCATTCCCCTTCCAAGACAGGAGCTGAGCACCCACAGTAACAACCAAGCAGATTGATGACATCACAGTCAGTGACAATAATGGGGTGCAGGGCTGCTTGTCTTCCAAAGTCCTCATCTTCCATTGTTCCTCAGGATGTGCTGAAGATTTTACTGAAATATTTTTCAGTATATAATGAAATGCAATTCATAATATCCTAATACCAGTTCTCAACATTTCTGTCAACATAATAGAAAACCAAACCCATCAAGAAATAAATGAAAGGATATGAATACCTGGATTCAACATATTTTCCAGAAAACAATATAAACTCTATCTATCTGAAACATTACCTACAACCCTGAAGTAAAATTCAAATGCCTGTCAGATGGCAAATAAACAAACACTTAATAGATTTATTACCTGTATCCTTTTCTTTTTAGATAAGCAAAAGGCATCATTTGGTTCCTTTAAATGAATGTCAGATTAAGGCTCGTTTGTCAATTACATGTCTCAGCTTATGAAATATAACCACTAATCCATACAGTCCTGTGTGTTTCTGAAAAACATGAACAGAATACCTAGTAATGGTCACCTGCTCTTTTTTTTCTTAAATGTCTGTTTCAGTAATCAGTGAAATACATCTCCTCATAAAGTATTGAAAGCATTGAAAGCCCTACTTGAACTAGACTCACTATTCAAATTGCATGGTAACATAGCTAAAAGGAAAAAAAAGAAAAACATTACTTATTACCAAGAACAGAGTGTTATTTCACTTCTTGTAAGTTTAAGTGGAGAATTTGGGAAAGACTTAAGGCCCAGTCACACCCTGCAGGTATCCCTGTGGTTTCCCCCTCTAGAATACAGGGCCTGCCCTACTCCTACATCCATGCTCCTCATGGTGTCATGAAGGGTCCACTGTCCTCTGAGGATGCAGGAAAGGTGAATTCTCCCTCCAGGTGTTTATGTATGGAGCAGATCAACAGCCAGCAAGGGAACATCTCAGGTGCATAGCCCATAAGTCACACCTGAATTTACATCAGTTGAGATCCCTACCAATACTGCTGCTTTTACACTTCAGCATCTTGAGAGAGAAGAAACACTAAAAACTTTGGTGAAAATTGTGTTGTTCTGATAACACACACCTTAAATAGTTAAACCTAAAATTTGTATCTATAGGAGGAACATGTCATCCATTGCCTTTTCTTTTCTGAGAAGAGTACCACTGACAGAGGTGTCCCCTTCCCTGTGCCCCTGCAGGATGTTTACCCATCTGAACCTCAACAGAGCCCACCATGGCCCCTCCCTGGGATGCAGCATAATAACAGCAAAGGCTGTCCTCTGAGACAAAACATTTTCTTACTCTTCACAAAAGTCTCAGAGATGCTTCACTGCTTTATTCAGGTTTTCTTTTTTTTAATAAGAAAGGAAATTTTAAAATACTTTATTAATTTATTGTTAAATTTGCAGCACTGATATGCATAAGAGAAACTTTTGGCGCTTAAAAATGAAAGGAAATCTTTAGTTGTGCACTGACCCCAGCTAGCAGCTCAGCACCACACAGCCCTCCCTGTGTTCACTCCACTTCTCAGCAGGACTGAGGAGGAGAACAGGAAAAACACAAGTGATCAAACTCATAAATCAAGACAAAGACAGCTCAATAAACAACAAAAAGTCAAATAAAAATACCCCACAAACCTGTGCAGTCTGAAGCAATGGATCCAGTATTTTGCAAGTCAGCCACTGTGCAGGGCACAGTGACTTTTTAAACTGAACATCTCATATCCCTTCTGTAGACCAAATTCTACTGCTTTTTGGAATAATATAATTCATCAAAATGCACTACCTTAAAAATTCATTTAATCTCATCAGAAACTGAGATGATACAATTTCTAAAGAATTAACCTTCCAAAGTGTTGCTAAAGAGTAATACTGGGCTGCCTTTAACATCAGAAGGCTTTGATTCATCACATACCAACTAGCCATAAGAGTCTCTACAAGTATGAAGTGGATACACATCTCTGGATGACAGAAATTCACTCTTGTGGTGCAAAGTCACTCTCTTCACTCTACAAATGATGTATGAGTTATAAGGGTGGAGAAGACTTCACCAGGACAGATGTGCATGGAAAATGAAGGGTGTAGTAGCAAGTCCTTAAGATCATAAGTATTTGGTGTGAGTTATTGGGAAAGTCTCTTCTAATTTCTCTTGATCCTTGGAAACTCAGGGATCAAAGATCAGTAGTTAAATAAAATATAGTCCCAGTAAAACCAATTTAAAGATTTCCAAGCATTTGTCATTCAAAAATGCCATTTCATCAACATCAATATTTCTAAAGTGGAATGTCAACTTTGACAAAATTGGGTCTGAAAACATAGAGCAATTGAACATCTGGGCAATTTTGGAACACAATGTTTAGATTTTTTCAGGTATTATTCTGAAATCTTTTCTATTTGAAATCATGATTCATTATCTAACACAAACCGCATTATCCCCAAACTAGTACAGTCTTCTTTGATTTATGAGATGACATTCTGACACTGACAGTGATTCCACCCTGTCTCTCTAACTCCCATCCCCCCAAACAATAACTTGATGAGTTTTGTTCTTTGTTATTACATATTATTCTAAATACATGAAGACTCACTGTGGAAAATAAATTCGGAGCTTCAACAAGCTTAAAACATATACATTTATTGTTGTCTTACAAACAAGGCTTTCACAGACATTTGGATACATTGCTGCATAGATTCCTTGCCTTCTCTGTGTCCCAGACATATCTGGGAAAAATGGTTCTGCTGCAGTGAAGTAATTGGTCTCTTACAATTTTGCCCTTTGCACTTCAACCAGAATCATGTTTTTTTATGGAAGACTTCACCTAAAAGACTTCACTTGTAACATATATGTACAAAAACCAAGAAAGAGAAAAGTGAAGCCACTTACACATTTTCATTCAAAAAGTAAAATACTTAATATAAACTAGAAAAAAAAAGGAGAAAGACATTAGGCATCTTTCCTCTGAATTCCAGTTTGTTTGTTTTTCAAGGAAGAAGAGCAAAATCCCAGGGTAGAACTCTGATCACTAAGCTACAGAACAAGGAATGCTATTCGTGTTTTCCTTTAAAGGAGATAAATACTGCTTTTCCAGAGACATTAGAGGAACTCTCCTACGCTTCCCACTTAAGCAACATTTTAGAGAAAATGATTGCTTTTGGTTTTTTCCCAGAGGTTTTGGGGTAATAAAAGTTGTTTTATTTTTTCTCAGGACTGCAGTATTTGTCTAACCTGCAGGTTTCTTCTTTCACGCTGGGATGGAAACACCTCATTTTCCTGTGAGAGAATAAAATCTGCTGATATTGTTTATCTCTCAAGCAGAATCAGAGCATAGAAATCTCACAGGGAAACTCTCTTGGAATTTCCTACCTAACTTCATATAGGGCCTTGGATATAGATTAATATGAAATATTTTTTTAAAAATCCTTATTTTCAAATATAAATCTCAGAGGGTTTTTTTTTTGTTTGGTTGTATGTTTGGGGTTTTTTTTGTTAGTT
>VZRX01024051.1:6254-39288 GCA_013398075.1 Notiomystis cincta | reverse complement strand
AAGGGGAGGGGGGGCGCTCGGGGCTTCTCCCGGCCCCAAATCCATGGAAAATGCCACTAGGTGTCACCACGCGCCTTCGGCTCGGGAATCCGGGAATCTCTCCCGCCCCTTCCCTCTCCCGGTTTTCATGGGAAGCAGCGGAGGGAATTGACGGATCCCGGTTTTACGGGCGCCGCGTCACATCCAACTGAACCGGCTTGGAGTGGGAAGCGGCGCTGCGTTCCCGGAATTATCCCGGCGGAGAAACAGCTCAGCCGGGAAAAACGGGAGCGGGATTATGGAATTCTGGGATGGGATGGGTGGGAAGGAACTCAAATCCCGTCCCATGGGAAGGGACATTCCCGCCATCCCAGGATGCTCCAAGCCTTGTTCAACCTGCCCTTGGACACTTCCAGGGATGGGAATGAGGGATGGGAATGAGGGATGAGAATTGGGAATGACTCTTCCCTCTTCCCAAATGAATTCCCAGTGTTTTCTCCCGGCTGGAATTCTGGGGGATGAGCACCCCTGGGTTGTCACCAGTGTCCCCCCAGCACTGGTGGCACTGGGATGCAACCTCCCAGATCCAGGTGGGCCAGAATCCCTTGGCAACGGCATTCCCGGGATTCCTGGGATGAAACAGGGCCCGATTTCCTTGGAAGCGTCCCAGGGACACCTGAACGGGGTCAGATTCCATGGCAGAAACCCGTTTTCCACAAAATTCCGCCATTCCCTGATTCCCTCCTCCCGTCGCTCCTGGTGTCCACTTTTCCCGGGAATGTCGGGCCGGGAAGGTGCCAGATGGGATTTTATAGGAGCCGCTGTTTCCCGTTCGGAGCCAGCGGCCGCCGCGAGATTAATTCCATGAAATTAATTGGGACAAGATTGAAAAGGAAATTAAGGCGCAGCTGAGTGAACATTCCCAACCTTTTCCCTCCTCCTCCTCCTCCTCCTCCTCCTCCTCTCCCTCAGCTTCCCGCATCCCAAATTTATGGCTGAAAAGCCCTCAGGATCCATTGGTTCCGAGCGAGGGATTCGCCGTGGGAGCCGCATCTGGAGCTGCTGGAAGCGGCGGAATTCCCGCCGGGATGCCGGGATGTGGCCCCGAGCTGGCCTGGGCAGGGGATGGGGGTGACCTCGGGATGATCCCGGTGTCACTTCCCGGATAAACACGGCCTGAGGGTGGCCAGGAATGGGAATGTGGCCCCAAATTCAGTCCTGAAAATGGGGAATTCTCAGCTTTCCAGAGTGGGATGCAGGATCGGGAATGGGAGCTGCTCCTCAGCCCCAAACCAGCCCCAAAATGGCCCCAAAAATGGGGAATTTGCAGTTTCCTGGGGTGGGATGCAGGATCAGGAATGGGAGCTGCTCCCCATCCCTAAATTCAGCCCCAAAAATGAGGAATTCTCGGCTTTCCACAGCCGGATGCAAAACTGGGAATGGGAGCTGCTCCTGCGGCCCCAAAATGGCCCCAAATTGACCCCAAAAATGAGGAATTCTCAGTTTTCCAGAGCGGGATGCCAAATTCCCCAAATAATTCCCAAAAATTCCTGGCTCCTCCCTTGCTGAGGATGCAGATGCGGTCGCCCAGTTGGAAATGGAAAATAAAATGGGAAAAGATCCAAAATTCCCAAATAAATCCCCCAAATTCCCAGCTCCTCCCTTGCCGAGGACATGGATGAGGTTGTGGTGGCGGAAGCGGAAAATGAAATGGGAAAAGAGCCAGAATTCCCAAATGGATCCGGAAAATTCCAGCTCCTACCTTGCTGAGGATGCGGATGAGGTCGCCCCGGCGGAAGGAGAGCTCGTCGGGATTGTCCCCGTGGCAATCCCACAATCCCTGGTAATAACTGGAATAATCCCAGTCGGAATTTTCTGGGAAGAAAGGGAAATAAAGGGTCGGGGTGAGGGATTTCTAGGGAATGTTGGGGTTGAAGGGTTGGGAATTCTGTTCTCCACATTTCCCACAGCCTGGGATGCTCCAAAGTGGCCCCAAATCCCAAAATATTCCCCAATCCATGTCCCAGAAATTCTTTGGGTCGGGATCTTACCTTCCCTGCTCCCGAAATCCTCCTCATCCTCCAGGAATGGCGGCTCCAACTCCTCATCTGTGGAGGGTGGAAAAAACAGTGGAAAAATCAGGGAAAAACCCGGGAATGTGGCAGCTCCAGCAGGCCCAGACTCTGAGAGGATCCCAGGAATAAAAACATTCCCGAATTGATTGCGGAGAGAGGAATTCCTGGAGAAGATTTTTCTTGGGAAACGGGAATTGTGGCGGACACCGGGAAAATCAAATCCCTAAATTCCAGAGAATCAACCTCAGGTCTTGTGCCGATTCCATGGGAATCAGTCCTGGATTTCGTGCCAGTCCCATGGGAATCAACTCTGGATCCCGGACTGGGGGCTCTGCTGCTTCTCCCTGTGTGGAGCATCCCAAGCTCATCCATGGAAAACCCATTTCCCAATCCATGGAAAACCCTTCCCATCCCATGGACATCCCTGCGTGCTCCTTGTCCTCTCCACGCTGTTCCCAGGGACATTCCTGGGGGATTTGGAGCTGGGAAATCCAGGAATGGGATCCTTGGGAGCAGGACAAGTCCCTGTCCACCATCCAGGGGTTTTCCTGGAATCAGATCCCATGGATCCAGGGGTTTTCCTGGAGTCAAATCTGATGGATCCAGGACTTTTCTTGGAATCAGCCCTGGAAGTGAAGCTCTCCCTTCCCAATCCCACTCCAATACTTGGATTTTCCATCTACGGCTCAAAGGAAAGTTCTGGAAAACTTTGGAAAACTCCTCCCTGCTACTTCTCCCTCTGGAAAACACCTTCCCACCTTCCAGATCTGCATCCTGGGGGTCCGGAGCCTCCGGCACATCCCGGGAAGCTTCGGAATCTCTGCGGAGCCGCCTTTTAATGGAGCAATTTGATTCAATTTTCCAGTCGATAAAATTCCCCGGCAGCGCCCGTCGCTTCCGAGCGGACACCTTCACTCCTGATTTAACATTCCCATCGAATCTTTCCCGGGAAATTGGAAAAATTTATCACCTGTGAAATTTTATTTGGCCTCGGCCGCGTCTGTTTTTGTAAAACTTCATTAACGCCGAGGAAATTATCTCTCCGTGGCTTTTCCCGTTTTTTTTTATTCCCGTCATTCCCGGTTTTTTGGTTTTCATTTTTTCCTGTGATTTTTTTCCCTGTGATTTTTTCGGGTTCAGGATGGGAAGGAGGGGAAAGGGAGGGATAAAAGTGAGGGTTGGATTGGGAATTGTTCCTGGGGTTTGGGAGGGGGTTGGGATGAAGGAAAGATCGTGTGGGAAGAATTCCATGAGTTGGGTTATCCCAGGAAAGATGGGAAGTTTAATCCATGGAAATCCTTGGGAATCCATGGGAATCCACAGAAATCTATGGAAATGCATGGGAATCCATGGGAATCCATGGAAATCCTTGGAAACCCATGAGCCAGGTTATCCCAGGAAAGATGAAGTCTAATCCATGGAAATCCATGGAAACCCTTGCCAGGTTATCCCAGGAAAACCGGCAAGTTTAAAGCATTGGAATCCATGGGAATCCATGAAAATCCATGGGAATAAATGAAAATCCATGGGAATCTATGAAAATCCACGGAAACCCATGAAAATCCATGGAAATAATTCCAATGGAAACCATGATCACTTGTGGATTAAACTCCACCCTGATCCCGAGGGATCCACATCCCAGATTTCCCCAGCCAGGCTCTCATTCCCACTTTTTGTCCCCCCCGGATCCTCCAGGAATTTCAAGGTTTCCATTTCCCATTTTCCCGCTTTCTTCCCAAGATTTCCTCCCATCAATTCCCAGTTTTCCACTTTATTTCCCAAACTTCCCGGTGTTTTTTTCACTTAATCCAAACCCCACAACAAAGAGAGAAATCCTGGGATAAACAAGGGAAAAAAACGGGAATTTTTTCCCACTCTTGAACCAGGACACAGTGGCACTTTCCAGGATGGGAATTCCAGGTTCAGGAAAAGGTGGAAAAACACCTGGAATTGTGGGGGTGGCCCTGGGTTGTGTCACGGCTCCGGCTCACGGAGATTTTTCCAAGAGCTGGGCTTTAATTCCATTATTTTATTCCCATAATCCAATTCCAACCCNCCTCTTCCTCATCCTCATCACAGGGAATGGTCAGGGAGCTCAGGTCTACCAGGAAAGAGGGAAAACAGGATGGAAAAGCGGGAATTCTCCCAATTCCAGAGGGCTGAGATCGAGCCCCAAGTCCTGTGGTGCAGAACAGGCAAACAAACCAGGAAAAACCCAGGGAAGGTTGGAAAATCCCAGGGAATGACCCCAAATTCCACATGGGCCTGAAGGGATGGAGCTCAGGAAAATTCCAGAGGGTTCCAGAGGGATTCTGGAATTTTCCCCCCACAAATCCAGGAGTGGATGGACGGAAAGCCCCGATCCAGGCAGGAAAACGCTTCCCAAAAATCCCAAAGAACCGGAAGCGGCTCTGGACTCACCCTTGAGGAGGAACTGGATCTGCTCCACCCAATCCTTGGCCTCGTCCGGGCTCGGAGCTGTGAACTGCAGGGACAATCCGTGATCCCAAGGAATTCGGGATTCAGGCACCAGGATCCGCCATTCCCGGCCCCGGAGCACCCGGAAAAACCATTCCCGGGATTTAGCTCCCTGCTCCAAGTGGGAATGGAGCAGAGCCAGGATATCCCGGGAAAGCTGTCAGGCCTAATCCATGGAAATCCATGGAAATCCATGAAATTCCAGCTTTGGAATCCTCTTAGGAGCTGCTTGGGGTTTTTTCCATGGAATTCTGGAATGGTTTGGGATGGATTTGAGATTTCAAGGCCTCCCAGTCCAACATTCCCGGAAATTCTGGACGTTTCCAACTGGACTGGGATGTTCAAAGCCTAATCCAGGGTTTTCCAGGGATGGAGCCTCCACAGCCTCCCTGGGAAACCTCCCAGTCCTCATCATCCAAAAAATTGGGAATTCCCCAGGAATTTGGAGATCCATAACCCCGAAATCCCAAATCCCAGCTGGCTCTGCATCTGGAATTGGGATTTTTGTGCTGTCCCAGCCCAGAAATTCCCATTTCCCCCTAGAATTCCCCTTTCCCACCTCAAATTCCCATTTTTCCNGAAACCATGATCACTTGTGGATTAAACTCCACCCTGATCCCGAGGGATCCACATCCCAGATTTCCCCAGCCAGGCTCTCATTCCCACTTTTTGTCCCCCCCGGATCCTCCAGGAATTTCAAGGTTTCCATTTCCCATTTTCCCGCTTTCTTCCCAAGATTTCCTCCCATCAATTCCCAGTTTTCCACTTTATTTCCCAAACTTCCCGGTGTTTTTTTCACTTAATCCAAACCCCACAACAAAGAGAGAAATCCTGGGATAAACAAGGGAAAAAAACGGGAATTTTTTCCCACTCTTGAACCAGGACACAGTGGCACTTTCCAGGATGGGAATTCCAGGTTCAGGAAAAGGTGGAAAAACACCTGGAATTGTGGGGGTGGCCCTGGGTTGTGTCACGGCTCCGGCTCACGGAGATTTTTCCAAGAGCTGGGCTTTAATTCCATTATTTTATTCCCATAATCCAATTCCAACCCTGCCCGCGGCTCCGGGAGGGAGCGTTTCCCTCATCCAGAGGCTGATTTTTCCCGGGAACAGAATCCAGAGGTTCCTCTCTTCCCAAATTTCAAGTGGAGGGAGCAAAACCTCGCTTTGAGAGCTGCTCCAGCAGAATTCCCAGATCCGAAATTCCCGAGAAAAAAAAAAAGGTTGGGATTTTGTTGTGGGTGGGTAGGGGTGTGTCCATCAAAATCTGGGAACAAAGAAATGGGATAAAACCTTGGAATTTTGGGTCGGGTAAACTGGGAAATGTGGGAATGGCCGAGGTTTCCTGATGTTTTTCCAAGGAAAAGTTGGGAATCTGGGAGCTCACCTGGCAGCACCTCGTAGATGTCGTCGCCTTCCTCCTCCAGCTCCTCTGGATTCAGGGTGGAATTGTGGGAATTGTTCATGGAATCGGAGCTGTCCGGATCCTTGGAGAGNCATGGAAATCCATGGAAATCCATGAAATTCCAGCTTTGGAATCCTCTTAGGAGCTGCTTGGGGTTTTTTCCATGGAATTCTGGAATGGTTTGGGATGGATTTGAGATTTCAAGGCCTCCCAGTCCAACATTCCCGGAAATTCTGGACGTTTCCAACTGGACTGGGATGTTCAAAGCCTAATCCAGGGTTTTCCAGGGATGGAGCCTCCACAGCCTCCCTGGGAAACCTCCCAGTCCTCATCATCCAAAAAATTGGGAATTCCCCAGGAATTTGGAGATCCATAACCCCGAAATCCCAAATCCCAGCTGGCTCTGCATCTGGAATTGGGATTTTTGTGCTGTCCCAGCCCAGAAATTCCCATTTCCCCCTAGAATTCCCCTTTCCCACCTCAAATTCCCATTTTTCCCCCCAAATTCCTGTTTCCTCCAAGAAATTCCCGTTTCCCCCAGGAAATTCCCATTTCCCCTCAAAAATTCCCGTTTTCTCCCCACAAAACTCCCATTTTCCTCTCCAAAATTCCCATTTTCCCACCATTTCCCACCTCGTAGGGGCGTTTTCCGGGACAGAGCAGTTGGAAGCAGCATTTTTTCCGGGAATCTTTCCGGAGCTGGGAATCCAGGTGGGCCTGGTAGTGCTCGATGGGAAAGGAGCCCTTGGGCTGCTTGCCTGGGAAAAGGGAATTGGGAGAAATTTGGGATTTTCCACCTATTTTCCAGCCCTGGATGAGGTGCAAAGGGGGGTTATCCATGGAGGGAAACTGAGGCAAGCGGCCAGAAAATGCTGGGAAAGAGGAAAGGCTGGAAAACTCTGGGAAATGGGAATGGTCAGGAAATCTGGGAAAGGGGAATGGCTCCAAAATTCTGGGAAAGGGGAATGGCTGGAAAATTCTGGGAAAGGAAAAATGGCTGGAAAATTCTGGGAAAGGGAAAATTCTGGGAAGTGGAAAATGGCCGGAAAATTCCCTTTGCTCCAAGGGAAGCAAATCCAAAGGGAATTTATAAAACTTCCCCAGTGACACAGGGAATTGTCCCTTTTAATCTTCAGGACGTGGGAAGAGCAGAAAAGTTGGGAAAACCTGATCCCAATGATTATTCCAGCTGGGAACACATCCATGGAATGCTGTGCAGGGAGAAATACTTTGGGAAAAATCTTTGGGAATTGGCCCATAGATCTGGTGGATTCCAGATTCCCAGGATGGCTTTTTCCCCCCCTGGATCATTTTTTCCATAGGAATTTCCTAGGGATTTCCTACTTTTTTCCATAGGAATTTCCTCAGGGATTTGCAGGAGCAGATTCCAGGCAGTTGCACTAAAAAAATCCCAAAGAAAATTCCAGAGGGAAGCTGAGTCCTCCTGGAGGACCTCATCCCATGGAATTCCCAAGTTTCCTCCCTTGCCTTCTTTTGGAAAAGGACAAATTCCCATCTCTCTCAAAAATTCCCAAATCCCAACGCCAGGAACATCCAAATCCCAACCTTTGGCTTTAATTCCTGCCAGGAATGGAGGAGTTTGGAATCATTTTTGGGATCAAAAAGTGCTGGAAATCCTTGGATAAAGGACATGGAAAAGGGACAATCCCACAGGAATTTATTCCCACCCCTCTGGGTAAAATCCATGGATTTCAGTGGTTTATTCCTGCTTTTTTCGGCTGGAAAGGAGGAAATCCATGAATTCCCTGCTGCCAAACTCCTCTGGAATCTGGGTTGGGACGGATCCGATGGAAAATTTTATATCCAGGCACTTCCAGGCCTGAATCCCAACCCATGGATCATGGAAAACTTGGAATTATTTTATCCCCACCCCTTTCCCCTCATTCCTTATCCATTGAGGCAGAATTTGGGATGGGGAAGGGGCAGGAAAACCCAAATCCAGCTGGGATTTCTCCTTCCGGAAGCCGGAAATCGCGGTTTTCCCGCGGTCGGATCCCTGTTTTCCACCGGAAAGTTGGGAATTCTTTTCCCACTCACTTTTCTCGTTGGCGTAGTAGAGGAAATTCCTTCGGGTGAGGACGCACCAGCGCCTGTGCCACTCGGAGCCGAAAAAGCTGGGCTCTGGAAAACAGGGAAAAAACTGGGAAAAGAGGGAAAAATCGGGAAAAAACAGGAAAAACAGAGAAGAAAAAACAGGAAAAGAGGGAAAAAATCCTCCCTTTTTATTCCTTTGAGATGCGTTTTTAACGGATTCGACGGCTTTTGGGGTTAAATCTCCAGAAAACGTCGTTAAACTGAGGATTAATGGGAATTAAGCCAGGCCTAACTCTGAGCTCGGCTCAGGGAAAAACCGGGAGCTGTTTCTGCCTCTTCCCATAAATAATTCCCAAGAAAATCCCATTAGGGAAGGGAATAATTTGTGGCTTTCACGGGAAAATGGAGATAAGGCCGAGGCTGATTCCGAGCCCGGCTCTTATCTCCACATTAAACTTGGGATGCTCCCGAATCCCTGGAGCTTTTCCTGGCTTTTTCTCCTCAAATGTTTTGCCCTCCAGGCCTTAATTTAATTCCGGTCTTAATTTAATTCCAGGCTTTAATTTGGATGCTCTGGAAAAGGGAATGAATCCAGCAGGGCCTCGGAAAAGTCTGGAAGCTCCCGGATTTCCTGTGTTTTCCTGGTTTTTTTAAGGATGGAAATTCGGGCTTTTTGAGAATTTTGAGTAGACAGGCTTGGATCTTTTCTGGTAATTCCAGGTTTTACCTCGGGATCTCTTCTCCAGGTATCCTTGCTTCAAAATATTCCCAGAATCCTGGATGGGCCTTGGGATCTCCTCCAAGCCTGCAGGGTGTAAAGCAAAGAAAATCTTGGAATTTGCTTGGAATTCGCCATTCCCATTCTCACATTGCAAGGTTTCCAGCCCCTTTTTCTGTGGGAGCAGGGTTGGAAATCCCAATTTATCCCTATCCCACCGCTATTCCCAGTTTTGGGAATAGGGTGTTGGAATTCCAGGATTCAGTGGGATGAAGCTGGAACTGCCCTTTTTCCCTGGAATCCTGGTTGGGTTGTGAAACTTGAACCTCATCCATTCCCAAAATTCCCACTAAACCAGGGTTTTCCAGGCTCCAATTCCAGTTTGAATCCCGGGATTTGCTGGAGCTTGGATCCTCTCGGGCTCCAGCAGATCCTCAAACCTTTCCTGCTTTTCCGTGCCTCGGTTTCCCAGCTGGAAAATCGGGATAAGGGAGAATCCTTAAACATCAAGGGGTTGCTCGGAGAAATGAATCAGATTCGGGAGGAGCTGATTCCATTGGGAGAAGCTCTGGAAAATTGAGATCCTCTGGGAGGGTGAAAATATAAAAATAAAAATATAAAAATATAAACCCATGGCTCCATAACTGTAAAATCCCTGGAATTCTTTCCCTGTTCCCTCTCTCCCCAATCCCAACATTCCGACCCTGGCCCTGCCTCGTCCACAATGAGCCGGAAAATCCGAAATCATTCCCTAATGGAGCATCCATCCCATCCATCAGCGGGCGGGAATCCATCCCCATTAATTCCCTAATCCATGATAAACTTCCCGTCCTTTCCTGTCCGCGCGGGGACTCTGTAAATCCCGACTTTTGCTCTGGCTCCACCGGAGCGTTCAGGTGTGCTCCGACCATTCCTCGTTAGCCCGATGGCCTCATTTTCCCAGGAATGGCCTTGGAGGCCTCATTTTCCTGGGAATGGAGAGGTCTTGGAGGCCTCGTTTTCCTAGGAATGACCACGGAAGTCTCATTTTCCCAGGAATGGCTTTGGAGACTTCATTTTCCTGGGAATGTCGAGGCCATGGAGGCCGCATTCTTCAAGGAATGGCTTTGGAAGCCTTGTTTTCCTGGGAATGGCCTTGGAGGCCTCATCCATCTCCTGCCACACCCGGCTGGGCCGGGAACATTCCCAGGATTGCAGCTCCAGGGATTTATTCCAAGCTGGAATTTCAGCTCAGACCAAATCCATCCTCGGATGTTGTCACTCCAGGATCCGATGGATCCATTTCCCTACCAGAATTCCACACCCGATATTCCCACAATTTCTGCTTCTCCCATCCCCCTTTTTGCTCTTCCCAGGGTCTGAAATCCAGGAAATTTGGGAGATGGGAGAATCCCTGGAGCTCTGGGAAGAGGAGGATCCCAGAGCCTCCGGTGTCGGCTGATCCAAGGGAAATGGGATAAAACCTCTTCCATTAGGGAAGAGTGGGAGTTTCCGAAGGGTGGGATCCATTATCCCGGAGTCCAAACAATCCCAGGGATTAATGAGGTGCTGGGAGCTCCTTCCCAAAAAAACCCCATTAAAAACCAGGAAAAATGAGAGGCTGCTTCCTCTTGGAAAAGCTCCCAACTCCCCAAAAATTCCAG
The DNA here is from genome assembly GCA_013398075.1 of Notiomystis cincta. Taxonomy (NCBI): domain Eukaryota; kingdom Metazoa; phylum Chordata; class Aves; order Passeriformes; family Notiomystidae; genus Notiomystis; species Notiomystis cincta. The sequence continues at coordinate 28,936 of VZRX01024051.1, read as the reverse complement.
TGGTTCCATGTGGATCCAGGCCTCCAAAATGGGTTTAATTCCAAATTAGGGATGGAAAAAATAAAAGGAAAGAGAGGGAATGATAAAATCGGGATTAGATTTTAGGAAAGGACTGAGAATGGTAGAAAAATAATCGATTTTTAGGGAATTCTGATGGAAGCAGGGATGAATTCCAAGAGGGAAGCGCAGATGGGAGTGGTGCTGTGGGAATGGGGATGGAGCAGCTCCTTGGAGCCTTCATCCCAAATTTCTGCTGGAAATCATCAGGATGGGATTATCCCATGGGAAATCCAGTGTGGAATTTGGGTGGGAATTTGGTCGGACATGTCCGGCTTGGCCATGGAAAGTCCATCCCTGATCCCTGATCCTGATCCTGATCCTGATCTTGATCCCCTCCATCCCAGCCCCCCTCATATCCCAGGAATCCCAAACCATCTCCCAGGCCTCAAATCCCTCTAGAATCCCTCTGGAATATCCCACCCGAGAGCCAGAGCCGGGATCAGCCTTGGGATTCCTCCTTTTCCCTTTTGGAGCCCTCGGGATCACACATGGATCCTCCACGGGAATCCCGCCAGATGCCGGGAATTCCAGAGGCAAAAAATTTGGGAATTGAAGGGGTGACGAACCCAGGAATACCAGAGACACCAAATTTGGGAATTCCAGAGGGAGCAAACTTGGGAATTTTGGAAGCAGCAAACTTGGGAATTCCAGAGGAAACCAATTTGGGAATTCCAGAGGCAGCAAACTTGGGATAACTCCCTGCAGCGGGGCAAACCCGGGATTATCCAGCATTCCTTGGAATTCTATCCAGGACAACATTTAGCAGAGCCAAGGAACAGCTTCCCAAAAATCCCCGTCTCATCCTGGGAATCCGCGCAACGCCGGGATCTCCCCTCCGCCCCTCCCCATCCGGCCGGGAAGCGTGGCTGGAGCCGGGCCACGGCTTTTCCATGTTCCCGATAAGGAACTCATCCATCACAGCCGGGGAAGGGAAAAGGGCGGGAAGGGGGCCGGGATTTATCGGGAATGTGTCATTCCATCCACACGCCCCGCGGGATAAATGGATCCTCCATCATTCCCGGCCGCTCCGCACCTGCGGCCGCGCGCGCGCTCCGGGATTTGATGGATTTTCCCGGCTTTGGCGAACGTAAACAAACAAAGGAGAGAGGGAAACATCAAATAATTCCCGTGACAGCTCCCAAAAGGAGCCGGGAGAGCGGGAAGCGCTTCCCAAAGGGAGCCGCGTTTGATGTGGGATCGGGATTTGTAAACAGCGGCAGCTCCGGATCGCGCCTTATCCAAATATTTCCCTTTCCCAGCGCCAGCTGAAAGTCGGGAGTTGACGGCTTTGGACTCTTCAACTTTCAGCTTTCACCCCGCGGCTGCAGAGGGGGAGGGAGAGGGGGAGACCCCCCCATTCCTGCTGGGATTTGATCCCAAATTCCCCTTGAAAAAGCTGATATGGGGCACCTGGAGATCAAACTAGAGCTGCGCATTCCCACTCATTCCTGTTTTCCAGAGGGTGCTGAGCCCCTCTGGGGACCCCTGGGCCCCAAAAGGAGGAGGGAGAGGGGGAGACCCCCCTATTCCCACCGGGATTTGATCCCAAATTTCCCTTGGAAAAGCTGATGTGGGACACCTGGAGATCAAACTCCCAGTGCTGCTTTCCCCCCACATTCCCGGTTTTCCAGAGGGTGTGGAGCTCCTCCGAGGACCCCTGGACCCCAAAAGGAGGAGGGAGAAGGGGAGACCTCTCATTCCTGCCAGGATTTGATTCCAAATTCCCCCATGGAAAAGCTGATACGGGGCACCTGGAGATCAAACTGGGGCTGCTCATTCCCACTCATTCCCGGTTTTCCAGAGGGTCCCGAGCCCCTCTGGGGACCCCTCCAGTCACAGCCCTCATCCATCCCATCCCTTTTTTCCCCTCTGGGAACGGCTCCAGGGTCAGGAGCTCCCCATGAATCAATCCCAGAGGATATGGGGCCATGGATAAACAGGATTTGGGATGCTGAGCCATGGGAGCAAACCCCAAATCCCAGTGGGATCCTCCCCTTTTCCTTATTCCCAACAAGGAAAAGGAGACACTGGGCAGCAATCCCAGGAAAAATCCCAAATTTTCAGGAGCTGAGGGTGTCACAGAATGGGAATTCCACATTTAATCCTGAGCGACAGTGGCATGGAAATTCGGGAATAAAAGGAAGGGAATGAAAGAACCTTTCTGCCATAAATATCCCGGGAATTCCCACCCGGACTCCGGGGTTACATCCTGGCTCCTTAAAAACTCATCCTGAGAAAATCAAGCTCTTCCATTGCCTTCCCTGGGAATATTTACGGCCTCCGGGAAGGGCTCGAGAGCAGAATTCCCACTTGGAATTATCAAGGAGCCGGCAAAGGTCAGAGCAGGGATGGAGGAGGATGAAGGATTTCCCTCCCGAGGCTCCAAGGCCGGGAGATCCCAACCCTGGAGCTGCTCCCAAGGGATGCTCCCGAGGTTTGGGGTCGTGTCCCGGGGCAGGAATCAGGGAAGGGCCGTGTCATTCCAAGATTTTACCACAAGGAAGCAGCAGAAGCTCAGGATTGGAGCCGGCAGAGGCGGCAGGGGGCTGGGAAGACCCGCTGGGATCCCAATTCCCAAATTTCCCATCCCAAAACGGGGCTGTGCTGATCCCTAAAATCCCCTTCCCAAATTTCCCATCCCTGGGATGAGGCTGCATCACCCAAAAAAATTCATTCTCTGGGATCTCGCTCCCAATCCCAGAGCTTTTGATCCCAAAAATCCCAGAGAGGAGGGAACTGGAGAGGGGGAAATTCCCCAAACCAGAACTGGGGAGAATTGGGCTCTCCCAGCTCCTGGATTTTGGTCAAATCTGGATTTTCCTGATCCCATTTTCCTTAAATCCATGCTCAGCTCAGCCCAGGGGACACGGGACACGGGGTTCCCATCCCTGTTCCCATTCCATTTCCATTCCCATCCCTATCCCAGTCCCCTCAACCCCCTTTCCAGCATGGCAGCCCCTCCATGCCCCCATTCCCGCTGGGAATACTGGTGGAATCTCCGGCTCCTCTCCCGCCCTTTCCCTCTCCTGACCTCATCACTTTTCCCTCTCTCCGAAAGTGCTGAATGCGGCTTTCCCGGGATTATTTATCCGCGGGAGAAATGATTAAAAAAATTATTGGGAAAAAAAGGGAGATAAAACAAAGCATCGATCGCTCCGGCCGCATCCGCCTCTGGAAGCGCTGGGAAGTGACAGCGGATAAAGGATGCCGGGGCCGGAAAAACAGGGAGCTGCTTTTTTATGGCAGCTCGGATTCCCATAAAGTCGTAAATCCAGGATGTTGTGGATCCGGGAGGTTGTTGGGAAAAGCTCCAAATGTGAGGGGGTTTGGGGCGGTTTTTGGGATGGGAATCGTGGTGGGGTCAAGGATCTGGGATCCCAAATCCAGGTGGGATCAGAGATCCAGGATCCCAAAATCCAGGTGGGATGAGGGATCTGGGATCTCAAATCCAGGTGGGATCAGAGATCCGGGATCCCAAAATCCAGGTGGGATCAGGACTCCAGGACCCCAAAATTCCAGTTGGATCAGGATCCAGGACCCCAAATCCAGGTGGGATCAGGGCTCCGGATCCAGGGGGGACATTGGGCCCTTATCCTAAAATCCAAGGGTTGGGATTTGGGATTTTTCCCATGGGAACGCAGCCTCTTCCCAGCCCAGATCCGAGCGGGGATGATCCCAAACTTTCCCATGCAGGCTGTTCCCTGATTCCCTGATCCCTTGAGAAGGGAGGGATGGGGACACGGGCAGGAATTTGTAACTCCGCGTGCGGAGCTGACATTTATGGCGCCCCTAAATTGGAAAAGTGAAGATTTTATTGCTCTCTCCGTCAAAAACCGGGAAGCATCGGATCGATATCCTGGCCTTTCATATCATCCCAGAAAACGAAAAACCAAAAAAAAATCATTATCCCGTTATTTTTATTATGGAATTATGGCTGAAAAATGGGAGCTGGGGGCGGTTTCCATTTCCTCGGCCGTTTTTTAAAGGGATTTTTCCCTCCCCTGATGCCTCTGGATCAAATCCCGCCGGGATGGGAAGCGAGATTTGGGAAGGGCCTGGCTCAGGGATTTTGGGATTCCCACAAATCCGGGATCAGGATTTTGGATTCCCCACAGATCCAGGATAAGGATTTTGAGTTTCCCACAAATCCAGGATGGGAATTTTGGAATCCCCTTCCCAAGACTTGGGAAGACAAACTCATCCCCACAAAGTCCTGGATTGGGACTGGATTCCCACCGGGAGAGAATTCCCGATATCCTGCTGGTGTCACCTCTGCCTGTCCCCATCTCCCTGCCGAGGGACATCCCGGCATTCCTGGATTCCTGGGATTCATGGAATGGGGGAACACGGAGCCAACACCTCGACCCCAGTTAAAATCCAGGGATGGTTCCTCGGGATCCATCCCGTTATCCCACCACCCATTCCAGCTTTTGGGGATAGATCCAGTGGTCTCCTTCCCAATCCCAGACATCCCAGCATGCTTGGATTCCTGGGATTCATGGAATTGGGGAACACAGGGAGACCCAAATCCTCAAACAGAAATGAGCCGGAGCCAGGAGGATTCCTTGGGATCCATCCCATTATCCCACATTTATCCAGCCTCCCATTCATCCTGTCTGGGTGAGAAGGGACATCCCAGCACTCATGGATTCCTGGGATTCATGGAATGGAGGAACACGGAGCCAACACCTTAATCCCACTCCGGAACCAGGAATGAGCCGGAGCCAGGATGATTCCTTGGGATCCATCCCATTATCCCACCTTTATCCAACCTCCACAGGGGTCAATCCAGTGCCCGGAACGCCAGGATCGGGGTGGTAAATCCCAGCCTGGAGCTCCATCCCGGCAATCCCCGGGAATTCTCTCCGTGCCCTCTTCATTATCCCATTCCCAGCGGGAAGTTATGAGCTCCTTCCCGACTCCCGCTATAAAAAAGTGATGGATGGCCGGGAAAGCTCCGGGAGTTCATCCATTCTCCCATTAAATTTTCCTTTAATTGGTCTCGGAGTCAATCAGGAACTCGCCAGACAGTGAATTAAGGAAAAGAAAAAGAGGGGAAAAAAAAATCCATGGAGCAGGGGGAGCCCAAGGGAAGGGTCTTTGTGCTTTTCATGGATTAAAAAATGTGGGATTCGCTTCCAGAGGGAAGAGTCCTGAATGGATCGAGGGAACTCCAGGAGGGAGGAAATCCTTGGAAAACACAGAGGAAATCTGGGAAGCGACAGGAGAGGGAGGATGGGAATGGCCTCTCTGGATAATGGATCCATGATATTTCCTGGCCTTTGGGACAGCATTCCCGAGGCATGGAAAGCTCTGGGAATACCCAGCAGGAATTCCTGGATCGATGGCTGGCTGGGAATGAGCCAGAGCACAGCCAAGAGCAGCACTTGGAAGCACCTGGAGACCCATCCCGAGTTTTCCAGGAAGACTCAAGGCCCAATTTACCATGGAGAATTCCTAAATATCCATTGGAAACCTGGAGAGGGAAAAACCAGGATGGCCACGGGGATGTGAGGACAGCAGGGACATTCCAGGGACATTCCAGGGACATTCCGGGGTCTCTGCTCCTGCCTGGATCATCCCCGTGGGAATCCAACTCCTCCATCCCTTTGCTGACGGATCCGAAGTTTGGGATTGGCACATCCCAACCTCGCCTGAGCCAGGGCAGGATCAGCCCTCCTGGAATGTTCTTCCCCATTTTCCCCATTTCTCATGGAACGTCATGGATGAGATGGAGCAGGATCAATCCATGTTTTTCTCTTCCCCATTTCCCCATTTCCCCATTTCCCATTGAATTACCAAGGAGCAGAATCAATCCATGTTTTCCTCCCCATTTCCCCCATTTCCTATGGAATTTCAAGGACTGGAATCAATCCATGTTTTCCTCTTCCCCATTTCCCCCATTCCCACGGAATTCCCGAGGACCAGGATCCAACCTCTCCCCTCCCTCCACCCACCTCCCCACCCGCAGCTGCTCTGCTTGGTCCCTCGGGAACTCCGGGAACGGCTCCATCCCTCCTTCCAGGAGCGCCGGGAAGCGGAGCCTTAAATCTCCCGGGCTGGAGATTTACGATTCCCATTCCCGTTCTTTACTGCAAATCCAATCGGGCAGTAATGGCGGAACACGGGAACGCCGTCACCCAGGGCTGATGGCTCCCATAAAACCGATGTCATTCCAAAGGGATGAGTTTATAAACGGGAACAAACCCTCGGCGCTGACAGGAACATGAAACCCATTCACGATTTAAACACTTCCCATTTTTTATTCCTGCACCTCGGAGTCGCTGCCGGAGCCGGGAAGCGCTGCCGGGGAATGCTGAGAGTGGTGGGGATGGGGCCGGGATCCTAAAACTGGGCCTAAAATCCCCTGGATCTGCTCAGTATCCAGCAGGATTTGTCCATTTCCTGCTTCGAAAAACCTCCAGGAACCCCAAAATCCCCCGAATCCTAAAATCGGCCCTAAAACTGAGCCTAAAATCAGCCCTAAAACTCAGCCTAAACCCCCTGGATCTGCTCAGTATCCAGCAGGATTTGTCCATTTCCTGCTTCGAAAAACCTCCAGGAACCCCAAAATCCCCCGAATCCTAAAATCGGCCCTAAAACTGAGCCTAAAATCAGCCCTAAAACTCAGCCTAAACCCCCTGGATCTGCTCAGTATCCAGCAGAATTTGTCCATTTCCCACTTTGGAAAGGATCCAAATGATCCCAAGATTCCCCAAATCCTAAAAACATCCCTAAAACCTGGCCTAAAATCAGCCCTAAAACCAATTCTAAAATCCCCTGGATCTGCTCAGTATCCAGCAGAATTTGTCCATTTCCCACTTTGGAAAACTCTCAGGGACTCCAAGATTCCCAAAATCCTAAAACCATCCCTAAAATCCTGGATCTGCCTGGAATTCAGCTGGATTTATCCACTTCCTGCTTTGGAAAGGCTTCCAGGAACCCCAAAATCCCCCAAATCCTAAAACCATCCCTAAACCCCTGGATCTTCCCAGTATCCAGCAGGATTTTTCCCTTTCCCACTTTGGAAAGGCTCCCAGCGATCCCAAATTATCCCAAGATTGTCACCATGGAGACGGGCAGGAATAAACCCCCATTCCAGGTGTGTTTGGATTGCTTCTCCCGGAGATTTTCCGGCTGCTCCAGGGATCTTTTGGCACCTCCTCATTTCCCGGAGCAAATATTTGTGGAATATTGTTCTGGAGCCTAGGGGGGAATAAAGGGGGAGAGCTCCACCTGCTCCCAGAAATCCCTGAGTTTTTCTCCCTGAAAAACATGGAAAATCCCAAATAGGGAATTGTGGAATGGTTTGGGATGGAAGGGCCCTAAATCCCATCCCATTCCCATTGCATTCCATAGGCAGGGACACTTCCCATTATCCCAGGGGATAATCCCGACCTGGGATAATTCCAGGGATCCAGGGGCAGCCACGGCTTCTCTGGGAATTCCTTCCCAAAATTCCGCCTCAATTTCCTGTCTCCCACTCGGAACACATTCCCTGTATCCTGGGGCTCCCATTCCTGATGAAAATATCTGGCATGGTGCCCCAAAGGATGGGAATTTCCCTACCTGGGGCCGGATCCCAGGAAATGGTGGCAAATCCACCGGGAAGCCACTCCCTGATTTTTGCTGATCCGGAAAATCCCATTTTCCCTCTCCAATGATCAATTTTCTCCCTCTGGAAAACCTCTCCTGGGAAGCTCCTGATAATCCTCAGAGCCAGCAGGAAAACGGTTGGAATTTTTCCCTGTTATTCCAGGGATTAAGGCGGGAATGATCCTGGATCAGCCGGATCAAGCTCTTTTCCTTGGGAAAAGGGACTGGGAATATCTTTGGCTTCTCCAGCTCCAAGCTCCATGCGAGGATTCCGTAGGAGAGATCTGTGATCCCTGAGGATCCACGACCACAGAATCACCGAATGGGATTGGGATGGGAGGGACCTTGAAGCCCATCCCAGAATTCCAGGAATTGCGAATCCTCAGGAATCTCATTCCAACCCCCTCCCACCATTCCAGGCCTCTCCGATCACTGATCCGTGGATAAAACCATGGAAAACTGGGAAAGGGAGAGGGAAAATCCCACACAAATATCCTGGAGCCAGCTTTTCCAGACCCGGATCCATGGCTGTTCCCGGTGCCCACGGATCCCACCAGGATCCCCTCTCTTCCTTCCTTCCTGCCCCGGGAGCACTGGGAAGGGCCTGGAATCCCATCCCAACGGGAAGGAAGCAGCGCCGGAGGCTCCGGCTGTAAATCCAAGCCCATCCCATGGAAATGCCAGAGCCGGGAATGTTTCCTCCTTCCTTGAGCTTCTCCATCCTGATTTTTATCAGGAATGGGAGCAGCCCCTTCCCTGAATGGACCAGGAGCAGCCCTTGGATCCATTCCGTGAAAACCCCTGGAATATTTGGAGCAGAGATCCCAAAATCCTGGGATAAAGCAATTACATCACCCTCACCCCAATTTATTAACGACAGCCTGGCGTTAATTAGGACAAGTGGGCTCCGCTTCCAACAGTTTTCCAAAGGTTTTTCCCGTCCTGCCCAGGGAATGGATGTCCCAGAATGTTTTAAGCTGGGTTTAGAGGGATCCGGGATAGAAAGGAGGAAGTTTTGGAGGAGGGAAGGAGCCGAAATCCAGGATTTGGGATGCTCCAGCTCCTTCCCAAACTGCAGGAACACGGGAAGTGAAGTTTTCCATGGAATTCTGGCCTTTATCCTTAGGGATAAATGGAATTTTGGGGGCTAGTGGGGTCTCGCAGAGGGATTCGAAGGGATTTTGAGATCCCTTTTTCTGGGAGCCTCCTCCTCCCAGAAATCCGAAACTTTTTGCAAAGGCTCCCAGTGATCCCAAGATTCCCAAACTTTCCCCTCAAGCCATCGGCGCATCCGGGGGTTTTATCTCTCCCAAATTCCCCACATCCGGCATTGAGTTTCCTTCAGGAATGACGGATTTTTCCCCACATCCACCCATTTTTCCCTATATTTTATGGAAAGAAACAAATTCCAGGGACATTCTTGACTCTTATCCCCCATGCTTGGGGCCAACCACACCAGAAAACTTGGGAATCATCCCGAAATCACTTTTTTTCAGGGATTGAGCCCCATTTTCCCCGTCACAACATGCGAACATCCAAAAAAACTTGGGAATCATCCCTAAATCCCCTTTTTTTCAGGAATTGAGGCCCGGTTTTCCCAATCCAAGCCAGGAACAACTCAAAAAACTCGAGAGTTTTTCCAGGCTCATCCCTTGAATATCGAACCAAAACACTTTTTTAAGGAAAAGCGCCAATCCCAAGGGATCGATTTTTCTCTTTTTCCACGTGGGAGCTGCTCCGCGCCGACGTTTTCCAGGATGAACGGCCGGACCCGGAGCCGTTCCCAAGCCTCCTAATTCCACTAAATATCCGTTTCCCTGGAAGAACTCCGCAGAATCCCATAAAAGATGATTTATCCGCCTGCGTGAGCCACACGGAACCGCAATTTCCAGGATAAATGCCGGGTGTAAATTGTTGTTTATGTCGGATTCCGACTGTCTTTACGAGTTTTCCCGAGAAATCGGGATCTTCCCGGCTTTATTTCTTCCGTTGGAGCCTCTCCTGCCAATGGAGTAATGCTCCGGATTGGGGGCTTGGCCGGGAATCACCTTTTCCCCACTTTTTTTTCCCGACCGAGGAATTCCAGGATTTGGGATTGGTTTGGTGCTGATGGCGGGATTCCCTGGAAAATTCTGGTTGGGGAAAACGCTCATTCCCACTCAAAGTTCAGACACAGCAAGGGGAGAATCCCTCGGGAATCTGCACCTGGAGATCCAAGAGGATGCACTGAGATTCCTCATTCCCATCCAAAATCCAGCCCCAATGGTTGGAGAATCCCTTGGGAATCTCTCTGGAAAAAAACCAACTCATTCCCACCCAAAATCCAGCCACAGAAAGTGGAGAATCCCTTGGGAATTTCCCCAGGAAAAACCAGTCATTCCCATGCTAATTCCCATCCAAAATCCGGTCCCAATGGTTCGAGAATCCCTCGGGAATCTGGCTGGGAAAAACCCCTCATTCCCACCCAAAGTCCAACCCAAAAGAGTGGAAAATCCCTTGGGAATCTTCCTGGAATGCCAGGATGCAGGGATGGGAGGTGAAATAGGACAAACCCCGGAGAATTCCTGGGAAAAGTCAATCCCAAAATCTTCCACACCATGGGAATGATGTCCAGGGACGGGAGATTAAATAGAACAACTCCGGAGAATTCCCGGGAAAAACCAATCCCAAAATCTTCCACACCTCAGGAATGACATCCAAGGACGGGAGAATAAATGGGAGAACCCCAGAGAATTCCTGGGAAAAGCCAAATTCCAAAATCTTCCATACCTCAGGAATCCCCCAAAACCTGGAAAACCCTTTCCATGGGATCCATCCATCCATCCATCCATCCATCCATCCATCCATCCATCCATCCATCCATCCATCCATCCATCCATCCATCCATCCATCCATCCCCTGCTTCCAGAGGGAAAGACATCCCCCCCTCATTCCCAAACCTCTCCCAAAAAACCCTCACTGCCCGAATCCAAGGAAACTTTTCCCTCCAGCAGAAAGCCTGGAAAAGGTCACGGAGCGGGAAAAACAATAAGATTTCCTAACGGCTTCCTTCGGAGCAAAATATTATCGGTTCTCCCGGTTTTTTTTTCCCCTGGTTTTTATGGAAGGAGATTCTGCCAATTCCAAAGAAAAAGGAGGATTAAAATGAGCTTCTGCACCTTCGGGGGCCCATTTGGAAGTTTTACTGTACGGAGCTGACAGGAAAGCTCGGGAATTAATATCCCGGAGCCGCTTCCGAGCTGCAATAGCAATTATTGGACTCCGTGTCCCTGGATAAATAATGGGGCCATTCCGCTAATTAGCTCCGACGATCCCGGCTCCATGGAAATCCTCCCCCCCCAACTCCGGCCGGAAAAAGAACATTGGATTTTTTGGGAATGGTGGGGTTGGTTTGTTTGTTTGTTTTTTTCCACCTGGAAAAAGCGGCGGAAAAATAACGGGGAAAATCCAGGAGTTATGGGAAGGTTTGGGTTTAGAAGAGGGAGGTGGTGGGGGAAAAATCAGGAATTAAAAATGTTGGAATTGCTGTTTATTCCTAATAAAATTATCCCAGTGATTCCTGCTCCCTGCATTAATAATGCAGGGTGGAAAAAGCATGGAAAAGCATGGAAAAATCCAGGAGTTCTTGGAAGGTTCGAGTTTAGAAGAGAGAGATGGGAAAAATTGGGAATTTTGATAGGGAATTAAATAGGGAATTAAAAATGTTGGGAATTGCCGTTTATTCCTAATAAAATTATCCCGGCAATTCCTGCTCCCGTGCAACTCCATTAATTCCCAAAGTGTTAATTGGGAGCAGAGCGGAGTCTGTGGCTCGTAATTAATTAATTAATTCCTCAATCAACGTTCCGGGATGGTTTTCCCACTTCAAATCCCGTTTTATTTTTAATTAATTATTATTATTTCCTAATTATTTTCCAGCCTCAGGATGGACTTGTGCGACAGGAAAAATGGGATCTCCAGCTCATCCTCAGCCCCCAAATTCCCGGGATTTGCTGCTCCCAGGGATTGCAGCTTCATCCCAAATATTCCAAAGTTGACACCTCTGATTTTTCCGGATGTTAAATCCTCTTTTTCCCCCTTTTTTTTCCCCATGTCCCAGCCATCCCGGATTTTCCACAGGGTAAATTCACCCCCCATGGATCATCCCAAATGTTCCTTGGGATTATTTGGATCGTGTTCCAAGCTCCCAGAATTCCCAATAATTTGCTGATCCCTGAGATTATCCCAAATCCACCTTTTCCAGAGGGTTTGGAGCAGGGAAGCAAAACTTTATCCCAGAAATTTGCTTTTTTTAAAGCCCTGACTCTCCAAGAAATTCCAAGTGCTGAAAAATTCCCACTTGGAATTCGAGCACTTCCTTATTTCCTTCCCAGCCCGTCCGAATCTGCCAAAGAAACAGAGAATGCCGAGGATAATTCCAGGGATTTTTTTTAAGGTGAAACATGGGAAAAGCTTGGAATCCCTCACTGGGATGAAGTTGGGAATTCCCCCCAGATCCTGGGTGCCCGTGGTTGTCTTTTCCCAAAGATTTCCACAGATAAAATGGGATGAAAATTATTTGGATCGGGAGGAAAATCCATTTCCCACCCAGAGGTTCACAAAGGCACCGTGGATTTTCCGGGAAAAATAAAATAAAACCTGGATAAAACAACATTCCAAGCGGAGCCAAAGGAAGGTTTGGGAATGACGATGGATGAGCCCAAATAAAAGGAGCTTTTTCCCAGGAAAAAAAAAGCTGGGAATGACGGCGGGAATGCTGAAATCCGCGGGGCCGGCATGGATCCGGACTCCCCTTTCCCTGGATTATTTATAATTCCCGGTTTTCCCAGGGAATGGCTTAAACGGAGGGGATGTTCCGTAAGTGCTTCATTCCCATTATCTGGCGATTACCGGGAAGAGCCGCATTCCTTAATAACCTCCTATAAAACTCGGGATAAAATCCATCAGGGACGGTGCCGGGGAAAGCACCAGGAATAAAACATTCCCTGGAAAAGGCTTTTCCTGCCGGGATTTATGGAAAATCTCCCTTGTTTATTTCGGGATCGAGGAGTTTTTGGGATCGTTGTTTTTTCCCCCCTTTTTTGTGTTCCCAAATGTTTCCTTTTTCCATGGAAAATCGGCTTAAATAAATGGGATCGAAGGAATTTTTTTCCTGCCTCCTTACTGAGATTGTTTGGGAATAAAATGGGAATAAATGGGAATGAAATAGGAATAAATAAGCAATTAAAAATTGGGAAAACAATTGGGAAAACTCTCCACATCCCAAATCCCAAATCCCTCATCCCACATCTCTCATCCCAAATCCTGCATCCTGAATCCTGCATCCTAAATCCCACATCCCACATCCTGAGTCTTGTATCCTGAATCCCTCATCCCAAATCCCTCATTCCAAATCTCCCATCCCAAATCCTGCATCCCAAATCCCACATCTCACACCTCACATCCCACATCCGAAATCCCACATCCTGCTCCCCAAATTCTGCATCCTGAATCCCAAATCTCTCATCCTAGATTTGTCATCCCAAATCCTGTGTCCCACATCCCGCTCCCCAAATCCTGGTCCCTGAATCCCGCATCCCGAATCCCGAATCCCGTGTCTCTCCCGGCTCCACAGGCAGGTGGCAGTGGCGCCATTTCCCGGCGAACATTCCCAGCTGGAAATCTCCGAAGCGGGAAGAGGAGTTGGGGGGGGAGAAGGACCGGGAATGAACCCCCCAAGAAACACCGGGAATTCTCTCCTTCCATGGATCGGCAGCTCCTGAAAAATCCCTCAGCAGGGCATGGATGGAGCCAATCCCTGATAAAATCTGGGAATGGGAATTGGATGTGCGGCTGTTTTATCCCATTCCCGGAAAATGATGGATCAGAAGCCTCAAAAATTCCAAGTGGAGCCTCCAACTCCCTCCCATTCCAAGTATTCCTGGCCCCACTGGAAAATCCCACAAATCCAATGATCCGTGGGGTGAAACCCCTTCGGAAAAGCTGTCCTCATTCCGATATTCCAAGGAAATTGATATCCCTTGGAATAACGAGGGGGAGCTCAACATCCCGGCATTCCTGCTCCCTTTCCATGGAAAACGGAATCTTTTCCATGTTTCCCGGCCATAAATCCCAGGAAATTCACCTGCCAAAGTCAGCGGGGATGAATTCCTGGTTTTCCAGCTCTGGAGAGAGAGGGGTCAGGGAATTCTCCTCATGGATGGAGCCGGGAATTCCGGGCTCTGATCCAGCACTGGAAACACCGGGAAAAGCACTGGGAAAGGGGGAAGAGGCACCACAGATCCCAAAAGTGCCGTGGGAGCAGGGAATGCCATTCCAGAGAATTCCAATTCCAGGGAATGAGGGTCCAAGGAGGGATAACGTCCATCTCAGGAAAGAAAATTCCCATTTTTAAAAAAAACAACTGGGATATGGGTGATGAGGGAAGGGGAATTGGAGCCTCACCAGGAGCTCATTCCATGCCCTCATCCCAAAAAAGGATGGAAAACGGGAATGTCTTAAAGCAAATCCGGTTGAGTTTCTTGGGAATGGGATAAGGAGCCTCCATAGGAGCTCATTCCATGTCCTCATCCCAAAAAAAGTGTGAGAAGAGGGGAAGTTTTAAAGCCAATCTGGTTGAGTTTCTCCATTTCTTTGGAGTGGGAAAACTTCCCGGATTTCCCAAATGGAACAGGAATCCAGGAATTCCATCGGAGCATCCCAGAGATTCCATGGGGTTTCATGCAGCCTTTGGATGAGGTTCCATGGATTTAATCCCATTCCAGAGGCAGGGAAAAACCGAGAAAAGCCATTCCCAAGGATTCAGCCGAGCCCAAGGACTGATTGCTCGGATGGTTATTCCCAATCCCGATCCAAAGGGATCAGCTGGGAGGAGCATCCGGAGCTGGAGTGGGATCCAACGACCCCAAAATTTCCAGGATAGACCTTGGAAAAACGGGATTTGGAAGAGGGAAAAGGAGCAGGGAGTTCGGGATCCTGCAGTGGGAATGGAACAAACAGGCAGAAGTTTTAGGGAGATAATCCCAAATCTCAAAGGTTCAAGAATTCCCAAGAAACTTGGCACCTTGAAAACCCCAAATCCTGAAGATTCAAGAATTCCCAAGGATCTCAGAATAATTTCAGCAGCCACAGTTGGAAAAAGAGTTGGGAACCGACAATTCCCAGATCCACAGACAACAAAATCCCGGAGTTTTAGGTTCCTTTTCAATCCATATCCAATTCCAGGGGCCTTTCCCAGGATTTCCCTTCCTCGGGAAGTGGAATCGGGAGCAGAGAATGTTTTATGGATCAAATTCCATAAAAAAAGAGGAGCAGGAAATGACTGTGAGCTGGACATTCCCAGGAATCTCTAGCTTTGGATAACAGGACACGGGAATTCCCAAATCCACGGAATTTTATGGATTATCCCAATTCCCAGGAGGCTTTGGGATGATGTTTTAAAAAATCTCAAAGAAATCTTGGAGGAGCCACCCTGGGATTCCTTCCCTGTCATTCCAGCCTGGTCCCTCATCCCAGTTTAATCGGGAATCATGGAATTCCTTTTCCATGGGTCATTCCCTGCTCCATCTTGGAACGAAACATCAATTTTCAGGGAAAAATGGGATGCGGCGCTGAATTCCCGCTTTTCCCAACACCTTTGGTGTCTCCCTGTGCCATCAAAAAACTTGGAAAAGGCTGGGAAAGGCTCCCAACCTCTGGAATTCTGGGAAACAATGGCAGGAATAAAGCGGGAACGTGGAGAGGCGGGAAGGGGATTTTATGGAAGCGTTGAGAAATAGGGAAAAGGAGGACCCAGCCCGAAAAGTTGGAATAGGAGTCGGGAAAAGATGGGATCAATCCCTGTTTCCTTGGACAATTCACCTGGCGTTTTCTAGGGATCGTTTTAAACCATTCGGAGGCAGCGCCAGGATTTGCAATTCCCACCAGAATTCCCAGAGTTGGGAATTGCTGCCATTTTCTGGGATGATTTCAGCACCTCCATCACCCAGGATGATCCCTGGATCCCACCTTGGATCCAGCTCCCACATGGAAAACCCCACTCCTGGCGCTCTCATTCCTTCCTGGAATTCCTAATAAAAGCCGGGAACTCCTGGAAAATCCAACTCCAGCCCTTCCCAGAAAACAAAATCCAGGATTTTTCCTACCCCAAATCCACCTCTTTTCCAAATCTGGGATGAGATTTCTCTCTTTTCCATAAAAACCCTTTTCTTTAAAACTTCCTCTGGAAAAAGAGAGGAAAAGCTGGATTTTCTCTGTTTTTTCATGGATTTATTAATTTATTATTTTAAGTGGGAACAAATAATTCCTGAGGGATAAAGGACGGAAAATCCAGTGGGAAAAGGGCTGGAAAATCCCTTTCCCTGTCCCACTCCAATCCCATTTTGTTGATTCGTTCTCATTTTCCACCAGAATTCCATAGATTTTAAGGGATATTCCCTCAAAACCCCCTCCACCTTCCCAAATCCCCCTTAGGATTGAGATCCATCCCTCTGGAAGTTAAATTTTCCTCTTTTTCCAGGGAAAAGCGGGCTGGGAGCTGCAGCTCCGTGCAGTTGCCAAGGAAAAGCCCCCGGCGTTCCCAGAATTCCCAATAAAAGCCGAGGCCGTGAACTCCAGGCAGCCGATCCATGCGGGAGAGGTGGGAATGGCTTGGATTTGACCGCTGGATGACCTCGGCCTTCCCGGCCCGATGGACACCGGGATCATCCGGCCTTTGGAACAACATTCCATAGGGTTTTTTTATTTTCCTTGGAAAGCGGATCCTGTAAACCATCCCTGACCCTGCCCTGGGAATTCATCCCAGGAAAAAAGGCACAGCTCCCCTTTTTTCACAAAGCTCCCAAATTCTGGGAGAATCCTGGAAACAAAAATAGGAAAAGAGGATGCGGAGCTCGGCATTCCCGCAGGAAAAAGGGAAGAGGGGGATCTCTCCTCTCCTTGTGTTTCCTGATCTTGGGATTTGGGGTTTATCCCAAATAAATGCTAAAAATCCCTATTTAAATATTCCTAAATATCCCTAAATATTCCCAAATATCCCATGGTAAATGTCTCAAAATATTCCTAAATATCCCTATTTAAATATTCCTAAATATTTCTTAGTGTCCCTGTTTAAATATCCTGAAATATTCCTAAATATTCCTATTTAAATATTCCCAAATATCCTTATATAAATGTCCCTAAATATTCCTAAATATCCCAATTTAATTATCCCTAAATATCCCTAAATATTCCCAAATATCCCAGTTAAAATATTCCAAAATATCCCTAAATTTCCCAATTTAAGTATTCCCAAATATCCCTAAATATCCCTATTGAAATATTCCCAAATATCTCAATTTAAATATTCCTAAATATCCCTAAATATCCCTAAATATCCCAAATTAAATATTCCCAAAGATCCCAATAAATATTCCCAAATATCCCAATTTAAATATTTCCAAAAATCCCTCCCAATCCCATCAGCTGCTCTGCCGTTTTTTCTCCAGGGATAAAATCCCAGCTCCTTTTATTCCCTCCCTCCCTCTTTTCCGCCCGGGAATAATTTGGGATCTGATTATTCCAAGGAAAACGAGGCGGGAGCCTTGGCCTTAATGGAGCAGAACCTTCCATTCATCCCGAGGAATATTACGGAGCGCAAAGGTTAGGAAAACCGGGAGCTTCCCGCTTTTCCTGGTGTTTAAGGGACCTGAGCCCGGAGCAGGAGTTTTCCTGCATTTTTATGGAATTTGGACTGGGATATTCCAGTCCAATCCAAAATCTGGATTAATTCAGAGGCGTTTTTCCCAGGGAAAAGTGGAATTTTGGGAATATCTCTCATTTTCCTGGGATTTCAGTGGCTGCTGCTGCCTCAGTTTCCCTGGCTGAAAAATGGGAATAAAGATTCCCATTCCCTCCTCCATCCTCTCCCAAAGAACATCCCTGAGATGCTCCAGGATTCCCAAATGGGTGAGAATTCCCAGAAATTCCTCCGAATGCTCTGTTGTTATCCACATTTACTCCGCCAGGGTCCGTGGCTTAAAATCCACGGAATTCCGGCGGCAAAATGAAACCAAACCAACAAAACCAACAAAAAGTGGGAAAGGGATTTTTTCCCAAAAAATTCCAGGTGCCAAAGCCATGAAAAACTGGGAAAAATCTGGGTTTTCCTCTGCTTTTCCAGAGGCAGAGCCCGGCCTATCCCAATTCTGTTTTAATTCCATTCGGGATGAGGGAAAAGCTCTGCTGAGCTCAAGGAGGAAACATCCGGATGCTTTCCCAAAAGTTGGGAATGCAGCATTCCCAAATTCCAGATTCTCCAGGGTTGAAGCTCTGGATTTTCCTGTTCCTGGAAATCCAACGCTCAGCCAGTTTTCCACATCATCCCAGAGGAATTTGGCTCCAAAGAGTTCCCAAAATTTCCCCACATTCCCAGAGAAATTCAGCTCCAAATTCTTCCCAAAATTTCCCCAAAATCCCAAAGGAATCCAGCTCCAAAGGATCCCCAAATTTCTTCACATTCCCCTCCAAATTATTCCCAAAATTTCCCCAAATTCCCAAAGAAATTTGGCTCCAAAGTCTTCCCAAAATTTCTCTCCAATCCCACAGGAATCCAGCTCCAAAATATTCCCAAAACTTCCCCAACTTTGGGAAAGCCCAGGAAAACTGGGAATCTTTTAATTCCTCTGGAATTTCCAGGAAAGTTTTCCCTAGGATTTAAGAATTTTTTCCAGATTTTCCAGCATGGCACATTCCCTCTTTTTTTTCCCTTGGGAATGAGCTCCATATTTAACCCTTTCCTCCCCCTTTCCTCTCCAATCCTGGGAAAACCAGGTGGGAATTCTGAGCTGGATGGAACCCACAGTGAGTCCAACTCCAGATTTTGTGGCGGGGAAGGAAATTCCTGGAAAAATAATTCCCGGTTTTCCTCCAGGAGGGTTTTCCGCATTCCCAATCCCGATCAGGGACACGGGAGAAGAAATTCCTGGGAAAATCCATCCAGGAGGGATTTGAGGGAAAACATCCTCTGGGAAAGGGCTGTGCCATGGAAAAGAGAATTCCCACTTGGAGGGAAAACAATGGATTCTGTCGGGAATTCTGGAATCATGGATTAGAGGCCCAGGATCTCCGGAGTGGCGGCTTTGGAGTGTTTGGATTTTTCTGGGATTTTGGGAATTGTGGATATTTCCCATGGAAAATCCTGAGCCTCAAGTTGAGATTCCAAAGGAAACCCTAAAAAACCCAAGGAGCAGAGATGGACATTTGGATGGGTTTGGGAATGTGGGGAATTCCAGGTTTTCTTGTCCATTTGGATGAGGAATATTCCCAAAGGGAGGGACCCCAATTCCCAGCTCCCAGAGGTGCTTCCCATCCCAAAAGATCCCCTTGGGATTCATTCCCGATGTCCTTATCCCGATTTTCCAGGCTCATCCCTGTCCCAGCTTTCCCAGTGCTGCCTTGGGCTTTCCTTTAGGATTTCAGGATTCCCAATCAAAAAAAAAAAACTGGCAGGGTGAGCTCAAAATCCTCCCAATTCCCACATTTTACCAGGACTGGAATTCCACTTTTCCCACGGAATCACAGATTCCAGCCCCGAATTTCCCCGGGAATGAAGATCCACCACCCGAGAATTCCCAAGTTTCATTTGACAAATCCCAATGGAATTTTGCTTCCAGCAGGCTCTAGCCCATAATAACCCTGGAATAAACTCCAGTGGATTCCCAGGATAATTCAAAGAATCCCGATAAAAACTCCTCCAAAAATTAATTAATGAAGGGAAAATTAAGGATGTGCCAGGGCTGGATTCCCTCCCACTTCCAGGCGCTCCCAAAACTTTGGGAAGGGCAAGGAATGGAATTTTGGGAATGGCTGAGTTCCTAAAGCAGAATTTTCCATCCTTTTTTAGGCTCCAAGACTCAAAATCCATGGAAGTTACTCCGTGGATCCCGACCCGGCTCCTTCCCCCTTTTCCCAACTCCTTCCTTTATTTTTAAACTTGGAATTTTCCTTCCTTTCCCTCCTTCTTTTCCAGCCTCAAACCTCTTCTTCAATCCCAAAATTTTTCTTGAACCCATTCCCAGCTCTTCCTCCAAGGGAAAGGATTTTTCCCAAATTCCCAACCCAAATCCTTCTTTTCCAGCCTAAACCCTCTGATTTCCCATCCCAAATTTTTTCCATTAACCCCATCCTGGACTTTGCTGGGAATCCTCTCCCGGGATGGGATTCAGAGCTGGACCAGGAATTCTCTGCTCCTCTGGAATGAAGAATTCCCAGAATCCCTGAGGAAAAGGAGAAAAACGTGGGAATGCCGAAGGTCCCCTCCCAGGTAGGAGAAAATGGGCAATAAAATCCCGGGATTCGTCCAGAGAGGCAATTCCAGAGTTAATCGATCCCGGCTCCCTGACACTGAGGTCCCAAAAAAAGAGACTTTTCCATTGATCCAGGAGCCGGGAGAGGATATTCCGGATGAAGGAATTCCCGGCTCCTGCACTGTGACCTGGCGGGAAATGAAACATCCCGACATTAATCCACGCCGGGAACTCTTGGCCGGGAAAGCTCCATTTTCCCTGGGTTTTTTAAAGGAAAAAAACAGGAGCAGTGACTTTCCGGCCAAAGGGAAAAAGATTGGATTTTTTTATGTTTGGGAAGTTTGATTTTTAATTAAAAATCCTGGGATTTTAGAGAAATTCATCGATAAATCAAAATTCCTACAAGGATCAAAGGTTAAAATCTGGGATCATTCCTTGGGAAAAGTTTTTTTTTTTGGTTGAATTTTGAAAGGAAAAACCTGGAATTTTTTTTGCTGGAGAGATGATTTTTATGGAAAAAAACCCAAATCCTCAGAGGTTTCTCAGGAGCTGGAGCAGCCCCAAGCCCCCATTCCCAAAATCCAAATGTTTGGAAGGAAAAGGAGGTTGGTCCCGGTGGGATTGGATATCCATGGTATCCATGGATGGATCCCAATCCAAAGTTATCCCAGGGTTGGGATATTCGAGGTCCTACAGGATCCCTGTGCCCATCCAAGGGATTTATTCCCTCCCTTTTCTCTTGGAATTGCACAGAAATCCAAGGAAATTCAATCCCAGTGAACAAATTCCATGAAATTCATCCCAAACCGACCAAGACTGGGAAAATCCAAGCAATAAAACCCTCGGAAAATCCGGATAAAAGCCAAAATCCAGGAATTCCAGGCAGGAATCCAAGGAATTGAGCAGCCAACTTTTCTCCCGCTTGGATCCCCACGGGGATAAACAAATTCCTGCGGGGCAAGGAGCACGGAAAACCGGGATGGAGGCCAGGGAATGACCCCTGGAGAGGGCCGGGAATGTCACCACAGCCCGGCGCTCCCGGTTCCACCTGGCCGGGCACGGCACACCTGGATAAATCCATCTAAATTCCGGGTCTAAGGAATGCAGGGGGGGTTAATCTTTAACCAGGCCCCCCTGGAAGCCTTGGAATATTCCCAGGAGCTGTTCCCAGTTTGTTTGGGAGTCACCCAAGCTTGGGAATTCGCCCGGAACGAGCTCGGCCGTGGGGTTTGTGCTGCCGGGAAGGGAAGGATCCGTCGGGAAGGAGCCGGAATTCCGCCTTGGGCAGATCCAGCCGGAATTTGCAGCCCTGGAGACTTCCAAGGTCACTGGGAGCAAGGAAGGGCAGGGAAAACAGGAAAATAAAGGGTTGGAATTCGAGGAGAGGGGGTTGGGATGTCCCCGGAAATGTAGGATTTGTTGGGATTTCTTGGGAACAATTCCCACATGGGAAGTGAAGCTGAACAGCAGTTCCTGGATGCTGGAATTGTGATTCCCATCCCAGGGAATCCCTGGGGTGCCCCAGGAAAATTATGGTAGAGCAGGAAAAACAAGGATGTGAGATAATTCCAGAGGGATGGGAATGGGGACAGGGATGGGAATGGGAATAGGACGGGGATGGGAATGGGAATGGGAATGGGAATGGGAATGGGAATGGGAATGAGCGGGAGATTCCTCCCCTAGAGCATGGGGGCAGAAGGGCAAAAGGAGGGGGAAGCAAAGAAGATGGAGAGGGAGAAAATCCACTTGGGAGAGGCTGAAATCCCCAAAAATTTAGGATTTGGGATTAAAAAGAAAAAAAAGAGAGTGGGAAAAATCCATTTGGGAGTGGGTGAAATCCCCCCAAAATTGGGGATTTGTGACTTAAAAAAAAAAAAAAGGGAGGGTGGGGAGTAGGAAAAATAATTGGGAGAGGCTGAAATCCCCAAAAATGGCATCCTTCAAAAAATGCGATTGGGTAAAATGGGATTTTAAAAAAATGGGATTCAAAAAAATGGGATTCAAAAAACTGGGATTTAATCAATGCTCCTCAGAAATTAAGCAAACCTGGAAATGGGATAAAAATGGGATTTAAAGGATTCCCATCTGAACTTTTCTCCCGGTTTTTTCCTGTTTCCTGACAGGAAAAGCAGCCCCGCTGCCCATAATTCACCGCTGACATTCCCAACAATCCCGGGAACAACCCTGGGAACAACCCCGGGAACAACCCCGGGAACAAAGGCCCTGCCCAGGGTCAGCCCTTTCCCGGATCGCCACGAAATTCCTCCTCCATCCTCAGCTCCTTCCTGCCTTTCTCCGGCTCCAAGCCCCTTGGAATATCCACAAAATCCAAGGAAAAAGGGACGGGAACAAAGAGCTCCCATCTGGACTCAGGCGGGGAAGTCGGGATCTTCCACGGATCCCACTCTCCGGGAAGTCTCGGAATTCCCGTTCCATGAAAATCCAATATTCTGCATTCCCAGCCACAGGTGTCCCGCTTGGAATGGGGAGAAGTTTTCCAGCTGTTCCAGGAGCAGAATTCCCTCCCTCGGAGCAGAACTGGATTGAAGTGAATTATTTCTGGAGCAGAGAATGTGTAAGGGGATACCGGGATGGGAATTATTCCGGATATCCGAGATGGGGGGAAAAGCAGGGAATTCGTTCCAAGCTCCAAGGAAGGATTTTGGGGAGTGGAAAGAAAGGTGGGAAGAGTAGAGAATAAAGATAAATGAAATAAAATGAAAGTGAAAATAAAAATTAAAA
>VZRX01024050.1:319933-363492 GCA_013398075.1 Notiomystis cincta | reverse complement strand
GGCCCGGCTCTGCCGGCACCTGCTCGCCGCCTCCTTCCTCCTGTGCGAAAGCACCTCTGAGCCCTGCTCGCCGATCAGCATCCCTTTCTTCTCGCGGGGCAGCATCCCGCCCTGCAGCGGGACAGCACCGCTCTCCTGGCGGGGAGCGTCCCTCCTTGCGCGGCAGGAGCCCTCGCCCGCCGGCTGAGTAACCTTCCGTCCCCTCCCAGGCTGTGCGCGGCAGCTGCAGACCCGAAACCCAGGAACTCGAGCTGGAGATAAAGGTGCTCCGAGAAATCGAGCTGCGGGTTGTAGTTTGGATCCCAATGGCAGCAGGAGGCACTGTGAGGGAGCGCGGAGCGCAGCCCGCGGCGGGGAGGGACCGCTGGGGTTTTCCCGGCTCTGTGGGAAGGGAGGGGGTCTTGCTCTTGGCAGCCGTTCTTTGTGTCCCACCTGAAACCTTCACAGCCTTCAGCACTCACAGGTGGGGGTGCTGCAGGAGCTACACCTTTGGAGGTGGAGGTAAGGACAGCCAGCTCTTGGCTTCAAACTAATCCATGCCCAGAGCACCAGAGAAAGTGCCTCTTTCATAGGAGCCTTTCTGCTCTCCAAAGCAGCTGAGATCTGACTTCAAAAAAATCACGTCTCCAGCTGTGATGATTGATGGGAGAGCCTCCAGAAAAAGGACTTCCCAGTGCAGCTGATGAACTACAGGAAACCGTAGTTGAGATGCCCGAACGTCCCCATTCATCTCCACGGGGAGCTGACGCCCACAAAGGCTTTACAGACATTAACTGCTTCACAGCGTGTTTGCACACGAGAAACTGAGCGAAGCGGCACTTTGAACTTGCAAGTGGCTTCCAGTGTAGGCCGGGCTTAGAAAAACACACACAGCCTCCCCCCCCTCAGCTTCCTCATGGGAACACAGGCACAAAATGGGTCAGCTGGGCTGAAATGCCAGCCAGGAGGGCAGGAAAAGTGCATCGAGCATCACAAGGAATTGCCTTTTCAAAAGCTCCCCTCTGAGATGTGTTTGCTCGCATTCACTCAGGATAATAAACTTCATTTGGAAACAGCTTCTCTCCTGAGGTGGGTGGTGGGTTCTAATTATGATCCACTTCCTTATTAAAGCCAAGTGAGGCCCTTCAATGCAAGGAGCTTTTCCCTCGTTGCAGCTGGAGGCAGGAGGGAGGGAAGCAGACAACGAGGATGGCTAATGTGAGGCTGGGGATTGCAGTGGTGTGGTGGAGGCAAAGCTGCCATGAACGCCCTTGGGAGCACTTTGCATGGAATGCAGTTATTCCTGATGCTCCAGGGGCAGGTGGTACCACCAACGGCTGTGGTGCAAGGGAAATTAAAGAGCAGGGTCTGTGGCAAGCAAAGGATCAGGGCAGAAGTGGGGTAAGCTGGACAGAAGATCCCGGCCCAGCTGGATCCTATTTTCTTCCTGTGGTGCTGGTGACACGCAAGGAGTCAACCAAGCAACGCCTTTTCCTCTTTCTTGGCCCCAGCATCACTTTAAAACAAAAATCTGGTATTTCTTACAGGTTGTGATGCAGCACTCTCACAACAGCACAGCTCAGTGGATGGATGGCCATAACATCAGCTAAAGACCAGGACCACAAATAGCCCACAGAGAACAAATTTGTACATAATTAGTTTTTTCTCTAAGCAACACGAGGAGAAGAGAACCATCCAGTACTTAGCTAGAAGAAATTAAGTGTCCTCTGTGTCCTATTTGATAGGACAAGACCTAGCTGGCACCTTTAGCTGCAAAGGAGAGTGTTAAAAAAATAACCTATTTATGTATCCATCCTGCAAGAGAAAAGAGAGGTTGGAAGTGTAGGTTAGAAAACATTCCCCATTTATCTCTGGAGATGCTTGGGGCTATTTTTTGGCCCTTGTGCTTTGTTGTTGTGTAGCAAATCCAACAGCTCGTGCCTGATCCAGTGCTGTGCCTCACTGCAGGAGGGGGACTTGCAACCTCTTGAACCATCTCTCTCAAGCACATGGCTATGATCTCATGCTAAACTAAAAGGAGGCTAATCTTAGCATAAATTTGCACTTATCCCATCTTTCATAAGCAGAAAATGAAGGTGGAACACAGAGCACTTGCAGGAAAGCAGTGTAGCAGGGAAGATTAAATGTAGGAACTGACAGCAGACTTGGCAGCATCCGCTCTGGCACCCTGCTTCCAGGGAAGGCAGGCCCAGGAGCTGCAGGTGAAGAGGCACCCTCAGCCAGGCACAGGGGCTGGGCACTCATGGGGGAACCCCTCCCGACCCCCTGCAAGGGGACTGAGCCTGCTCTCCTGGCTGCCAGGAGCTCCTTGGGAGGGTAATATCAAAAGGAACATTTTTGGAGGCTGTGAATGCAGCTCAAATGCTCTTACAACTATTTAAAGTGTTCTGGCTGCTTGTGTCACAACCAGGTAACTTTTAAATAATTATTTTCCCCTCCTGAATAACTGAAGAGATAGAGATCTCCCTTTCCATATATATAATATAGATATATATATATACACACACTCACACACAGTATCTGTGTACTATAGATGCTCCCCTACATCGGTGCACACCTACATTCTGATCCTCCCAGTTCTCACCAAATTTGGAATGTTTTTAGATTCCATTCTGATACAAGCAGATGGGCCTCCCGACTCTTAATTCAGATATTCTGCAGTCAGATGCAAGTATCTCACATTCACAGAATAATTCAGGTAGTTTATTTCCTACAGATGACATACATCATCTAGAGAAGGAAACCAGATTAAAACACACACACCCTGGTGCATTGCAGGCTACTTATTACTGCAATAATCACTCCTACTTGTCAATACAAGGATTGCTGTTGTGTGCAGTTAATCACAGAAATAAATTCTAATTCAGTAATCTCAGTGCATACATTAAAACCCAAAAAGCACTTAAAGTATTTGCCAGTTTATTTGTATTAGTTAAAAAAATTGGCAGCAATGCTATCTTCATGTTACAAAATGATTTTTGGCCTGCTGACAAAACCCACTACAAATCACTTGATCACTATTCAAAAAGGTACCTTCAGAAACAAGGCTTGTCAATGGTGTAACTGCACTTATGGCTGAGCAGAAAATGGTTCAAAGGACACACTTGGCAGAAGCCACAGATATGGGCAGAGAGCCAGTCCCTCCAGTGGGATATCCAGAGGTTTCATTCCATCGACAGAAGAATACGGCAGTCACAGCCAGGCTTGGGGTATCTGATGTGGCTCAGGTGGCTGCAGGAATAATTCACAGCAGAAGGCAGGGTAAGCACTGCTGGAGAGTGCTGGGAAGCCAAGGGGCCCCTCCTTGCTCCTCTGCAATGACTCTGGTGCAGTGTCAGGGCACAGCAGGTTCTCCTGTAGTGCGAGAAGTGAACAGAGAATTCCGCGCGGCAAACGGGAAGCGGCAGCCGCGACTCTCAAAGATAATGCACGCTGCAAAACCCCGATGGCTGAGACAATTAAGTCCCAAGACTGTTTCAAACAGCTCCAGCTTTAGGATTTTTAATTATTAAAATCATGTCACTGAATCAAAAGAGGTCATTAAAGCATAAAGCTTCTGTATTCTGCTTCAGCTGCAGTTACAAAGCGGGAGGTCTGTAGAGGAAATATGCTTTAAAAGCTCAGTGTCAACTAGCTTAGAACACAGCAGTTTAAAATGATTATAGATTAAAAGTTAGTTGGTTGATTCTTCAGCACTCCTCCTTCCAGTCACTTCTTGCATTATATTCTCACTGATATCTTGTTCTGACTTTAAAAAAAAAAAATCAGAGAACAGTTCCATTTACATGACTCATCAGGTGTTCTTCTGGGAGCTACAAACAAAAATAAAATTTAATTACTATTATATAGTACTGCAGGCAACCTTCAGGCTGAATTATAATCAAATGTCATTTGGAAACATATGGCATAATATGGGATTGGCTTAACTCCATTATCTCAAGATCTTTGGAAAAAAAAAGCCCAAATATTGAAGGCATTCAGGAAGGCACTGACCTTTGGTTAATCATTCTTTTCAGAAGAGCCCATTTACTCCTCCTGACACTGGGTCCAAGTCTATATCAAAGAAGCAGGGTCTTGTAGGAAGTCCTGGCATAGTGCTCATCTGGACAACAAGAGACAGAAGGTTAAAAAGGCAGCAGCAGCATTTTGTGCACAAGATCCAGTACTGAAGACTTGGATGGCAACAGCTCCCTGACACAAACAGACCAGAGAGTGATGCTCATGGACTGTTCTGAAGCCCCCCACAGGAACCAGGAACTCCTGGATCAGTAAACAGGTATGAAGTTTTTGCTTTTTATGACGAGGATTAAGTCTGGTTTCTGCAGCTGTAAGTGACTGACCCCAATATGTGCCAATGTACTTGGCTATCCAGCTGACAGTTCACTGTTGGAGGAGTGTTCATGGACTTTGCTGTAACGAGACAATTACTTCTGGCAGTTGTCTGGGTACTAAAGCAGGGATACAAATTTTAATACAACTTTGCCAATTGTGAAGTCTTAGTTGATTACAATTCTTTGAGAGTCTAGAACTAGATGTGTTAAATAATTAGGAATAATTACCGTTGAGAAGACAGTTTAAATAGTTTGGGGTTTGTTTTGTTTTTTCTAAACTGGGATAAAGCTTAAACAGAGATGAAGAAGTGAGTCCTGACTGAACATGCTCAGAAGGGCTGTGCAGGGGCCCAAGTGGAGCTCACAAAGCAGCTGCCAGCACTGCTGCCTCAGGCCAGTCTCTCCACTTGTCCCACTGCCGAGTACCCAGTTTCAGGGATGCAGAACACAAGGCTGGCAGGAACTACACTTGGCCTGATTTATTCTTGCAGCTGACAGCATTTCCCATCCCCTAACTCAGCATTTAGCCCAGCAGCACACACAGGCTGAACACAGACTCTACAAAGGTGGACAACTTGTGACCGTGTTTGGTAGTTTGTGTCAGTGGTCATTAAGTGCTTTTATAAAAAGGGAGAACTTGAAAGGTCTCATTTTCTATCTGCATCACCCTGCCTCAGCTTTCACAGTCAGTATTGTTATGCCTGTCTCCATTAGATTAAAGATCTCTTTGGCAACCTGGTATTTTCTCCCTGAGCAAGTATTTTGCACGCTAATCAAATTACCTCCCCATCTTCCTTTTGATAATAAGCTAAGCAGCAAGGAGGCAAAGCTCTGTTGGTGAGGCCTTTTCTGCAGTTCTCAAAACTGTTCAGGGGCCTTTTGGAGTCCCAGCCCATTTTCCTAAGCCATTTACAAGTGTTAACACCAGTCCCACATGTACTGTACCACTGCAAGTCTTTCGTGGGTTATGCAGAGGTAAAAATCACCTAAAGTCCCCTCTTTGTAATGAATTCTAGGGCTGCCCCAGCTTTTTGTGAGAGCCACTGACTTCCCAGACAGAGAAGAGGGGGTCCACAGAGAGGACCCCCATTCCTTGTCTTTGTGCTCAGCTGTATAAATATTTTGCTCTCAAGAACCTCTCAAGAAAGTATTAAGAGATTCAAAGTGCCCAGAGGGGTTTTCCTGTTCTCAGCTCCCAGGCTCTGGCCACGGGAGAGCAAGAAACTTCCTATTTATTTATGTACCACTGAAGAATCATGGAGCTTTGCAGATCTCCACCTCCAGATTCAGAGGGCCACAGCAGGAGCTGAGAGAGTGACATTCAATAGAGTAGGAGGTGCTGAAAATGTGCCTGACTTTGCCATTTCTTGCACTTTCTATTTTGAAATGAACAGTCAATTTTTTCTCCTTTCCTATCCAGAGGGCAGCCCACAGTGGCTACTCTGCTATCTATCACTTCAAGGCAGTCTGTTTAAACCCCAAATTTCCATGCAGTGCAGAATAATTTCCATCCAGGCTACTAATTTTCTATACAAGTGTCTACAATGCTTCATGCACTCAGTTATTTTCAGAGCTGAAGGAATGAACTTTTTCTCATTTATCCTCCTCCCCTTTAATGCCACATGTGCTCAAAAAGAGGCAATTCACACTATTTACTTACAAGAAAAACTTAGCCCACATGAGTATAATCAAACCCCTTGCAAGATTTCAAATAAAACTAATACCAACCAAACATACATTATTTGTTGCTCTTGTGGATCTTTCAAAATAAATGCCATTTAGGATCTAAAAAACCAGAGCTGAATAACGGAATTGTTTTCAATTCAACAGCAGCACCCGAAAAGAAACCAAATCAATCTGAGTCCATTTATTTCACTTTAAATCTAAAGAACCTTTGAAATTATATTTCTTTTAAAATCTCAGAGTATTTCATGGAGGTACAACAGTTTCAACTTCGAGCCAGAAAGGAAAAATCCAAAACTCAGAAGCTGAGAAAAAAATAAATGTGGCATGCCTTTGTGATGAACTTCAGATAAACAAGAACAGGCACACACTGGTGATTAATTTCACCTCACATTTATCCTAAAAGCTTCTGCATAGAGCTAAATATTTGTTGCATTTTCAGCTCACAGTTCAATGGCTGCTGCCAAAAATTTATTCTGAGGCTAACACATCCCCTGCTGAATGGGTTTAAAATAGTGATCTGATTCAAAATGCCCCAGATTGCTTCTCAAAAGGACATCCATTCCCTGGGTTTTAGACACCACAGAAGAGTGATCACAGCCCAGCCAGAAGACTTATTGTTAACTCTGGCAGAATTAACACCATGATTTGCTACATGGCCAAGAAAACATCAGGAAATGGGTACAGGAGCAGAAAGGAAAAAGTCCAACTCCACAGAAACTGAAGACACCAGAAAAAGAGCCAAAATGTTAGTTTTAATGTCTGAAAACATCCCTCTCTTATTTACTCATTAATGCAGTGTACCCTTTCCTTCTCCAATGCTTATGAAATAAATAATAAAATAAACCATTGTTTGGACTAAATCTTGGCTTGCAAAAAATGCCATTTATAACGGGAACAGGCATGCTATCTTACATTCTATCCCAAAACACACATTAGTCTTTAGAACACGGATGAGCCAGACTTTAATCAGGATGTGGTTACCTTCTTTATGCTGGATAATCTGGAAACCTTAACTACCTTTTTTTTAAAAAGAATTAAAAGAAAAAGGCAGCCAATATTTGGCTCTAGCTAGCATTTGAAGGAAGAGAGGATCCAACTCTTAAATCAGCAAACTTCATCAACTGAGTCATGCACCCCTAATGCTTTTGAAACTTTATTTATAACAAACATGTTGCCATGAAGACCTCAGGAAAAGGTTCAAGCCTGGTAAACAAGAAAAAGAGCTTCTTGCTCCAACTGCCTCATGCCCTCAGGTAATCTAACTAGTTATTTAACATTTGCCCAGAAGAGATTCCCCAGGTAAGATTTCCAGTGGATCCTTTAATCCTAGTGTTGTTTCTACAGATGCAACCCTGAGCAAGTTCATTTTGCAGATAGCTCCTCTTTCTGCCAGGCAATTCATATCAAAGCTGTTCCAGGATCCTGTTTCCATTGTTGCTACTCTCTCTCCCCTCTCAGCTGACATTATGGCAATCACATCAAAGAAGAGAAACTAAAAACTCAAGGGCACAGTGAAATGAGTTGTTGGAATTGTTGTGGGCTGAACAGCAAACAGATGGTCAGCAAAACCATGAGAACCAAAGAGGAGGGGAGCCTGATAAATGATTGATAGCACAGGTCAGCTTTGCTTTGGAGGTGTCTCTTCCAGAGGCACCTGCTCTGTAAGCTCAGGAGGGGCTGCCTTGTTCTGCCCTGATCCACAGGTGTACACAGAGGTCACCTGCAAAGTGCTTTCACCAGGAATGCAAAGTCACAACAGCAACCAGGCTGGCCAAGGATTCCTCCCTCTACCAGACTGCTGTTCCCACAATTCACTAACTACAGAGCTCATCCTTTTCTCTACACTGAGGAAGAGAGAGATGTGGTACCTGAGTGATACAGCAGGGGCTTCTAATTATTCTCATATCAGATGATTTATTTCAGCCTCTCTCTTCCCCCTGAGAGAAACCCCTATTAAGGCATCTGATACACTGGCCTGTTAAAACACCAACTGTAAATGACAAAGACTCTCCTAATTTAATACACTTAACAGTAAGTGATTCCTGGGATGCACATGAAGTTTTCTCCTCACCCCACAGCTATCACATACCGTTCCTACCAGTGGATACAAGAATCCAGCCCCAACGCTGGCCCGAATGTCTCGGATCGGCAGAACAAAACCTGTAGGTGCTCCTTTTTGTTCAGGGTCATGAGACAATGACAAGTGAGTTTTAGCCATGCAGATTGGCAGGTTTCCAAATCCCTGGGAAAAGAGAAAGGAAAGGAATAACATAAATGGAAAAAACAGTAATTTTTCCAGTACAAAAATGTAATTGCTCTATTGTGCCATTCTTTGCAGACATCAGACATTTTATTCCCCAAGAAGTGCTTCATCCACAGCCTGTCAGATCCATTGATCATTCTGCATTCCCATTTCTTCTCTCCCCAATTCTCTCCCTACCCCCACTAAGTACTAAAGAAAAACCACCATGTCCCTCAGCACATCCAGCTGAGAAAAATGGTATGGAAGTGCTGGATATAACCTTGATAGCCAACTTACTTTCTACTCTCTTCCCAAAATGTTAAATAGCTCAGAGTTAAAGTTTTGTTCAGATGAGGTCACTTAATCAGAAATGTTTAATCAATACAATTGCAGGTTGTGAGGAAGTGGCAATTGCATGCCTTTGGGATTTTGATAGACTTGTAAAGGAATAGAAAAGAAGCATGAAATTGAGAAGCTATATATGCCAGTAGGAAATGGACTGCAAGAGGAAAATTAGTTACAGCACCCTGCAACCAAGGAATTGACAGTTCTCACATTGCTTTTCTCTTGAAAGACCTTCAATAATGCAGAAGCAGGTAAATTCACAACAATGCAATGCTAGAGAAGAGCAAAAGCAATACAGCAACCAGAAAACATCCAATTCAACAACCAGATGGCAGGTTCAGAACCTGAAATTCTTCCCACATCAAGCCTTGTATAACCCACAGAACTCTTCCCCCAACATAACTGTGACTGATAAAAATCCACATGGACTCAAAAACTGATTAGTGGAACTTGATCTCAATGGAACAAGATGAAAAAATAATCAGAGACTATTAAAAACCAGCGTAATGACTTGTAATTCCCTAATTCTCTTAAGTACTGAAAGATTGGAGAGTACAGTAGAGAAAGATCACTAAATCCTCCTGCCTTTCTCCCCAAAACTATCACAGGTGGGTACTGGGTGGTACTGGGCCAGATGAGTGAGTTCTGTCTTCCTCTTCACTAGAAGACAGTCAGTTTCTGCTTTCCCACATCCTTTTCTTCCTCTGCCATAGCAGCATTTAATGAGTCCTGGGCATGGACACAATTTGAGTGAGGATTCCCTTCAAACACAGCTTGAACACCACTGTTCAGTATGATAATGTCAAATGAAAAGCACCACTGCTACCAGGTGCTGTGGAAAACTCACCTGCTTAGTGTACAGAGCAACTTTCTCCTCTGCTTCTGGAAGTAGCTCAATGTCTCTTGCCCCATAGACCTGCTGGGCAATAAGCCTGATCTTATCTACAATAGGCAGCTACAAAAACAAAAGACAGGCAAGTCAGTGTAGCCAAAGTACAAAGACCTGCAGCATCACAGCAGTTTCAGATCCTCCACACGTTGGGAAGTGCACATCTATAGACATATGGTTTAATTCCCTTTGCTGTAGAACAAAAAATAGAGTAATTTGAGGGTTTTCAAAACATGTTTCAGTATTTCAGTCGGTAGCCAAAACAGTAAAAAGTGACTAACAGGGTCTTTGAGACTGGTGGAATCAATGTTACAATTCTAACCTATGCTTCTTCTCAATTTCTCAGGCAGCTTTTTAGACAGCCCTAAGCAACTTAAGCTAGTGAAAGCAACTGATATAAACAAAGCATCTCAGTAACAGTGCAAGTTCCTACCTCCACATTGTAGAGGAACCTGAAGTTGCTGGGTGCCTGGGATGCTCTCTGAACAGCTCGGGCCAGGGCCAGGGCCCCTTTCCCTCCCTCTGCCCAGTGAGTGCACTCCACAGCGTCGAATGCTCCTGCCTCCTTTGCATGTTGTACTACAAGGGCCAGTTCAGCTTTGGTATCTGTCCTGCAAGGAGAAAAGTTTTCTTTTTTCTACAGAATGCACACACAGTAAATGAATGCTTGTTCCTGACAAGATCCAAAACCTGTCCAAAGAAATCACAGCTTCCAGAAAGCTGTTCAGGGGGTATCCAGCACAGCCTCCTCCCTGGCTGGCATCAGCTCTAACACCACAGTTCAAAGTACTTCTGCTGCATAAAAACACCACACAGTGGTTGTTTCCTGTGCAGTACAACATGCAGAGCCTAATTTGTGCATTTTCCAACAATGCAAAACTGTGGCTTTCCAGTACCTGAAGGGAGTCTACACAAGAATCAGAGAGAAACTTCTTACAAGAGCATGTGGTGACAGGACAAGGGGGAATGGTTTCAAACTGACAGGGTAGGTTTAGATTGGATACTAGGAAAAAATTCTTTACTGTGAGGGTGTTGAGGCACTGGAACAGGTTGCCCAGGTGTTGAAAGTGTTCCTAAAAGTGTTCAAGGCCAGGTTGGAGAGGGGTCTGAGCAACCTGGTCTAGTGGAAGGCGTCTGTAGTCATGGCAGGGGAGTGGATGGATGATCTTTAAGGCTCTTTCCCACCCAGGCCATTCTATGGTTTTGTCACTCTATGGAAATGCTGCCAGCAACACATCAACAGTACTGAAAACAGGAGTTTGTGTTAAACACAGAGTGTGAGGTGCCACAATGTTACACCCCTGCATCACCTCCCCAACCCAGCTCACTCACTTGAAAGCATTGACAGCCACGACCACGGGGACTCCAAACATCCGTGCGTTCTGGATTTGCTTGTTTAGGTTGCTGCAGCCTTTTGCCACCAGTTGAAGATTCTGTAAAGGACACAGCAAACAGGAAGCATATTTCATCAGGGGCAGTGAAACTTTTGTTCCAAACCCACTGAACCCAGAAGCTAATGGTAAAAATGTCAAAATGAGAATGAAGCCACAAGGGCAAATCCCTTGTGCTGCTTTCAGAACAGTCCAGACCACTGCATGCTCTTGGACAGAAGAGAGGAAAAATCACTGGCTTCAGCTCACAAGTCAAGGTAAGAGAAACCACTTTTTATCACTTTCTGTTGTTCTTAAAAAGTTAATACCTGTTCTCATTAACTCCCCACAGTAAGGCTCAGTTTCCCCTCTGACACATTTCTCTTTATATATTAAATATCACCAGCAGTGAATTTCATCCGTTTGAAGTCTGTGGCAACAGCTTTCAGTTTACATATATTTACATTTTGCAGCATCAGAGACTATTCTTGGAAATGGAGACATTTCATCCCTCCCTATGCAAAGGATAATATATACAGAAACTCCACAAGTGGAACAGCTACAGCAATGTAAAGAGCCTGATCCATTATCCAAGGGTACACAACTATTCAAGGCATAAGGATGGAAGGTGAGACTTTAGTTCACTTTCCTTGCTGGCAAATGAGGCAGGATAAAAACAAAAACTGCTGCTAAGAAGAGAGTAATTAGAGAGGCACTCTGAATATTTTCAGAGACAATATTTCAGCTATGCAATTACTCCACATTGAGAGGGTTGGGGAAACAGAGTAGATATTACTATGAAAAATTGAGCACACAGACAACTGCCTGAGTTAGGGAGAAAAAAAAAGGCTCTGAACACTGGTTAGGTCAAGGACAATAAATGTTTGAGAGAGCAGAGCCAAAGTAACATCATTAAAAAAAAACACATTACAGTTTGCATGAAGAAGCCTTTCTGTGGCAGCTAAATGAGTGACACACAAGTAATCTGGGCATGCACTGCACGACACCATCACGTCCTGACCATGGTTAGCTGGGTCCACTGTCACAACAGCTAAAGATTACCTCTTCTGTATATTCCTTTGGCAAGGGTACCCCAGCAGTGACCTGTGGAAAAATGGAAAGAAATGGAGCCCCATAAGATTTTTATCCATGACAGCAATCAGCACTTGATTCTTATTAAATCAAGATACAACATCCTACTTCATGCTGATCCTTTTTATTTGTAAGAGAAAAATAAAAGGAAAGGAAAAAAGACTGCATGATAAAATACATGACTCACTCTGGGACTGTTACAAGTGGCCCAGCATGCAGGCCCTTCACTAGGGCAATAAAACAAGCAGGTATGAACCTGTAACACACTACAGTGAAGCTGCTGACAAACAGGGAAATATCGATTTCTTTTACAACTGTGTATTTCAAGACAATTTCAAGCTGATCAAATGCTACAGGGCTTCAAGTGACTGGATCAGAACAACAGGAACAGCCCCTCAGACCCACTGAAAACCTCTCCCAGTACTTACTGCAGGTCCTCCCCCATGCATTTTCAGAGCTCGGACAGTAGCAACCAACACTACCACGTGAGGCCGGAGACCAGAATAGCGGCACTTAATGTTGAAGAACTTCTCCATGCCTATGTCTGCACCAAATCCTGCTTCTGTAACTAGAGCAGGAAATAAAAAAAAAGTTTGTGAAAGATTCCTGGGTGGAGAAATCATACTCTGATTATATAAATCAGAAGCTTCTTCCAAGCAAAAAAAAAAAAAAATAAAAAAAAAGCCCAAAGACAGTCATGATAAAAAAAGGCAGATCCCTCCAAAATGAAAAGCAAACAAAAATACCCCCCACTCCACACGCTTACCAACAAAACCGTCTTTGCCCACAAGCTTCAATGCTATTTTGTCTGCCAACACAGAGGAATTCCCATGTGCAATATTGGCAAAAGGTCCAGCATGAACAAACACTGGTGTTCCCTAGAACAGGGGGGATGCAGGAGAAAATCAGAAAGTGCAATTTTGCAAATATGTAGCATATCAGGAGTTAAGTACTGTGGTATCTAAAAGTAAAGAAAACCACTTTTAGAAGACAGATCTTAAAGCCTTCTGATCAGACATTTGTTATCAGCAATAAGGACTACAGGGCAAACAGGATTATTATAATCTCCACAAGTGGAGGTATTAATCCGCTTAGGAAAAGGATGGCTAAATCCCAGCAACTCTTTGTCACTCCCCTTCATCCACACCATTTAAATTCCCCAAACACTTCTTGACATTAAAGACAACAGACCAAAGACACAGCAAAGTTTAATGCATTTCCTCAGGATCATCCCACATGCCAAGAGCAGACCTAGAAGGACGCCAGCCCTCTCCCCTAGCCCTGAGCAGGAAACCACAGTAAAACCCCGACTCTGAGCTGAGCAGACCCACACTGACTGTGAGGAATGAACTAAACCAGTTGCTCCAAGTGCCTTCTCTGAGCCAAGAAACAAATCATCTGTGCTCACCTCTAGTGTCTGCATGAGGTTTGGTTTAACAGCATCTTTCATCAAGACAGCCAGAGCTCCAGTTACTCCCTAAAAGAAAAAAGGAAAATCAGTTTCAGATGTACCAAGACCTTGAGATGGGGTTCCTATGCAGTGTAAAGGCTCTGGTTTTGTCCTGGTGAGCTTTTGGTACTGGAACCAGAAGTTGCTCAGCAGAGAACTAACTCTAGTCAGGGCAAAGCAGAAAAATGACCTTTACATTCCTGTAAGAGGATCTGTGATTTCTGGTGGGAGCAGCCTCTTGGTTGTGACTTTGCTGGGCCATCGCTTTGTAGCACAGGCATAAAGAAAAATTAATTCATGTTTCAGTGCTATGGCAAGGTCAGCAGGTAAGAGCAGCAAGGGAGTAACCCTTCAGTAAGTATGGTTTACTGCAGCCCATTCAGCAGCACAAAGCAATGTCCTTAGATTTTGCAGGTGGATGTGTCTTGGGTTTTCTTCCTTCTTTTCAGCAACTCTGTCTACATACTGGCCTTAGAATGCCATAACAACCTGCTACATCCTGCTCAAGTCTCTTGTGCAGAAACAACTTTTAAAGGGAATCTCTGTGCTGATGAGAACAACCTGACATGAAAGGCAAACACCAGAGCCCACATTTCCTCCCAGGTGCAGCCATGTACCCTGCTGAATTCTGCTTCCTGTGCAACGAAAGCTTGTGATTTCATCCCCATGTGCTTTGGGAAGAGAAAATATGGGTTTGGTCATTTTTGTGACTAACAGTCCAGTGGAAACCAAACCAGATGTTACCCAGCACTTGAAAAAGTAACTAAAATTGCTGTCATGAGTCCTAAGCCAAATGTTCACAGCAGTTATGAAAACCTTGACCCATAATCTCTTTTTCTTCCCTTACAATTTCAACTGAATTGCAGCACTCAAAGATATGAAAGACTATTTCTTTGTAAGACATTTGCTGCTTTGTTTCATTAGTTTCAATCTTGCCACATGAAAGCTTATTTAACATTTAATGGATAAGCTTTAAACTTCAGTCATCTCCACGATAATGAAAACTACAGAGCAAGATTTCCACGGCGACATTTCAGACCTGTGTCACTCAGCAGCACTTTGATACATCCCATCTCTAAAAACCTGTAGTCACTTTCTGATTCCACGTTTCTTCCCAGATTTTTTTTTTAACTTCCTGGTAGAACACTCATGATGTTGGTTGCATCACAGCAGCAGGACCCAGCCTGGTCTCTGCAATCACATTTCTGCCTGCATGAGGAGTGGGTAATATGGTCCTAACAACACAAGCCAGTGACTGCCATCAGTGCAAACATTTAACAGACAGGGGAACCTGTTGGATGTCTGATACCATCCTCCATTTTGCAGTTGGAATGGACAGAATTAAATATAACTAAATTTCAAAAGAAGTTTTTAAAAAAAAAATTGAGATGAAAGAACTTCTATCACCTGAACTCTACAGAAATGTCAGAGTAACTCCCAAGCCAAGAAGCAGCTGCTTACACAGCTGATGGGCAGTAAGAAACACTCTGTTTTCCAGAAAAAAAGGTTTAACTCAGTTACTTAAGTTAAACTGGCAGCATGCTAGGTGTAGGAATTAAAATCTCAAAGCTGCCTACAGAACTTTGGCACATGCTCTTTCTCATTCCCAACAAACGTCTCACATAGGGATTTACAGATAAATGGTTCCAGCCTGGCACTTTTCCTGCAAGGCCAAAGTCAGGCCACCAATCTACTGTTTCTTAGCCTTATCCTGGGAGGAAGTAAAACAAATAAACAACACTCCCACATCCCCCCAAAACACAAGGAAACAAAAATCCTGCAGCAATATGGCAAGAACTGGGTAAGCCTTAGTGCCCTGTCCCACCTAGCTGGAAACACAGGTCAGGAAGAAGTGCCTGGGACACAGGGTATTGCCCTGAAACCACACTGAAGCACCATTTG
The DNA here is from genome assembly GCA_013398075.1 of Notiomystis cincta. Taxonomy (NCBI): domain Eukaryota; kingdom Metazoa; phylum Chordata; class Aves; order Passeriformes; family Notiomystidae; genus Notiomystis; species Notiomystis cincta. The sequence goes on along the minus strand of VZRX01024050.1, from coordinate 348,185 downwards.
GGAAAGTGCTGTTTGACACACTCCACAGGCCTGCCAAGAACTAACAATTATTGGAGGGACAGCTGCAAAACAGTGCTGCAGCTTGCAACTGCTGCTGAGGGCTGCTTTACACACTGGTAACAGGCATCACCAGTGCTATGACATTCAGCATTTCATCAAGGGAAGTTAAATATTTGTGTCCCTCATCAAGGTCTGCCTTACAGAGAACATACACTATTTCCAAAGGCTTTGGCTTTTATAGCATTCACAGACTCCCAGAAGAAGATATTTCCTTGTCTGTAATTGAATTTGCACAAGGCTTTGTTCCTGCTCAATGTTTTTCTCACTCCAGGGAGCCTAAGAAACAGGATGGCCAGCAGGATGCATTTTGAGTTCTTTTGATTCATAAACATGCTTTTTACTTAGAAGCCACCACGTATTTCCCTTCTTCTTGAACTTCCATGGTGCCAGTTTCAGCTGGACACACAGCACATCACACAGGACTCTTGCTCCTGCCCAGGTCACACACACATCCACTCTGGATAAGGTGGCAGCCACACTGAAGTAAAAAATCTTCATTAACTGCAGGGGCTGGGATTTTATCTTTTATCTTCTATATCTTTAATTTTTTTTTTTTTTTGCACAGAACTGCCTCTCTGCTTTTTAATCCAAGGGCTTTCAAAAATAAGGGGAAAAAGCATTTAATGACAATGACTCTTACAAGGTCATCTGCTGTAACTGGTTGTCCTTTTTTGCTGGAAGCTACCACCATTCTGCCAAATCGCTTTTTCATATCATCCAACCCATCAGCCAGGGCTAGGACTGCCATGATTTCACTGCTCACTGTGATGTCAAACTGAGCCTGTAAGAGATGAGTGAAGGACATGAACTCATTAAGATTTCCTCCCAGCAATCCTTACCTCTGTTCAATTCTTGAAACAAGGCAAATCATCATCATTGCAATAAAAAAAAAGAAAAAAAATACAGACATACAACATACAAGAAATCCAAAGCACTGTTCTTGGAACACATTTAATTTGGCCATTTTAAACTGGATTTTTTTTTTTTCTGCAAAATTCAATAAAACCTACTCATTCTGTTGCTATTACGTGTCTCTCCTGGCACGTACATTAATGATTCATGTAAGAACACTTAACACTAAGAAATTGTATTTTTGAAGACTGAGCTTACTAGCTCATCTGATTATTGCTAAACAATACAGTAAAAGACAAAAAGCCCACCAACAGAAAAAGCAGATCCTATAGAAAATGAAGGGTAGAATTCAACTGACATAATGCAGACACTTCTACCTTAGGGAAGCTAAGCACCCTAAGGACATTTCAAGTCAAAAGAAAGAGGCTTTTCTGAGCACAATTCATTTGAACTATAAATATGACAGTTACTTAAGGGATGAGGAGAGTCACAGCCCAATTGCCTCTTCTACTCTATTGATTATACAATGAATCTAGACAAGCTCAGATACTGTGCTAATTTTGGCCAGATCCACCCTACCCAAAACACCTCCAGTAGTGCAGATGAGCCACTGTCATGACCATCTTTAGAAAGGGCACTCGTGTACTACTGTTATGCCACAGCCATCCCAGTTTGGGAAGCCAATATTAGGAGAGAACAGACAATAAAACTAAACATAGCACTGGTAGCAAATATAACTGTTTGGTTGAGAAGACTTTCTGCTTTCTCTTTAACAAGTTATTGGTAAAAGATGAAAATAGCTGGAGAAACTTGCTTTAGGAACACCTTTTTCAAGGTGGTTTTTAAAACACATGAGAAAAAGGAACAATTACCGTTCGTGTGAAGCCTTTCTCTGTTGGAGACTGTCCAATAGTGATTTTCCTCAGGAATCTGTCATTTGTATCCAGTACTGCAAGGAATGCAGAGAGGTAAGATGTCACACTGCCAAATCATAAATTCCCATCTAGGCCCTGTAACAAACACCCAGCCAGGTCACCAGTGAGGAGAAGATGGCAGTTTGAGAAACCATCCTCTCCCAAAAATGGCAAGTGCTTCTCAACACGATTCTTACACAAAAATTGCAATGAAATTAAGACACCCACAGATACATCAGACCCTGCACTGCATCCAGAAGGAGTCTGCATCCCTTTGTGTGCATTAACCACCAGACCAAAGCTTCTCTGAGAAGCAGAACTGCTAATATTACTCCAATTGATTTTTTCACCATCATTAACCAATATGAATCCAGGAAATTATTGCAGTCAAAAAGAAATAAAGTTATCACTTCATAAGTGATAAAATGGTCAGATACTATCATTTAGTGAGAATTGTTTCACATAGCTCCATTAAGTCAAATTACCTTGGAAACACAAACTATGAAATACTGGCTTAAATTTGTTGTTTCCTTCTGTATGCTTAAAATATTCCAAGTGTTTTATGAAGTATTTCCCATGAGGCAGACTACTTTAGCTTCATTATAGGTTATGAAGCAAATTCTGGAGAATACATTTCACACTGTATTTTAAAAAAAAGAAGGAAAAGCAATACTCTTGGAGCATAACTCAGGAAAAAAGTCCACTTTTAAAATTCTCTTGATAGTGAAATATTGTATCTGCCAGGCCAGAGAATGATCTTACCTTCAACTACTCTTAAAAACCTTTAAAAAAATCTGGCCTTCATTTGCTGTCAGTCCCTGACAGAGCAAGTGGGCAGATTAAAACTGAGTTTAATCCCAGAGCAGAAGCCTCTCCTTACTCACAGAGCAGTAAGGTAAAAAGGCTGTTAGCTACAGTTGCCAAATTCAACTCTCTCAGTGACTGACAAATCCAGAAACACAAACTTGAACCCATTAGCAAATTCTTAAAATTTGTGAATTCAGAGCAGATTCAAGACCCTGTGTTAGACCCCACAGAAATGGGATCCCAGCTGCTGGCAACTACCCCACTAAACTTAAGGAAGGAGGGGCCAGCTCTGCCCTCTTTCCCATTTTCCAAGGAAGCACAGTTTCAGCTGCAATTGCAAACGTCTCTTTTGACACGTTTTCTTTCATTTCATGTCTCCAGTACCTCTTTGCCATGTTATGGTGCCTGGGTCAATGTCCAATCTCACAAATGCATTTACTTCTTCCTTTGTCAAAGCCATAGGATCAGTTTTGTTAATGCCCAGTTTCTATGGGAAGAAAAGACAAATAAAAGGTATTGTGAAATGATTCACAGAAATGAACCTTTTACAGCAGCACTGAGGCTTTGGCAGCAGCATCTGCATATTCAGAAATAAGGAGTGGCTGCTTTTTTGGGGCCCTTCCTTCAAGACTCCACACCAATGTATGATCCCTATCAGCACGTACTGGACAGAGCTTGCTGCTGGTCTAGCTTGTACAGGGCAAGGCAAACAATGAAGCTCATTAGGGCAGGTTGTCACCAAGCTTTGTGCAAGGCACCTACAGAAAGAGTAAGAGACAGATCTGCAGTCCCTTCCACGCCTTGTTCTCGTCATTAGTCTCACATGCTTACATCCACTTCTCATTAGTTTGCCTGGGGTCACTGCACACAGCCACATATTTAAAGGCACTGCTTTCAGCATGCTGGTTAAGCAGCACAAAGGAGGAATTAAACAATTCAGTCACAAGGCTGTCAGCATCCCAGAAAGCTGATCTTGAACACACTGAGAGGATGGGCAGTTTGCCAAGTTGCTTAATTGAGAGAAGAATTATCTCAAGAAGCCTGATACAAGCACAGGCTTAGGCATGAGGGAAACGATTCAGTTGATTTATGAACGAGCAAGATTTTTTTAATTAACTAGACAGTTAAGTTGTATTTTTCTCCTGCAGAACAGCAGGGAAGAAGAAAGTCTGTTCTTTTCCTCTTCAAGCATATCATTTAGAAAAGGAAATAAACAACAACAATGACAGAGATATCATCTTTCTGGAGTATTAGCATTCTGTTCACATTTTGACATTTAATAACCAGAAGAGTGGTTAGGGCAGAGTCCCCTCAGCAGTCCATCAGGAACACCAAGCAGCATGACATCATTTCTTGCTCAGCAGTGGAAGTAAACCACACATTCTCTAATGGTTAAGACATTATAGCCAATTAATATATCAGTTTTACCTTCCTAAGTAGTCTGACTACTGCTTCTGACTTGCAAATGGGCAACTGATTCAGCCTGAATACTCTACAAAATAGGCTTGTTCCTTGAAGGAGTTCAGCAGGGCCCAGTCTGTCCTCCTCAGCTGCAAGGTTCAAGTCCAGTGCAAAACTATTCACCTGCTAATCCTCATTTTTGCAGAAGCCAATGTGAACTTGCACCTGCCCTTAAGTTTTGAGGATCAGAGGAGCTGTGGGCTGCTCAGGGACTGCCATTCAATGACAGGACTGCTTATCTAACTGGGAATTCTTTTTTTTTTTGTTTTTTTCTTTTTTTTGTTTGTGTTTGGTTTTTTTTTGTTTGGTTGTTTTTTTTTTTTTTAATTTTTCTTTGCTTTCTCAATCTGGGTAAGACAAAGAAAATTCTCTATGTTCTCTTTTTGCTGAATTTTATGAATTGCCTGGTTTTGTCCTGCATTATCTACATAGCTGTCACATGGGAACCACTGATCTCTAGCTGTACCTGTGTGTTAGGTACAGACTGACTCAGGTCTCTTTTTAAACTGCATTAAGGACACTGAACTGACAACACTAATAAAGGACACTAATCTCTGTCTCTTGCCATTGTGTTAACCATAGAGTACAGGATAGAGTTACACCAATGATTCCTCCCTTTGGGGCTGCATTCACTGTTTTCTGTGCTGTAAGAAGGGTTACCACATTTCTGCACACTTTATGTAAAAACTAGATACCAGCAGACTGACCTAGGGGACAACATGAGGGTTTCTGTAACACAGCTCTGCCTGCCTAAAGGATAAATAAATGGAACAGAACCAGAAAGCAATGAGAAAGCAGTGAGCTCACCTGCAGTCTTCGGATCTGAATGTCTGAGAACTTCCTGACACCATTGACAGACGGCACCAAACGGTTGTAGAGAGCCTTGCAGAATGAAACAGGCACTTAATCAGCACTGCTGGCACACCCAAAACAGCCTGGCCAAAGTGGGCTGGGATCAAATACATGGTAAGAAAAGATTGTACCTGGTCAGACTGAGTCAGCTCGTGGAATATACGTGCGTCAATAGCAGCAGCGACCAGGTTGTTGGCTGCAGTGATGGCATGGATGTCACCAGTGAGGTGAAGGTTAAACTAGAGGACATAAAACATATCAGTTACCTCATCCTGCTGCAATTTTCATTTATTCCAACTCACCGTAGACAGATGGAAAGAGGAGTATTAATAGTAATGTTAAAGTGGGTGAGGGTGGAGGGGGAGAGATTGCTCAGTGCAGTATGTGGAAGAGAGGAAAGAATTTCTCTAAAACATAAAAATGCCTCCCCCACATTCATGTCATTTTACAAACTTCTAGAACAAAGCTCCCAAATAAAAAGTTGTTTGTTTTTTTCTTTCCCCCTCCACCAGAACAGTTCTCACAGGCTCCTTGACACTTAAAAGACTCAACTCAGCATATTCCGTGATCTGCATTGCTCTTCCTTCACCTTCCTCCTGACCCCCTCATTTTCACAGCAGGTTTCATACATACATTAACTGAAGTGGCTGCTGCTCCCACAAGGGAATCTGAGCTAAACTGGAACCAGCAACCTTGTGCAGCACTAGCAGTGGAGCTGTGGTTGCAGAGCTCTGCTTAAGGTAACCACCCAAACACAGAATCACAGGCAGAACTTGTAGACCACGTACTACACAGTGACATTGCTAGTAGTTTTCTCAGTTCTATCTCATTAAAAGATAGTTTGAGTGGGTTTGCCTACATGAGTTATCTGGCTGCACTGTAGCTGTGAAGCTGGTGAAGGATTTAGATTGGATAGGGAAAATTTCTTCATGGGAAGGGTTGTCAAGCATGAGAACAGGCTGCCCAGGGAAGTGGTGGGGTCACTGTCCCTGGAGGTATTTCAGAAATGTGCAGTGGCAGCTGGGGACATGGTTTAGTGATGGGCTTGGCAGTGCCAGAGGAATGGTTGGACATGGTGAACTTAAAGGTCTTTTCCAACCTAAATGATCCCATGATTAGGGCAGGTGAGTTAAAGGTGTAGTTAAAACAATCCTCTTCATCTCTAGCAAAGCAGCAAAGGAAGATAAAAAGGGGTATCAGGAAAGGTGATATGACAGAATACCTTACAATACCATTTTACTGAAGCCTTGTTACTGTGGTCTCAAAACCCACAAAGCTAAAACAGAACACAGCTAGTCACACACTGATTATAAATCCTAATTAGTAAATGCTAATTGTTGTCTCATTCTGCATACATGCAACAAGAAGCAATTATTACCTTGGTTCTGCAGTATGAACTCATAAGTTTTTCACTTGCTATTTTTTTTCATAGGATGAAAGCTGCATGCAGAATTATTAAATGATGTATCAAGGTCATTATTGTACCTAGTGATTCCAGATACTTTAATTTTACCAGATGTGCATTGACTAAAACACCCCCACAACACTATGTGTCTTTGTACCACCTGGGTCATACTTAAAGTCATTTCAGCCAGTTTGGTTCCTAGAGTGTAGCTGTTCCCCACTGCTGCACACAGTCGGGTATTTTGGCTTGTCTTATTAACACTCCCAAAGAGGAGGAGGTTATTTTTCCTGTCACATCTATCCTTCACACATGTTCTTGGCACGTGACTAAATCAATATTCTGCCTCCTGAACATCTTTATCTTTCATGGACTTGCTGCATCAATGAGAACAAACAGCCCTTTTGATCATTTCTCCTTTTCTCCCTGAAATTGTCCTGTGTCAATCTACAGTGCATGAGACAAAGGTAGAATTCTACAGGCAATTACTCAGAGCTGAGAGAGGCACGAGAGCACATGCTACACGTGCTTTTTAATTCCCTGCCTCCAGACACAGAACTTTACTTGTTGCCAAGTCACACCAGAAATATACTCCAGTGCCAGCCACCCCTCAGGCTAAGGTCTTGGCATTGTTGATTTCCAAATTCCCTTTTCCCAGTTCATGTTAGTAATCTAAAACACAAGTACACCAAAATAGCTCACGGAAACAGTCAGTGGCCACCACTGCTGACAGAACTATGCAATATTCTTCCAAAATGCATTAAACCATTATCATCTTCATTTCACAGCTGGGAAAATGAGGCACAGGATGTACTTTGCTCCAGGGTATACAGCAGAGAAGGGGAGGGAGTACAGAGGAACTGGGAATTCCTAGCTCTGTGAAGTTCCCTGACCATGAAGGCACTTCTGAAACAACCCAAGGATGGTTATTTGCTAAAAAAATACAAAGGCTTTGCTGAAATCAAGAACCCAGTTCTTGCTAGTGCTACACTAGGTCATAAATTTATAGATTTTCTAAGTTATCTGACTGCAGTATCTCTTCAAGGTCTATGAGCTGTAAGTGCAATGAGGCTTTGTATAAAGAATTACCTCTTCCATGGGGACAACTTGACAATAGCCACCACCTGCAGCTCCACCTGCAGAGAGACAACAGTCAGACCACACCAATCCAGGTGTCTCCAGCCCAGAGTGCTATTACATCTGTTTGCCTAATGGCTCCAAGAGGGCAGCTACCACTGAGCAGCTGAGTTTAAATCCCAACACCGTACTTTGAAGACAAACCTGAAGAACTTACCCAAAGCTCTTTTTTCTTAAAAGAAATGGACTTGTAACTAGAAATAATGTAAAACTACAGCGCAGCTGAATAATATTTCTGAATGCCATCTTTGCCCATTTAGGCCAACTGCAAGCAACAGAACAATCTTACCTTTTATGCCAAAAGTTGGCCCCTGAGAAGGCTGCCGGACACAGGCAAAGACATTCTGGTGAAGGTGTGCTCCTAAGGCTTGGACAAGGCCAACAGTGGTGGTGCTCTTCCCCTCTCCCAGGGGAGTGGGGGTTATTCTGCAGCAACAAAGCAAAAGACACAGTTACACCCTTGTAGTGAGTGAGAATCAAATTCCAGGGATAAAACAGTCACCCAGTGATTGCAGTTAATGAGAATTCAAATTCTGATCTGGCTCAGACTTCAGCTAATCTTCATCAGTTCAAAACTGGAAAGAGATTGGCAAATTATCATATAACTGCTGACAACTTTCCTCTGAAACAATTTGCTAGTTCCTACTGAAGGCAGGCTACTAGACCAGGAGAAGTTTGGCTAGGAACCAGTCTACCCTTCATAACCCTGACCTGTAGACCAAAACAATTCATCTCCTAGAGAGAAATGTTAAGCTACATTCCCACTGTTTGCCAAAAGTCATCAATCTACTTCCCAAACAACTACATTTTCACAGTGTGATTTACTGAAACCCAGGGTCACTCTACCAAAAGGCAATACAACAAAAAGCTGTGCCAGTAACATTTCTTTTCATCTTGTAAGTGATGTGTCAGTTCAGGAAGCACCTACCCAGTAACAACAACGTATTTGCCATCTGGCTGGTTCTTCAGACGTTTCAGAGCTGAGAGCTGAACCTTGGCTTTAGTTTGGCCATACTGCTCCACCTCATCAGGGAAAAGGCCAACTTCTTTTGCAACTTGATCAATGGGCTTGAGCATGCAAGACTGTGAGATTTCAATATCACTTAAAGAACAAGAGAAAAATGAGTTTAAGACTTCCCATAAATTCCCTGCTTCTGGATGGCACAAACTACAAACACCTAATCTATATTTTAGAAGTCAATCTTTAAAGCCCCCTAGTTAAATGAATCAATCCCACCAATATCAGGTTCATTAGAACAGACACATTCTCAGAGTTGCCTTTTTCAAAATAAAGGCAAAACCCAAACCAAAGAACCCTTTGCCCCAACCTCTCCTGCACCCAAACACCTTTTGTAGGAAATGTGTTATGATCCCATATGGTATTTTGCATATCTTCAGTTGCTCCTTGGGGGCTTGACACCAACTCCTATTTGAAGATGCTAAGGTTTTGGCATGCCAGTCTGAACATTTTCCAAAATACAAGTTTTTCACTATTTCCTGAATCAGCAACCATCTACCTGGCCCGAAGTCTGTGAAGTCCATGAAGGCTACACTTCAGGAGAGATCACAGCACCACTGCAGCTCAGCTCTGCTTCCTCAGGAAGACCTCAGAGTGCCTTCTCTCTAATTCTCTTCAAACCTCAGTCCCAACTACAGTCTACATACATGTGAGCCCTACAATACACAAAGCCTGGGAAGAGAAGTGAACACTATACTGCATGAATACTGTCAAGCAGCTTCATTTGAAAGTATTACCTTGGAACAGGCACCTCTGGGGTAAGCTGGTTATATTGGATGGTCCATTTTCCAGGCTGGAACTTCTCCAGAAAACGCTGTGCACTCTCCACAGTGCTCTAAAATGAGCATGAGAATACATTATAGCAACTACCACTGCAGGAACCACACTGGTTAAAGAGACCAGAAAGGTTTGCCCCTCTTATCTCTCTCCGTCTGGGATTAAACCAAAGTGCTTTCATTAAAGCATTTGTTAGTAATCCAAAATGAGATTCTGCTTGCTGTTTTCTTACAAAGAAAAAAATCCCACCATATCTATCTCTCTACTGATCTTCCAGTGTGCTGGATTTTTGGGGTTTGTGTCAGCAAGGTTTCTTAACCAAAGCATGGAAGCAGAGGGAGTTGGCTTAAACTGTTACTCTCCTTTTTATCCAATCATCCTATGGATAGTTTCAGAATTACAGCCAGAGCATTACAGGACAGGCCCATTTCTTATGGGTTTGAGCAACCACACTCAAAAACCCCTAAAAAATCCCCCAGAACCAACAAAAACTTCTAGTCTAACATTTCCTTGAAGTCCATCTTCTTCTCCTTCAGCTAACAGAACCTAAATTGTCTGGACTAGAAGTTGGAAACCCTAACTAGATCTTGCACGAGCAACAAGGGAGCACCAGCTGCTTTTGGAGTGTGCTGATGGTCAGCAGCAACATCCCCCAAAGCAAACAGAGGAGATGCCCACAGTACCTGCATTAACATGGCCACAGTCATAGGCCCAACACCACCAGGAACTGGGGTGATGAAGGAAGCTTTTTCCTTTGCTGAACTGTATGCCACATCTCCCACAACTCTCTTTCCACTGGCCTTTGTGCTGTCTGGGGATTTAAGCAGAAAAGTAAGTCACACATCACATTTCACCACAGCAACAGAGGAGACAGCACTGATTGAAGCTGAAGTCTTTAATTCTGCTGGAGCAAACAAAATAGAAGCTAAGCACCCAGGAAGCTGCAAAGAGATAAAAAAGCTAAGACAACATTACAAGATGAAGCTGTTATCATCATACTTCACTTGCAGAGTGTCAACAGCTCATGCAACACATCCTCCCATTAAGCACTATTTATCCTCAGCCAGACACATCTCCCTTTCCTGGAGGATGCAAGTCTTTTCTCAGTGGCTCATGGCTCACAGGGCAGTTTGAATGAGCTATAAACCAACAGTCAGAGAAGAGGTGAGAGATGAAACACGGCTGACTTGCTCCAAACCCCCAGGTTTACACTTGCTCTGTTCCATTCTGGAGGACATCTGTGCCTTACTATTGCATAAAATCACCTGCTTTGACAGAAACTGAAGGCAGAAAGTGCTGAGTTTTTCAGTTATCACTGCTAGTTTAATGATGGACCAGTAAATATCACAATTCACAGAGATCAGTCTTGTCAAAACAAACTTCATGGGCAGCTTAAGAAAGCTTCAGTAGGATAATATTTCTCTCGGGCAACATATTTTGCTATATCCTGCTGCACTACATGACCTGACAATTCAGAAGCAGACATAGCCCTTTTTTCCAGTGGTGACCTTTAATCTCATGCATAAAGAGACAAAATGTATTAATAAACTAGCACAGTCATCTAAGGAAGTCACTGATTACAGTACATAAACCCAGAAAATTTAAGTTGCTCCTGGAATGGCAGATTTTCACTTCAGATAAAGGACTCTAGGGAGCTTCTAACCAGCATGAAAAGCTGGAAATAGATTTTAATGTTGTTATATTGAAATATTATATTGCATACAAAAAGTGCATGTTTGAACAGAACACAATCAATAACTTTCATATACATCTGGTGAGGGGGAGGAGGGGACGAGAAGCCAAACTCCTAAACAGCTGATTATGTTAAAACCGAAGAGAGAACAAAAGCAGCTCCTGCCAACATTGTTTTTTAGCTACATTGTTAGTGACAATTAGCAACTTGGATGCTTTGCTGTGTGCTTTAAGCAACACTATTTGTTCCTAAAGCTCAGAGCCTGAACAACATCACAGCTGTAAACCAGTGTTTCTGCAGCCACTGTCAGCTTTGCTGCCTGAACTGCAGACCAGTCTGGCCTTCCTCCCTAGAGAACAATTTAATTAAGGCTGCAAAAGGTAAATAATATAATTTTATTTTCTTCCAAGGATGCCAAGCAGGCTCATCAGCCCTCCTAGCCAGGAAGGCTCTCGGCCCAAGAAGGAAGAAAACAAGCTGGCACTCCAAACTGCCTCATCTGTTACACAGACACAGATGAGCCCACGCCAAGAACCCCCCAGTCCTTGCTTCTGCACCTGCACCTCATGCCAAGCCACTGCTGAGCACAGCTTAGAAGCTATTCAATTACCTGCAAAATATTCTTTTGAAAGAAAGCTCACACAGAATACTTGCCAGCCCTCCCCATAATTTCACCTTCTCAATATTCATCATCCCACTCTTAAAAAACACAAACTAGTTACAGGGAGTATCAGTGACACTATAACCATGTTGCAAAAAGCTGCTCTCATTTTCCATTTCCAAGGCTCCTTGTAGCAAGGGCTGCAAAATCCCATAACAGAGGGCTTTGAGCAGAGTTGCTTCCTCCATCAGGACTCAGAGAGGGACATTCCAGGGACTGCCATCTCTGTGAATATCCTCTACCTGCACTGCTTTCCTTTTCTGTAGCAAAGCAACTTCTACAGGCCTGGAAAAAGGTATCCAGAGTATCTGCTGGACCAGCTCTTCAACTGCAGCAGCGGAGAGAGAAATACAATGCAGTTTGGAAAGTAGGAGACACTTATCTGCTCTAGGAGAGGTTTCAGGAGATTGTTTTTTCCTCTCTGTCTACCTAGAGACCTGGAAGCAATTCTGTTCATTGCAGTACACAAAACCAGATGTGGCTGAAGTGTCTTTTCCAGCCTCCAAACCTGCACCCTTGGAGTATTCAGGCCACCCTCCATTCAAAAGCACAACAGCTGCATTTGTATGGTGCTACAGGGCTCTAACTTATCCTAATTCCAACTTGGCAAGACTGCATGAGGTTAATGTCCTGATATAACAAATCATTTTGGGATCTGCCTGGAGTGGGTACCCTGACCAGCAAACCAAGGGCATATCCAGAGATTGCCATGTCCTCCAACTGCAACTGACAGCTGCACCCAGAGGCACCTAGCTGGGTGCACTTAAACCTGTGCTAAGATGTAAGTGCTCTCTCACCCCATCACATGCAAAGCACCATCACAGCTAGCAGCAATATTCTATCTGTACAGTGACTTAGGCAGAGAAGCCAGCCAGCTGGCTGCTGTTCTTTCTGTAGCACTGCAATTCCCACAATTCTGGTACTCATTTCCTGAAAGATTCATCTGAAAAGTTCTTGCAACCTATCAGAGGGGAAAAAAGTCAGGAAAGTTCAACAGATTCAGAAAATCACAGGAAAGAAAGAAAAAAAAGGAGTCTATGGCATCCATCATTTCAAAACATGACAGTTTCCATGATACTCTATCAAGTCTCAATTATCAAATCTCAATGCCATTAAATGTATTCCATGTGACACTGACTGGGCTGGGTGCACAAGAAGCTCAGATGTCAGTGCACTGCTCAAGGCAGGCAAAGGAACAGGGATGTGTCCTCAGAGATGCTGCTCACATAAAGCCTGAAAAAAGGTCACACCATCATATATCAGAAACACAATGGGGGTTTTATTTGCAACATGTCAGCTGGGGAGACTCCAAACCATTTTGCTTCATGCACATCAGCAGTGACCCTGTGGGTTTTGGCAAGTGGCCTAAGTTTGGGTAGCTTGGAACAAAAACATCAAGCAACAAACAGCAACAACAGCAGATGACTTTTTAATTTTAATTAGATAGAGGACTAATGTTTTTAAAAGCAGCCTAATGTCAACTTTGAGTAACAAGACCACTGAACAGAAATTTCTTTATATTCTGTTAAATAATGGCAACAAAATGACTGATTAATTATGAAAACTACGTTTTAAAAGCCTTGTGGGTGTAGCAGAGAAAGAGTGACTAATTTTCCATATCATTCAATATCTGTAATTTGGATTTAAAATGAGATGAAAACAGAAATTGCCAGACTGTCTGTACCATCTTTATAAGGAAGGAGCAGCTAAGTGAAACCCTACCCTAAAATCCATTATGTTAAAGCACTTTATTCTATGCCTGAGCCATTGTCACCAATACTCTTGCACAATCTGCTTTGTTTCAAGACAACAGCCATTCAAGCCTAAGAAGTTAATGCTGTGATTCAACAAATCCACAGCTACTTTAAAAGACTGCTTGTCATTTCTGTATTTCAGAGAGAACAGCTTCATCAGATCCAACCACGAAGTAATGACAGCAGAGCCCTGCGCTCCTAAGTGACAACAAGGACAAGACTTCACTATGTAGCTGGGACAAATTAAATGGATATTCTGTTGCAATATTTCTTAGGCCTCCTCTTTCCTCTATTAATCATCAGCCTCGTTGAAGGGAGAAAGAAAACTGCCAGTGATCTGCTTTAGGAGACTACTTCAGACCAGTGTTTTCTTTACTTTGCCATTGTCAGAGGTTGCCATCACTACTTAAGACAGACTCATAGGAGAAAGAAGTCCATGTGGACCAGAGTCACCAAAGAAACAGTATCCATGAACATAGCAACTGCATTTATATACAAACAAACACATTCCCACTTGTTATACATTACCCACGCACCTGGCACATGGTTAATTCCACAGTCTATTACAATTGCACCAGGCTTGATCCATTCACCTTTTACCATTTCAGCTCTACCAGCTGCAACCACCAGGATATCAGCTTTACCAACCTATAAAAAATTTAAAAAACAACAAACAACTGTGCATCACACTGGCAGTGGAAAAACGCAGAGCTGCTTCTGCAGCAAGTTAGATCAGCTTCAGTTGCAGTGAAATTGTGTTTACCCATTGCCACTGGAGGCATGGAAGGGCACTGTCAGCAATTAAAGGAAGCTGCCAGTGCCTTGGCAAGGACAAATTCCTGCAGCTAGAAATAAAGGCCTATTTTCACACTCCTACCCTGAACTATTGCTAGTCAACACTTCACAGCCTCCTCTGAACTCCTCCATGATTCCCAAGTGGATCATACAGGCTACATTTAGATAAAATTAAAGCCTTCTGAATATTCTTCTCTTCCTCCCTTCAAATATCCCTGCACATTCAGTGCTAGAAATATACCCAGCACTCATCAGACAGCAAGAACTCATTTTGTTCAGCCAAGAACAACCCCTGCACAGAACTAAGCAGCACTCCACTGGTGACAGTACTGTCTTGTGCTTTTCATGTTCAGGACTGCATAACACACAACTCCAGGGAAAGCTGACTATATTTCAGCACTAATATTCATTCAGGGACTACTTGGTAAATCTGACAGACCCAGTCATGAAGCTGGTGTTTGAGACTCTGACTAAAGCTCGTTGTCAGTTCCTGCACTGCTTCATTCACATTTGCTTAGGAAACTGCTATCCCCTGGAATTCTTTTCCTTTAATCTTCAAGGGAGATAAACTATTTTTAAGATTGAAGTGCTAATACTTAATGAAATTTTTAATCAACCTAATGATGGTCTTACTGAACAGCAACTTAACAGCATGAAGCACTGCAGTGTTTCTGATCTACTTTGCGAGTTATATTCAAACACTCCTACTCCCTTTTCAGCTTTAATACTTGCCTACAGAGCCTGGCATGCTGATGGCTCTACAAAATCCAAGTAGGTGGCAGCACAGCAAAACACTATTTCTGTCACTCTCACTGCTGAAGAGGAAAATGGTACCAACTCCCTGTCATAGAAAAATCATTTGGCCTAAGATATCTCAAGCATTAGAGCAGAAGACCACTTGGTCTTTCTGGTAAAAAAACCAAAACAACAAAAACATATGCTGTTTTGCCCACCCTACATGGAGATTAGGAAGGGATGATTAAATTCTCAGCACTTGCTCAAAGACAATAAAAAAAATAATTTTATTGTTATAATTAAACCTCTCTAATTAAGTGCCAAAAATAATCAAGATCCTATTCCAGCAGTATTTACACAACCACACAATAAGCAGGACTGGGAAGCCAATTCAGATGAAAGACACCCCAGACCTAATGACTCACAGCAGCAACACACTGAGCAGCAATGTGCATGGAGCAGCAGTGGCCTGGAACAAATAACCACAGCCTGCCCTTACCTCCTCAGCCAGGGTGGAGGTCTTGGAATGGCAGGTGGTGACTGTTGCGTTGTTCCAGAGCAGCAGGTCGTGCATGGGAGCACCCACGATCTTACTGCGACCGATCACCACGGCTCTTTTCCCTGCCACCTGGACTCCTGCACCACAGAGAGTCAGGAGAGAGCAAAACAAGAGGTCACTGTGCAGCCTGATACACATTAACTCAAACAGCTCTGGAGCCTTGGTCAGTTTAAGTCTGGCCCTGGTACTTCACAATACTATTTTCCTTTGTTGTGCGTGGTAGGGAATTGCAGTTGGGAGGGAGGAAGGAAAGACCATTTTAACCTAGTTCTTTTACTATCTAAGGCAGCAGAGATGAAATGTGGTATCTCAGCAGAAGCTGTGAAGCAGAGCCTTGCAATGTGTGTAATTTCTACACTTATTGAAGACTACTGCTCTCATGAATAATGCATGGAAACCTCCTTACCTGTCTGCTTGATAAGTTCCATGCATCCCTTTGGCGTACAAGGAATAAAGCAGTCTCCAAGGTCCCCTCTGGAGAGTTTCCCAGCATTGATGCTACTTAAGCTGTATTTCGAAAGAATAAAGGCCAAGTAAGATATCCAGCATCACTGTTCAAGGGAAAATAAAGAAAAAAAGTTTCTTTCTGGAGCAGCTGTCATGCTCTCCAGGGGTGAAGTCAGTTTACCCATCCACGTCCTTCTCAGGTGCAACTGCATTGGTTATTTTTTCTGTGTTGATGGGTTTGTCGGAGTCGAGCGGCAGCTGCACTATAAAGCCATGAACAGCTGGGTCTGCATTCAAAGAGGCAATGCACTTGAGCACCTACAACAGCAAAGACCAAAAAACTAATGGCTGATAAACTGAAATATGACTGATGCAAAGGAAAAAAAACCATAATCCTATCTGGATTAAAAGATACGAACTTTATGTTTAGTTTTTCCACCCAAAAGTATAAACCACTTACATTTTTTATTAAAAAAAATTAGCTCCTGAAGTCTCTAAGTTTTACATTACAGTGTTTTAGTTTTCTTTAAAAAAAACCCAAAAACATCTCAGCGGGTTCCAATTCATTTTTCATGAGTTAATATCGATAGGCAAGCAGTCCTTTTTTACACAATGACAGGGCAAAGATATCTTGAGCTCAACACCAAAGTTATGTATTTTTTTATCACTAGCTATATTACTTACATCAGCTTCTGTTGCTGTGTTTGGCAGTTTTATGTGATTGGCAGTGATCCCAATCTGCAAATGAGAACAACAAGAAATTATCTGATTTCTGAATTGACATCCAATTGATCTGGCTAATCTCTCTATGCAGCTAAATAACAGCTGCCTTCTGTCACATTTCCCAGGTCTATCTCCTGTTCCTGAGGCTGCAAGTCCTTTGATTTAGAAATACCATCAAAGAAAGATTAGTGCTTTGCCTACTGAGTCTGTCCTTTAACTGTCCAATTCACCTTTTGACATGAACAGCATCAACTTTGCTTGACAGCACACTGCCTTAAAATGCCACCAGAAATGTCAGGTATCACCTAGGGAAAAAATGGACTCTGTGTTTCTGCCCTGTTGTAGCATGTAATGTTCTACCTGTGACAAGGCAACTGCAGGTACAAGACATTCAGGGAAGATAAGGACAAGGCCACGGGTCAGCAAAGACATCAGCACTTCAGACAAATGTAATCTGTGATGATCAGACAAAAAGTGGCACCAACCCACACTGCGGTGACCAGAGCCCCCACCCAGCTCTCAGGTTACACACAATCCCTGTAACAGAGAACTCAGGCCAACACTGGCTGTTACAATACTGGCAAAGCTTAGACAAAACTATTTCACTTGCATCTAGTTGTTCATGCTCAAATCTGACTNCACCAGAAATGTCAGGTATCACCTAGGGAAAAAATGGACTCTGTGTTTCTGCCCTGTTGTAGCATGTAATGTTCTACCTGTGACAAGGCAACTGCAGGTACAAGACATTCAGGGAAGATAAGGACAAGGCCACGGGTCAGCAAAGACATCAGCACTTCAGACAAATGTAATCTGTGATGATCAGACAAAAAGTGGCACCAACCCACACTGCGGTGACCAGAGCCCCCACCCAGCTCTCAGGTTACACACAATCCCTGTAACAGAGAACTCAGGCCAACACTGGCTGTTACAATACTGGCAAAGCTTACACAAAACTATTTCACTTGCATCTGACCATCTGTAGGAGGACAAAAAGCAGTCCTAAAAGTCCAGGCATTACCTCAGCAGCAGCCTTCAGCTTCATGTTAATGTAGAGGTTTGAATCATCCCGATTCCCAACCTAAGGATGTAAAGACAGTTGAATTACAGCATAGAATAGAGAGCCAGACATAGGCTGAGATGGGCTTAACCCTCAGCTTCCTTGGATCTACATCAAGGACATGGAGTTATTCCTGAATGACTGTAAAACACACTGACAGAGAATATAAGCAGCTGGAGCTAACAAGAAAATTCTTTCAAGTAAGAGGCAAGTTGTCTGATCTCCTGTACAAACACCATTTGCAGCTGTTGAAAAACCTCAGAAACACAGTGGTCTCCAAAGCAGAAAATACTGCCTGCCATCTGATCTGAGAAAGTTAAATCCTTAGCTAATTAACATGATCAGCAGGTGCTGATAATGTTCAATTATCTGATTAAGGTTTTCAGAGAAGCAGGGCCTCTTTGATACCCAGGAATCTTAGTTTTATGCACATGTGTGCTTTGATGGAGACCTTTCTCCCACTGCTGTTTTGAACCTTGAGAATCTTCCTGCCAAACAAAAAACAAAACAAGGACAAAGTGATGCACAAAGAGAAAGCTGCAAGTGGAACAAATGCCTGCAGTTTTTGGTAGTATTGGGTGCTTTACAGTACAGCTGCATTTCAAAAGAGCACTTGCATCATCCAGTATGTTTTGTTAAAGGTAATACTCCTTCTAACCTTAAGAAAATAGGGGTCAAATAAGGAAAAGCTGAGAAATAAGCTCTTGAAATGCTGGTACCTGGGAGCCATCCCTGGTTCTCACATAGACTACAACCTGCAGAGGTGACTGCATTAGCTGATGATCCAGAACACACTGGTTCTTCCTCCCTAGGTACAGATAAAGGGGCTGTCTCCCCTGTAAATCTGCTGGGTTTAGGAAAAGGTTTGCCTCATACAGGGCAGAGAAGCAGGAGATGCAAACACATGTTTTGTGAATAAGGAATTACTGACTACAGGACAAAAAAATAAAGATTAACTACTTATTCTTTGAGCTCAGAGGACACCAGATGCCTCCCAAGAAAAGAGCACATAATGTACAGGGTGCTGTGTATCAGAAACAGCTCATTGTCCTGACTTCATTGAAAAACAGACAGCTGCAAATATCAGTATGAGGAGATGAACTCCAAGCCCAGACTATCTGGCAGCTTACAAAAGTGTCAGCCAGCCAAAGAGCAAACAGGTTGTAAAGGACTCTGAGACAATCCAGGACTGAATACAGGCCCACCATGAAAATAATCCAATAATGTTGCAAGACAGCAATTTTTGAAGACAGTTTATGAGGTCAGCAGTTCAGCAGCTTTCATCAAAGCACTACTAAGTTTTCAGATCCTCGTTCCTTCCTTCTAAGCATCTGCAGACAAATTTTCTGTAGAGGCAATCTTCTTTAAGCTAATGGAAAAGAAAATCAGAAAAAAAACCAAAACAAAACACAGGCAAAAATGTGTTCCTGGCATCGAAGAGGAGCATGGCCTTCGTGTGCTTTGGTGGTCTTAGCACTGGAATCCATAGACAGGCACCAAAGGCTGTGTAGGAGCCCAAAACTCTGAATAAGCACAAAAGCCATTTCTCTAAGCAGCCACTTACATTCCCCCACTCCTTTGTGGACACACAGTTCCTTCCTGTTACATGACACTTGCTACTGCAAGTCACCTCCTGACCTAAGCACAAAGAGTTGCCATTTCTTATAGCTGCAAAGGAAAAAAATTCTGCCAAACACCAGTCAAACCCCTGTACTGCCAAGTGCTTTTTACCTTTGCAAGCATTTCTATGTAGACTCTTAACACTTAATCCCTCCTGAGAGATAGCCAGTTCAGCAATGGGATATTGTTACATCCCCTGCACTCAAAAGTCATCTTATCCAAAGGTAGTTTTAGTTTTGTTTGGGTTCCCTCCCCTCCACTGCCCCTCTTATCTCTCCATGTTTTGACAGAACAACAGACCAAATGACTTAATAAACATTTGGAGGATTTCTGGTACAAATACATCTCTGAAAGCTGCCAGACTTCAGGGCTCACTCAAGTGCAGAGATTTGGAATAGAGTCTACAAGCACTGCTTGCTCTTAATAGGCAAACAGCTTGATTTCACCATTTCACAAACACAACACTCCAACAGACAACAGGGTCTGAAGAAAGAAATAAACAACTGAAAAAACCCTCAAAAATTTTGGGCCCTGATATTTGGCAAAAAGACGTAACAGGACTGTGTTACCATCCCACAGAGAACCCTGTTCCTTATAAAATGCTACCAACTGCAAGGCAGCTTTGATGAAGCTCATCAGCTTTGCTCTCATCACTGCAATGCAACTCATATTTTCTGTAGTTGCAATTAAAGAAAACAGTACCTGCAAAATGGCAAGTCCTGGTCTGAAGCCTGGAAATCTCTCGGTCATCTCCATAACTTGCTGCTTTAGTCTGTCTCTCACTTGTCTGAAGAGGGGAAAAAAAAGAAAACAAATACAGAGTAGAATTTAGTCAGCAGGCAGAATTCTGATATAGTGATAGAGTTGTTCTGATAGTCAGGAGTTGGAAAGGTGACAGATGGGCAGACTGGCAAACATGTACTTATGCCTGGAATACACAGCTCCCAACAATCTCCAAATAAGACTGATGTCCATAAATCATTAAGACACTCTGGAACAAGGTTCATTCAAACTTATTTAAATAATTTTTTTTGAAGTCCACATTGTGCTTCTTCACCCTCCTCTTCATGCTCTCACAGGATACAAGGGTTAAAAAGAAAAAAAAGGTTCAAAATTTGGCATGGAAACTCCTGGGATTTCAAACTCCTTTCTCAAAAGGAAATCCACTTTCCACCTATGCTGTATTAAAATTACCTGAATCCCACAAGCACCAGTCATCACTGTCACACACGCTGTCCTGGTAAAGGATTATGAATCTAAAATGGTAAAATACTGGGAAATAACTAAAGAAGCAGGAGGTACCCAAAGATAAAGCAGGGAGGAGAAGGTGAGCAGAGGTGAGGAAAAGGCACCAAACCCTGGTACACAGCTCAGGTCAACTCTTCAATAAAGGCAAGTTAAAGGATACAACTGTAAAAACCACAGCTTTGAAACAGAGCACTAATTAGTCGTTCTAGTTGAGATGTGAACTCATACCCAGTTTACCATGGAATGTTTTAATAACGAGTACCCAGCACTGAAATTAGCCACAGGCAGCTTGAAAGCCACTGTTACCACCTCTCCCCAGCCTTGCACTCCTCTCTGATTTCTCAACCACTTTCTGGCCCCACATGCGTGATCCTTCACCAGGGAAGGTGCCAGGCCCAACTGCTCTGTCTCCTCACCAGAGGCAGTCAGGATTCTGAAAGAACTGACCAGCTGTGCCCACCTCACAGGCTCATGGCACTGGAAGGAAGCTGTGGCACTGCAAATATAAGAGACACTCAGAAGCAAAAGCCAGGTAAGCAAAACCTCACAGGACACAAGAAGCTTGACAGGTCTGTCTTCTGTGTGACCTCCATCCTGTGTCCCACCTCCTATTCTCAGAGATAAAAAAGGTGCTACCACCACACTCAGCAAACCCACCCCTTTGTTTAAAACACAGATGGTCTCCTTGTGCTCATCTACCCTCAAATCAGTATCACCAGGTCTGCTACTTCCCAAGTGGAGCCAGACTTCCCAGACTGGAGGAGATGCTGTTGGTGCCAGTTCATTAAAAAAGTGAACAGCAAGGGTACAGGGACAGAGTATGTAGCTGATGCCAGCTGGGAGGCTGTGATTCCTGCATATAGGCAAACTCCAAAAAAACAGCCAGTGAAGCAACTCTACCCTGCAACTATGAGCTCCAAATTAGAACTGCCAGAGGCAGGAAGACAGGGAAATGGGAGCAGCACACAGCTCTCTCAACCCAGCAGCACCGATCCCAGAGGACAGCTGCAGCTGGCCCAGCTAGAAGCAGCCCTAAGGCTGTTTTAAGTCTCATCTCAGAGGGAGTCACAGCCTCCAGCTACATCCCAAACCAGGCATCTCTCCTGCTGCATCCTGAATCACATGGTCAGAGCTGTGCTGCACCTGAGGAGTGAGTTCAGAGTATTTATAGGTGTTTGCACCTGGCCAAACGGTTCAAAGTCTCCTAACGAGCTTCAGTGGAAGCAACTGTTTTCAGCCTTACTTAAGAAACAGGAGTTCTGAGCCTTCCTCTGGCTGCCACCTCTGTAGAAGACTTGACATCAAGACCAGCTGATGAGTTCAGAAACCAGTGTCATAACAAACCTTACTCTAGCAATTCTTTTTGCTTAAAGTGACAAAAATTCATCTGCTGGGTAGCAAAATTCCCAACTGTCTCTCCTTACACTCCAGCTGTAAGCCCCTAGGGAGGCACCTGAGCTGGCACAGGCTCTAACAACAACACAACAATCTCAGGGAGCATCAGAAAACTCCTGCATGTGGCCAGTGAGCAGGGGCTACGGGCAGCTCTCTGAGGGAACTATTTCCGAGAACAGTCTCTGGTGTTCCAATAAGGAAACAGCAGCACTGATTTGTGGCCAGCAAATAAAAAGAAATGCAAACAAACATGAAATATAATATAATTTATGATGCAGCAAAGTCCTCATAAGGGACAACCAGTTAAAAAGGGTCCCAGGTTTAGGTATTACTTTTATTCCAGTCTTCTTAGCTGAAATGAGCCCACCCAATTTCCTCTGTCCTCTGTGAAGCAGGGCTGTGGTGTGGTTTACCCCCAGCAGCCACAACTATTCACACACTACATTCCTGACATTTCTGTAATTAGGCACTAGGTCGTTCCCCCTTCAGCTCCAGAAGAAAGGTAACACACACAAACACAACCGTGGTGCCGTCAGTGCAATTTGCTTTAGGAGCCTTGAATCAAGAAATCACTTGTTAGACAGCCACCTAGCGTTGGGTACCACTGCTCTCCAGTGGTCACAAAAAAAACACAGTGGCAAACCTCTGAGAGAAAATTCAAGCAAAAAAGAAGAAATCATTGTTTTAACTCCACAGACTTACAAAAAGCATAAAAAATAATCTTTGCAAGCCAGCAGCTATTTAGTTATACAGTCTGCAAAATTCTACTGTGGACCTCAGACCTTCCCAAAGATAAAAGTTCATATTGATAAATCAACACCACTTTTTTACTAGCTGTATGAAAATTCTTCTAAGTCTTCCAACAAAAAATCTGCACTTCCATGTGGCTGCTTCCCCAAAAGCCTTCTCTCTGACTCTAAGGCCTCTCCTGTGCCCATGTGCCCTTCCACAAACAAACTCGTGCAGCAAACAAAAGTCCAGGGTCCACACGGGTTAAGGACAGCACATGGCTCTAAGCACACAATGCAACAGCCAGCTCCAAAGATTAAAGAACTTGTTAGCATTTCTTTCTGTAGACTGCAGCAGTGAGCTGAATTTGAATTTATTAAGTGAATTTCCCAGAAATTCAAACTAAGGACAAACCAAACTCCTCCAGCTCTGCTGTAAATGGAGAGAACATGGCTCCCATGTCAGCAGAACCCCACACCCTCCTGTGGGATTATGGACACACACTGCTCAGCTGGTGAGCACATACTGAAGAGGACACCAGGCTGTGTTTCTGTCCCTTCTGTGAGTTCCAGGATCTGTGCAAATAGTGCCAAACATAGGACCTGGCAAATACCTCCTCAGAGACAGTGATGCTCCAGAGGATGCCTGTCCCCAAAGGGGAGGGTTTGGCTTTACTGTCTGGATCACAGATTCCCTAAGGGTTTCATAAACATGCAGCAGAAATACTCCTGCTGGAGCCCTGCAAAAATGGCTGCATGAAGCTGATGGTCCTCCCCAGGTCCTGCACCATCCTGGTCAGAAATGCTGTCCCTGCAGCCTTTCCTCCTTACAGCCTGCAGCACTGCCACTGCTCACCTCCTGTTGCTCCCATGACCAACACCATAATGTGGGAAAAAAAGCTTTCCCATCTCTGAAACACCATGGCACCACATCCTAGCTCAGGAAACTGCATTATCTTAAAATGCTGTGAAGGGGCTGCAAAGAAGAAGGTCACAGAACATCCCACTTGCACCCAAAGGAGGCACAGAGGAGTCTCTCCTGAGGGGAAGTCACAGGTTGGCTCAATGAAGTGGCACTGGGATAGGAAGTACCGTGGGAAAGACCATTTGAACACTACTTGCAATTCAACAGATGGTTCCAGTTGCAGGAAGACATCATTTAGAGCTGGAATAAGTTCACAAGTCTCCCACACCCTTGTCTCATGCTCCACCACTGCATGCTCCTGGCACACTGACATTATCTCCTAGGAAAAATGCCTGCCACTTTCTACCACTTCCACACTCACACGGTTTTTTAACCAACTTTTGGGTTGTGTTAGCTCAAATACTTGCATGAGCTCTCTTCAGATCAGATAAAGACATTTCTGCTTTTTTAGATAGTTTTTCATCATGTCCAGAACCTCAATCCAAAGTGGGTCTGAGAGACAGGCAGCAGCTGAGGCACTTTGCAAATGTGGATGCCTGACAACAGAACAACAGCATTTCCATAAAGCTGAGCCTTTAAAACTTAGAGAAGTTTGCCCCAAACATGAGTTATGATACTTTGTCCCCAAGCTGCAACGGCTGTGACACAAATCAGGTGTGCTTCCCCAAATGGATACTGCACACAATACCCTACTATCAGGTGATTTAATCAGAGGAAAACACAAGAGCAATAGGTAAGGACTCAATCCACCTTTGTGGGGCTGTAAGCACTCCAGACAATCCTCTGGGCCCTATCTACAAAGGTTTGCCTTCTCAAGGAATGATATTGAGATTTTATTCCTTCCACAATGGGGACACAGCAGTCCCCACATTTTCTTTGCCTTCCCTGTAAGCTGGTACTGATGTGCACAGATCACAGATCTGGGGATCTGTTGTCCACCAGACAATGTTTTCTTCTCTCTTATCAAGTCCTTAGGGCAAGGTCCCATTTTTTTTAACCTGTGTCTGCACAGCACTGAACACAAAGGGTTCTTGCTCATATTTGGGACCAGCCAGTAGCACTGGCAGTTCACTTTAACTCAGCCCATCCACAGTGTGGGATCCTTCAGTGCAAGCCTGAAACACTGTGGGTAGGACCTGGTAGAGAGCTCAGAGATCAGGCAATTTTTTCCACTTCAGACTAGATTTACCTGGAGTTTCAATAGGAACTCTTAAAAAAAAAACCCAAAACATTTAAGGCCCAGACTGAGAAGGCTGAGGAGTTGTTTACTGCACTGTTACCTCAGTTATAAGCTGATCAGTTATAAGCTTTATGGAACACTTTAAACCCAAAGCACTACCTAGCCCACCCCTAGGGGCTGTGAGGGGTCCTAAGTCCTCCCTGCCATCACAGCTCATCAGCCACTCCTCCAGACCAGAAATGCTGGCCCACTACTGGTCCTACCTAATAATTTGGGCCAAGCCAGAGCTTTCCAAACCTGGGTTCTTTCAGATGGTAAAGCCTGAACACACTGCAGTGGACATACACTGTAAAGAGGAGCCACTGCCATGTTTTGCTCTGATTATCTCTTTAGACACAAAAGCAGAGATTGTTTTTTCTTCAGGGAACACCAGCAATAAAAGGTGAGAATACTGTATTTTTATTACCTTCAACCTGCCACATCCTGCATACTTAAAGCACTGCTTCTCTTCCTCTCATTTGTCATTTGTTTACTGTACTGTTACACAATAACTCATCTTTTGTAACTCATTTGCCAATGAGGCAAATTTAAATTGTAGCAAAATCTAAGGCAGAATTACTAAACAGCCACTCTGAGAAGTAGCAGAAAGCCACCCTGAGATAACTAGCCAACTCAGACTGATGCATAACCCATCCAATATTTAATATATTTGACACACTGTCCGGGCTTCTTGTTTGTACTGACAGAACCAGACTTAGATGCATTTTGGTGTTGATGCATTAACATCAACACCAAAATCCTACAGAGAAAACAATGTCTGCTGTGTTATCCTTCCCATGCCCAGCCTAACTACATTCTCCATCCTCACAGGTAATACTCAAAGCCACTGGAAATGTCAATTTTCCTTGTACCTCTTCTGAGCCTTCCAAGACTTTCTAAGGTGTGTACTACCTTTATCACCTCATGAAGGTTTCCCTGTTTATAGAGGCAAGGAAACTCTCTCAAAGTATTTATTCTCTTTACATGTTTCACAAAAATAAGAATGCCAGTATCTACCTGATTTTTGTTTAAATAGCTGGCATGACTATGAATTAGGGGGTTTTATGTCTGTTTTGAGGAAGGGGTGCTTGGTGGCCAAAGAGAAAGTTCACAATACTTACGAGTTTTGATTTAAAACACACAGAGAAACCCAGAATTACATAGGTAGAACACTTGTTTGATTCGTCTCATGCCAATATTTGACTGACTTACAAACAAACATTCTTCTCAATTAAAGAGTAAAGTAACAAAATCAACCCCTTACAAGACAGTAACTGAAAAGGTTTTGCAGTTGTTGTAAAGTCAGGGACATTCCCTTTCTACAACAGGCACTTCAGTTGAAAATTCCTAGAAAAACCACAGGCCTATCACTTCTGCTGCTGCCAGACTCTTGGCCTGGAGGTGAACTCTGGATAGTGAGAATCCTTTGGACCAGCACTTCTCTGGGGGTTTGGAAGAAAGGGACAGGTATCTCCAGGGTGGATAGCCCAGTTCCTCATGATTCCTTTAAGAACTCCACCAGGAAAAGGCAGAACTACCTGAGGCCCATGTGGAGCAGGTGATGCTTTTGCTGTACTGGACATAAATACAACACAAATAAAAGAACTGAAGGACAGCTGGATAACTGCAATTATTTTTCCAATTTTTGGCATCTTCAGGTCAAGATTTGATGATTCTAGAAGACATTTCAGCCAAACACCTTAAGAGATGTGCTGGAAGTTAATCAAACCTTTCTCCTGTATGTGCCTATTAAGAGCTTATGCCTCTTCCTGGGTATTTGCACATCATCAATGTCCTTTGAGAACTGCTAGTTTATAGCTGCCACTATAATATAGAAAACAAACAGAAATAAAATATCTCACCCCTATATCTATAAAATTAAGTAAGTAATGCATAACATGCCATGCCAAGGATGCTAAAAGTTTTAACATGAACTATCATTGTACCCAAACTAGCATCTTTCCAGGACCTATTGCACTTCAGGGTGACTTTTTATGACAGGAAAGAAACCTACAACAGGCAAATCATGAAATCCCACCAGCTGCAGGCACAGGCACTGCAGACTGTGCTGGCTCCAACGCTGCCAAAAAACTCAGGTGTAATGAGGCATGTAAGACTGAGAGACTGCAATACACAGGTAGTACTGGCTCCAAAATTCCCAGGTAAAAAACATGCAAGCAGCCTCTCCTCATGGATATTCAGATTCAAGGCACATTAGGCCTACTTTTCAGAACTGCTCCACTGTTGGTTAGATGTAGCTGTGTCATCCACAGCAATACCTAAGAGGAGGACTAACTGCTTTGCTGAGATTACTTTATACCTTTTCAAATTTAACCTTTCCATATGAATTCCCTGATTATATCAGCAGGCAATACTCAGCGAACCTACCTAACTAAACCCTGTTTGCACAGAATACAGTAGAACAATTACACTGCATTTTCCTCAGGATGAGGGAAATTTATTTGGCTTTCTACCTAAATGTGTATGGGGAGCGGCAGCAGGAAAAACAATCAAACTAAAACACACAACGCAGGCTCACCTACACCCAGGGTCTGCCAGCTAACTAAATGCTGCAAAATACAAGAACACTTTTTCCTTCAAGGTCTCCCAAATTTTAAACAGCTTCGGCAGGACACCTGTGACCATCCAGCTACGTGTTATCCAACATGTGGATTAACTTATTTTGCTTTGAAGAGGAACAGTCAATGCTTGTAGAGCATGGAAACTGAGCCCAGACCTCAAGCACGTGTTCCCAAGAGCCCAGTTTACACGCACAGAAGCTGAAGGTCAGTCTCACACCTGCCTGGGCTCTCAGCTCGTCTTATCTCATCTCCGCTGTGCGGTCACCAGGTGCTGCTGGGGCTGCCGAAGAGACCCCACCAGACCCACCGCTGGTTTCTGGCGAGCAGTGACAGCACTTTACATCCTCCTTAAGACCGTTAATACTGTACTTCGTCTAATAACTTCCAGTTTACAGCCAGGAACAAGCAAGCTTGGGCTGCAACGTAGTGAAAGAGCTTCAGGGTGCCTCCAAACCTGCTTTGTCCAGAGCAAAAGGCCCCCACAGCCCCATCCCGGTGCCAGCACAGCCGAGGCCCGCCGCAGCACCCCTCAGCTGCCCGGCCAGACCGGTCCGCTCCCGCAGGGCAAAACCCGCGCGGCTCCCAGCGTTTCCCGCCCGAGGGAGCCCGGCCGAGCGCGGCGGGCAGGGCGGGCGGGCGGCCCCGCTACGTACCCGGAGACAAGCTTGCCGCTGAGGATCTCGGCGGGAGCCATGGCGAGGGCCGGAGGGCGGGCGTGCAGAGGCGAGCGCGGCGGGGCCCCGGGGCCGTCTGCGGGACACGCTGCTACCGCCGACACCCCAGTGCCGCCCCACGTGGCCCCGAACTTTCAGCGGCCCCGGCCCCGCCGCG
>VZRX01024050.1:59228-319438 GCA_013398075.1 Notiomystis cincta | reverse complement strand
CTGGGGCCGCTCCAGGTTCGTCCCGCGGCCCGGCCGCAGCGCGGGGGAGCGGGGCCGGGAGCCGCGGCGAAATGGCCGCCAAAGCGGCCTCCAAAACGCTTCCGAGGCGGCGCTCCCGGGCGTGCCCGGCCCCGGCTCCGCGGGGAGCGGGGCCGGCGGGAGGGAGAGGGCAGCCCCGGAGGGAGCTGGGGGTGAGGGGTGCTGATGCTGGGCTGTGCACAGCGAAGGCATAGGAAAATCCCACATCGGTGTAAGAATAATCTGTGCTTCTAGTCCTGTGGTTCCCATAACAGGTTATGCCAAGAATAGAAGTGAAGAGTAGAATCGTAAAATCACTGAATGGTTTGGGTTGAAAGGAACTTAAAAGATCATCTCGTTCCAACCCTCTGCCATGGGCAGGGACACCTTCCACTATCCCAGGTTGCTCCAAGCCCCGTCCAGCCTGGCCTTGAACACTCCCAGGGATGGGGCAGCCACAACTTCTCTGGGCAACCTGGGCCAGGGCCTCGCCACCCTCACAGGGAAGAATTTCTTCCTAATATCTAAATCTACCCACTTCCAGTTTGAAGCCATTCCCCCATGTCCGACTTCTACATGCCCTTGTAAAGCATCCCTCATTTTTATTTGCATAAAAAGAAGTAATTTTATTTTTCAGGATTTCAACACATTTGTCCAACACAACGTCACCAAACCACTGTCTGGCCGGAGAGGGTTCCTAGAACAGGCCTTCAGGGGTGTGTTTGCACTGAGTAATCCCATTGGTGAAGGTGTAGCTGCCTGTCACATCCGTGCAGTTGTCCACATGTTATTTGTATAACCAGTGCTTTTCCTCCCTCTGCAGACCAGTGCCAGTGTTTTAGGACCTTTCTTTGGCCGTCAGTGGTTTCCTCACACATACGGCAAATGAGTGATCAGCATCCAGCCAGAGCTGGGGATGGAAAAAGCAGTTAAATATCCCTGAGGCTGACTTGCCCAGGCAAGATAATGCTGTGACCCAGAGAACTGGTAAGGAACTCATTAGTGTTCCTGGCTCATGTCTAGCACGTGGTTAAAGAACAGGTCCATGACTGAAGAAACTGGTGATAAAAAGTTCTGGGGCAGAGAAGTGGCAAATGGGGATTGATGCTGGGCTGACCTCACAGCATTAAATTGCTGTTGGGGAATATTAGCACATTCCTGTCCCTCCAGTAAATCAGTGTTTTTACTGTTTTGGGACCTAGCAACATCTACCACATGTTGGCAGTACAGCAAAGAAATGGGATAATCTCACTGCAAATCATCAAGCTGTGGAGAATCAGGACTGAATGCTAGAACAGCAGTGTTCCTGCTGAGAATTTGAGGCTTAAGAGGCCTGTGTGAAGTGCTTCCACATAGATTTTTGCTTTACACAGAATGCATAAGTTTGGAAAAAGCATCTATTCCAAAGAGTTTGCTGAGAAAATTTTCAGTCCTGCTAGTCAATCATGTAATCAGCTCACAAAGGGATTTGGGGAACTCTTGGATTTTGAGAAGAGAGAAATGGAGGTCTTGCAGCTTTCACCTAGGGCACAGAACTACGAGGTTAGAAATATACAGGTCCT
Source organism: Notiomystis cincta (assembly GCA_013398075.1). Taxonomy (NCBI): domain Eukaryota; kingdom Metazoa; phylum Chordata; class Aves; order Passeriformes; family Notiomystidae; genus Notiomystis; species Notiomystis cincta. The sequence continues at coordinate 317,858 of VZRX01024050.1, read as the reverse complement.
GTTTCAGAAGCTCAGAGGCTTTATGGTTGCTTCTTTAAGGTTCCCTTCTTGGAGGGGAATATAAATACTACATAGTTCAAAACTCATCTGAGGAGAAGGCTTTTCTCCTTTATGTTTCATGTACTAAAAAGTGACATTTTTTCTGCTTTTTTCTGCTTTCTGTTGAGGGCAGAGATTGCTACCTTGAGTGATTAAACTACCTTAAGTTAACAACATGTTCTAATTGCAGGATCAAAGGTCAGAAATTTCTCTTAAGCAGTGACTTGGAAAAAAGAGAAAACATTGTAGTTTAGGGCTTTTATGTGCCAAATTAAAAAAAGGTAGGAATAAACACAAAGCTAGAAGGAACTTCCTTTTCCCCCTTCATTATGTATTCCCTGTATTTCCTGGAATGCACCAGCAGGCACTTGCAGTATTATACAGTCAAAACTAAGATTATGCAATTGGTCAAGAGGAGGGATTTTTCTATGGTGCTTAGAATTCTATGCCTCAGTTGTTTCTGCTGTTGCCTTTATCTGAGGCCTGAATGAACTCTTCAAGAAATGACCCAGTGTTAAGGAAAGAAAAAAAAAAAGCAACCCACAAAAGCTGAACTCCGTCAGCTAAGAACGATAAGTTTCTGTGCCAAAAACAGACACTCAGGATTGCAGTGTAAAAATATCAGGCAAGGAAAGAAAAAAAAGAAAGCCTTTTTGCTTAAAATATTCAGGTGACCTTACTTGCAGAGTGAGCAGAAGATTCTGCTGGCATCAGGAGCTGTAGATTCCTACCCAGAGCTGCTAACTTGCATGATTTACATGTGTGTGTGAGCAATAAACCTCCCTTCTTCCTTTTCTTAATGCCCCAGCTCCTGAATAATACATATGTTGTGATGACAGGTGAAACTTTGAATATTACCCAAATATATTGCAGGAAAGGAACTAAGAATACTTTCAAACAACTTCTTCTATTACTTCTTTAGTTTTGACCCAGATTCTAATTTTTGGGAAGGGATAGGCTCATGAATTTTAAATATACTTGTGCCAGAAAATCAGACTAACCTTCTTTTGTCAGAGCAGGAAGTTCTTTTGTATTTGTGACTTGTCTCATGTGGCAGTCAGGCTGGGATTGTTCCTTAGAAGTTGTGCACATCATGTCTCTAAGTAAGAACATGTTCTTTAACATTTATTCTTAATTTTCATCCTGAGATCAAAATGCTGGAAAAGGAGAGGGAAAGGAACAGAAAAGGGATTATGTGATGAGAAATGGCTGAACAGACCTTTCTGCTCAGCTCATATCAGAGCCATATTCAGCCCTGAAATGCAGTAAAAAATCTGAAGTTCCTATTCACGTATAGGAACTCCCAGAGAAACACAGTGGCAAAGGAGGCAAACATCGTGAAAAATGCTTACAAAATTGACAGCAAAGACCAATGTTTTATGCATTCAGTACCAAAGCAGACCTACTACTTAATGGTTGTTAGGATAAAGAAGGATAAAAGCAGTTACTATGGGATAGGCTGAAGCCTCAGTGTAAGAGAATTCTCTCTGCTCTGAGTGTTGCCCCGGCACAGTTTTTCTCCCTCGCTCATCTCCCTGCCAGCATCCCTGGGTTTGATTTGGCAACTCCCACAATGTGACTGTTTACCTTTTCATCCACCCCCTCTTACCCAACATGTCAGAAGTTATGAAGATTGCTCTTTGAAAAACCCCTGAAGGCTGCAAAATACATGCCAGAAAGACTTTCAGTGTTACTAGTGAGCTCATAGCTGTGCCCCTGATGACACAGGACCCAGAACCTGTGTTTTGTCATGAGAAACTGATCCCAAACCATCAAAGTGAGGGAGAACATTAAACTTTGCTTTACCCATTAAATGGGATGGCTAGGATAGGACATTGTCTCCAATAAAGGGGGAAGACCAGAAAAGTTAGATTAGTTTTATAAACCTTGGTCAGAGAAGGGATTTTGAGAAAACCCTGTTTTCAGGAGCACACCAGAAAACCAGTATTAGACTTTGATACTTCAAATGTTTACAGAGAACTTTTCCTGCTTAGAGATGCCCCACCGAAGAATGAAAGACATTACCCAAGAATGTACCTTTATCTACCATGATGAGGGACACAACTTTGTCACAGGGTAACAGTGACACATTTAAACACGTGGTGTTGGTCCACTCTCCCTTTGATCAGAGAGTGACTGAAGTTTGACATAAGGCTTGAGATTGATCTCAACATGTGCTCTTTGGAACAGCCCCTGTAGCTAAGCTGTGTTAATGAAATGGTAGGTGGCTTGAGCAATGATTTGTTCCATCATGAAGTGTTTCCAAAGTGTAGTTGTCTCCTAGTCTGTTTAGCCATATCATGTGTTCCATCACTGAAATAAGGGGGTGGTACAGCCAGCTGTTGGATAGTCCCTACAGAAGTAGCTCTCCTGGGTTAGGATGGTGTTTCTAATCTGGCTTCCTCAGGTTTCCTGGTCTGATGGCTGAACCAGCAGAATAGAAACTTGGAATGCTCTTTGTCTACTTCAGTGCAAAGGCAGACAAATTAACCAAATCACTTCAACCACAGTTTTAACTCCAACAGACTGGTTTTTTTGTAAAACCTGTGAAGGGTACTTTCATCCCAGGTATTTCTGGCAGGGAGGTAAAGCTGGTTGTGCTCCACAAAGTTGCAGTAACAAACAGACCTCAAAGGCAATCTTGACCCCTGTCTCCAGCTTGCTGATCCCTTGCCTACCATGCAGGGGGTTTGTATTGACCGTTGTTTATCTGTTATTCTAAAGACAGCAATAACAGCTCAGATTATCTCTGGATTTCCACTTGTGTCACTATGCCAATGACACAAATTTGTACATAGTTGAGTGACTTTTCCATTGGCTGCTTTTCTTGTTCTTCCAGCTAGCTTCCTTTAGCTACATCATCTTACCTTCACATAGAAATCCAACAGTTCCCATTGACTTCTTAGGAATCCTTCAGAAGAATTTTGTGTCACACTTGATTCCACTGAGAACAGTGCCAGAGTGCTTGATAAATGTGGGCCCTAGGTTGTCCCAACTCTTTGATGTTAAGAGAGAATTCAGATCAAAGAAACCATTTTCTAAGTAGTTCCCTTTCTCACATAGTAACCATCCCTAATACTTCTACAGCACATTGGGGCACTCTGTGCAGTAAACAGCAGCCTAATTCATGGTCCCAACCTGCCTGTGAGTCCTGTATTACGACATTTTCCAGATAAGGTAGCTGAGACAGAAGGGAATATTGATTGCCTAAAGCAGAATACAAACTGAAGCAATGAAGCTGTGATTAACTACCTTGATATTTCTACCTCCTCCTAACTCTCTTTGGCTAAAAATTTTTAGTTAACAGTGTATGGCTACAGAGGACTTCTCCTCCCCCCCCTCCCCCCCCCCTTTTTTTTTCCCCAACTGCTAAATTTCACTAGAAGGCTGTGAAAAAAGCATTTCCAATATTTTTCGAAGAAATACTTCCAATACCAATTCCACCTTTCTGACTGCATAGGGAGTTACACACACTGACACAGCAGGGAGAAAGGTGAGTTTCAGGGCTGCAGTTAGAAGGATGTCCAGAAGACAATCTTTCCATTGCAGTTTAATCCACATTGCCTCCCAGATTGTTTTCCCAAGCAGGAACATCCCTGGCAGAGCAAGAGATAAGGCATCTCTGCAAGAACTTTCACAGGGCACTCTCTCAGGCAAGCAGATCCTGCTATTGCAGTGTCTGACAGTAGGAGGGTGAAAAGATCCTGTAAAGTCTATGATGGAGGAAATCCAAAAAATCAGCTTTCCTACAGAAATTCTGATGCCTGGAGGGGCTGACCTAGAACAGGGGCTGGATAGAGTTAAAGGATAAAGGGCAGGTATGTATTGGAGGCCTTCACAGGATACACCTTGGGCACTGCAGGAGTCTTACAGAGACTACACCCAAGATGGACAATGGGCACATGTTTTTTCAGACAGATATAAGTTTTTTCTATTTGCATATCAGGGGTCCAATTACAGCTTCAGGGAGTGGAGTCCCATTTCCCTAGTTTGCTCCCTGCACTTCACTGTTGTTTACATTTTTGGGGCCTGTGAAAATAATGTGGCCTTGGGTTTCAAGCCTAGAGAGAAATTGTTTTGTCTGAATAAAATAGGAGAACAGGAGCTGACAGGCTGTGGAGTTTTAGAGTTATACACTAAAGCAGTATTGATCTGGAAAATACAAAAGCTAAAACTTGAGGCGTCAATTCCAGCAGGTGAGATATTTGGAGATAAAAATAGGTATAAATGCACTTCATTTGCACTTCAGACTTGGGTGATGTAGTCTTTGTGCTTCTCTTAATATCCACAGTGTTTGATGATGCACACAGTTCATAGTATGAAACAGGCTTAATGAGTTGTACCTTCAGTGTGCTTTGACTTCCAGCATTCCTTATTCTAGTACAGTTCTTTCTCTGTAATTGCCTCTAGATCATAAGACTGCCTATAACAGATCAGACAAAAGTTTGTCCCAGGGTCATGGCTCTTACAGTGGCCAGATGCAGATGTGTGAGGAAGACTATAGGAACAGGGCAAACAGATGATATTCCTGGTCTCCAACCACTTACAGCTGAAAGAATTTCTAAGACAAACAGGATAATGGAAGTGGAGGAGAAATGTGGTAAAGTTAGGGACAAACAACAGTTTGAAGCCTGTGCCTTCTGTTTGCAGAGGTTCATGAGAGACACAGATAATTTCCATACATTATATAATATATAGAATGTCTCAATTTTTCTCTGTAGACCGGATCTTTGTGTTCTTCCACTTCTGCATAACACTTCTTGACCCTCTGAGTCTGTTGGTTAGTCTTAATGGTAAAAGCATCGATGAGGTACCTCTGCATCCTGTAGTCAATTATTTTTCCCCTTATTTGATACATGCATGGTTTTTTTCTGTCTCTGAAATATGGATACATTTGCCCACTGTGCCTCATTATCTCCCTTTTGGGGTTGTTCATAATTAGACTTTAATTTCTCCCAGGTAGCAAGCAACAGGACATGATGAAATGACCTCAAGTTGTGCCAGGGGAGGTTTAGATTGGCTATTAGGAAAATTTCTTCACTGAAAGGGCAGTCAAGCATTGAAACAGTCTGCCCAGGGAAAGATTGGAATCACCATCCCTGGAAGTGTTCAGAAATACAGATGGAGGCTTACAGGTATGATTTAGGGGTGGACTTAGCAGTATTAGGTCAGTGGCTGGACTTGAGGTTGGTTTTTTCCAACCTTAATGATTCCATGACTCCTGACATTAAGAATAAAAATCTGTATTTATCCTTCATTGGCCATGTTTGTTGACTGCTATTTGTAGTTAGAAAGAAAGTAGGTTGAAGGAGGAAGAGGCCTAACTGAACTGCTCTGGAAAAGCAGATCTTTGTACGATGTGCTGTTCATATAAGCACATGGCCACACACGTATGAAACAGATTTTTTTTCCTTGAAGGTCCCCTAATTCAAGTATTTGGAGCTGAGTTTAGTTTTGTGTGAACACAGCTTGAAAGGACTTAAAAAGTGTTCATGCACAGCCTTTTCAACTATCTCATTCTTTTTCACTTTAAATTGTATGAACATAATTGAGCTCAGTGAAAGCTTGTTCCACGGTCATTTACATATGTGCCTGTATACATGTGCCTGTATTTCCCAGTTTGTAGGCAGGTGCAAATGAGAGCCCTTTAATGCAAAACCAGGCCTTTTAACACAGTTAGGCCATTATCACTTGCATTCCATTTAAGCCCAACAAATGTAATTAAACCAACCACTATAAACCATGATATGAACATGTAATTGCTATATAACTTGTTTTTCTATTTCTAATTCAGCTGAGTCACTTTCCTGTAGTCCTCTTCTACTTAGCTGAAGTAGCAGGCCTGAGCCATGATTTTACAAGGGCAACAAGGCCCTTACTTTGTAAGGTTTAACCTATATGCAACAGAACATGGGTGCTTCTGGTTTTGTTGTTTGTGCAGGAATAACTTTCTGGTTTGTGAAGGCATTTTGTAATATGTTCTTGGTAAAAATCCTTCTCGAGCTATTCTGACTTAGCTGGATCCAAATGCTGTTGAAATCAGTGAGGTTAATTCTGTGCCTGTTTGTTCAGGAAATTTGTGTCATCATGCCTGCACCCCCTTACCAGTGGATTTCTCTTGAGGTGTGACGTTATTATTCATCGCCATTGACGTTAGCAACATTAATGGCATTTTAAGAGTGAAAAGTACAAAAATTAATAATGATTATCCTATAAAGAGAAACCACCATCCAGGCCAAGGGCTTAGATTTTGTTGAAAAAGGAGTCTGTCAGTGGCATTATTAACATAAGTATTTCAATTGATTTTATGTAGATAACTTTTTATTTGCACCAGGAACAGATAAGCCCTTTCAACTCAGCATATTCAGCCATGCTATTGCTGCACATCAGGGCTGGATTGCTGGGAGTTGGGGGAAGCCTCTCCACTCCTGTGCCATTGACGTCACTCACAGCTGCAGCTGAAGAACCATAAATTCAAGCTAAAAGTGACTCTGCTGGAATTGAATTTACCAATCTGTCAATACCCTAAGGTGCTAATCACACAGGAAGGGATTCCTTTGGGGTGCTTTCTCTTGCTGCATGTGAGGAAGCTTTAGGGTGGAGCAGGGATGTGAATCCTAAAAGTTCAGGGGTCTGTGTGGTTGCAGGCAAGAGTCTGGGCATGAGGAGCTGTGTGTGCATGTGCACTGCCCTCAGCTTGTGTCTTGGCAGCTACAACTCCTTCCCCAGCTCACTGCACCCTCTGTGAAGCATTCCACACTTACCTTTTAAATGTAAGAACTGATGCTGGTAGCTCTCAGTGTGAGGTTTATTATCTCTTATTTAAGTGTGATTATTATGGGGGGAAGAGCATCCACATTAGAGCTAAAATTGCTTACGAACACAAACATGCACTCACATTTTCCTTTAGTCTCTGTGATTTACCATTTTCAATTGCCCCAGTGCTGCTCAATGAGCTGGAAAAACAGTTTGGGATCTGGTGCTTGGCTTTTATCCTGGCTGTTTCCCACCAGTACCAATCTTATAGATGATACAGGCTTAGACTTGGAAGGTTTATATCATGTTATAAACATAGGGCTTCTGTGAAGGAGAATTGGCCAATTTTCTTGCCATTGGCCACATGACATCTCTTGAAAGCCCTGGGAAGCAGGGAATGGAGGAGTCTGGTGGGCTGCTGGTGTCCTGCCAAACTGCACTGCGGGGTACATGGGGCAGAGCTTGTGCTGAGCATCTCGATGAACTCAGGCTTTCTTTCTAACTGTCCCAAATATCACCATGACATAAACATGTCATGCTGAGCTTGCACTTGAAACCAGGCAGCTTGACTGCAAGATGAAATTGGGCTTGAAGCTGAACAGACTGACTTGGAGTGGGTGAACAGCATTACACAGCTGCAGTGGGTGGTCCTGTCTGGGTGCCAGACACCCACCAAAGCCTCTCTCTCACTCCCCTCCACACCTGCACAGGGGAGAGAAAATATAATGAAGGTTGATGAGTTGAGATAAAACAGACCAAGATCGTTCACCAAGTACCATCAAGGGCAAACTGGACTCAAAATAGAGATATTAATTGAATTTATGACTGACAAAATCAGAGTAGGATAATGAGAGGTAGTATAAGATCTTAGAGACACCCTCCCCACCTTTTTTTCCTTCCCAGCTCTGACTCCTCCCCACCAGTGGCACAGAGAGATGGGAATGGGGGTTATGGTCAGTTCATCACACCTTGTTTCAGCCACTGCTTCAGGAGAGGAGTCCTTCCCCTGCTGCAGTGTGGGGTCCCTCTCATGGGAGAGAGTTCCCCATGAACTTCTTCAGTGTGAGATCAGCCCATGGGCAACTTCTCTCCAGAAGAGTGGGTCACTCTTCCATGGGGTCAGTCCTTCAAGGATGGGCTGCTCCAGTGTGGGTCCCCCTTAGGGTCACAAGTCCTACCAGGACACCTGCTCCACTTGGGCTCCTCTCTCCACAGGTCTGCAGGTCCCTGCCAGGACCCTGCTCCAGCACAGGCCTCCCACAGGCTCACAGCCTCCTCTGAGACATCCCCTTGCTCAGGTGTGGGTCTCCTCCAGGGGCTGCAGGTGGATCTCTGCATCCCCATGGGCCTCCATGGGCTGCAGGGCACAGCTGCCTCACCATGGGCTGCACCTTGGACTGCAGGGGAATCCCAGCTCTGGTGCCTGGAGCAGCTCCTGCCCCTCCTTCTCCACTGACCTTGGTGTCTGCAGAGCTGTTCCCATCATGTGTTCTCACCCTGCTCTTCTCTGGCTGCAGTTACCTCTGCACAATACCTTATAGCTTCTTCTTAAATATGATGTCACAGAGGTGTTACCATCATTTCTAATTGGCCCAGCCCTGGCCAGTGACACATCCAGCTTGGAGCTGCCAGGGATTGCTGGATGTGGAGGAAGCTTCCAGCTGCTTCTCACAGAAGCCATCCCTGTATCACCCCTGTACCAAACCAGGTCATTCACACCCAATACAACAGGTCCATAGCAAACCTCCCAGCCCATGGTGTCTTGTGCTGATCACTGCAGTCCTCTGGGTTAATGGAAGACATGAGGACAATTTGCTTTAACAGCTGCTGCTTTTGGCCTTTTGCTTTCATTAACCTAAAATTTAAGGTGTTTGAAACCTTGTTAGCAGGAGTACTTTCCAGGTTTTTATGGAAACAGTTCTCCCAGGTGCCTGCTGCATTTTCCTAATCAGTCAGAATAATCCAGGCTAGAAGGGCAAACATACAAACATGAGCCAGTGTCCTGTTTCTACAGTGCTCCCTATAGCTATACAATTGGAAAAGTCTGAAGAGGAAAGTCTTCATGTGTGAAGAAATTAAAAAATGACACCATAGTTCAAGTGTCCATGCATCCCTGTTCCTTTCTAAGGAAGACAGAGTGAATTCTGGAGCTTCTAGCATTTCTTATATGGAGTTGGCTGCTACACATTAGGAATTCGATTGTATTGGTGGTCCCTTCAGAAATTATCTACTCCCAGAATCACCATTTGGGAACATCTGAGACATTTGTGTAATAATCTCTTTGTAAAAACGGTTCCTGGATTTATTTTAGCAAGCTTTGGTAATGTCTTTCTTCTTATCATCCCTGACCTCTGGATCCAGCTGCTCTCAACAGCTGAGGATGGAAGGGACCTCTTGAGAACCTCTGGTCAAACTGCTCTACTCAAGCAGGCTCAGCTAGATCAGTCTGTCCAGAACTGTGTCCAGTTGGGCTTTGAAGATGGCCAAGATTGCAGAGCGCATAACTTCTGTGGACAACTTATTCCAGTGTCCAGCCACCCTCATATCTCCTTTATTGTTGTTGCTTTTCCCCTTTTTATGAGCTATGGCCTCCTTGGACCACTTATGCTGGACTGTGCCCTCTGCTCTAGCCATCTCTAGCACCTGCACATCTCCCTCCTCAGGCCCACCTCATGCTAGGAACTCTGAGCCAAACCAGAACAGGTGGTAATCCCACCACAGCACAGTATTCCTAGAAAGCTTTTCTTCTTGGTACAACTTGAATGTGTGCTTTGACCAGTCAGGAAACAGAATTTATTTTATAAACCAGAGCATTTCTTGTCAATAAAGCCTTTCTGAGTCAGCTTTACAGAGCAGAATGAACAGTTAATTATAAGTACATAAAAAGGACAACATAGCCTCCTATCAATTGCTTCTTATAAAACTTCATATTTTGTCAGCACTGTATTTAAGAAGTTATTTTGTTTTCTTTTGTGGGATTTGTTACAGCAAGAGTGCTGTCATCAAGGAGAGAGGCTAAAATCCAACTCAGCCTGATTACTTTTAATCTAGAATTTACTGAAGACTTCATACACTCCCATTAAGTGCCCAATGAGAGCCAGTGTTTCTGATGGGAGGAAGAGGGGTTTTCCTGAAGACACAGGCAGCAAACACTGCTCATGACAGTGCTGAAGACAAAAAATTATGTCAAAAAATATTCTCCCCAGAATTAGCAGATCTCAAATATTTCCTTATGGCAGGTTAAGAAATTAACAAATGAAGAGCTGAGTGATGCAAAGAGCACCTGCACCAAAACCCATCCTTGGGCCAACCATTCAACCTTTGACCAAGATAACAGGCTAAAAAGTGCCTTGTTTGGTTTGGGGTGTCACTCTGCTGTGGTAGGATCCTAGGACAGTGCTGTTCCTGCTGTGGTGCTCTGATGGAACACACTGTGACATCCCAGCCCACTGAAGTGGGTGGGAATCTTGTCATTTGTTCTGTGACTGTGAGGGATTTCTGTTATCACAGATGATGCAACATCTGCAACACAAACGTCACAAACGTGATACAAATGTCACAATGTAGGTGCTTGACCCAGTGGGAAAAAAAGGCAAACAGTAAGAGTAGCTGCCAGCCAAGGCAAATAAAGACTTGGAGGAAAGCAAGTTGCTCAGGATTATTTTTTTAATTTTTACAAAGTGTTCTGGATGTACACAGAATTTCTATTCTTGTTAATTAGCTCTGAAGAAGAATTAGTCTTCTTTTTTTAAATAGTGAGAAACATTTTGTCTATAGCACAAGTTTGAAGTAAATGCACCTCACACAGCAAGAACAGGAACCAGTGATTCTTTCCTGGAGAAATATGGATTTCACAAAGAACTTCATTAATTTTACTCTGTGAGGTCTGGGTTGGGTTACCTGTCAGCGATGTCCATAGGCTGTTCCCTGTGGGCTGAGCCCTCCAAAAGCCAAGGGGCCAGCTGAAAGCAATCACTTCAAATGTGGTTTTAGGCTTTCCGAATATGTCCCTGACTGCACAGGTATGGCAGATACTGCATCTGGTGATGGTGAAGGTCAGCACAAGCTGAAACTCTGCACAGAGCAGAAAGGACATTTTAAGCTGTGTGTAACAAATGTCACAAGCTCACTGTCTCTGTGCTTTTCCACAAACCCCCACCAGCTGTATTTAAACAATCCTGAAGGACTCTCTTGGTAAAAGGCAGTGGTGTTGCTTCCAGTTCCAAGGGATATGAACTGAACCTTTCCCCACCCTCTCATGGCAAGTGGCAGTGACAGCACATGCTGAACACATTCAGACAGTGGCAGTATTCCCAGCAAAGCACGTGCTCCCCTGAGCTTCAGGAGCAGAACTGCCTGGGCCAGACAGCATTTTGCCCAAGGCCTTTCCATTCTCCCAGTTCTACTTGGAGGGAGCCAGTTATTTATAGAAAGCAATGTGAGTTCTCGTGTATCGGTCTCTTCCTTGCAAACCATTGCTCTTCAAGAAATATTTTGGCAGTGCCATGTCCTGCAAGTGGTAATATTGCCAGAAGTCTCTCTTGGAAGAGTCAAGATATCCTACAGCTTATTTGGAGTGTCCTCTACATCATAAAAAAAAAGAGGGAAACATGCTAGATTGAATTCAACAGCCTGTGAATAAGCACAACCTGGCACTCAAGCCTGCATTATGAATATTTATAGTTTCTATTAACTTGAACAAGAACTTTGTGGATCTAACTATTTATTCTGCCATTTGCCCTAGTAGCAAAACCATTTGTGGGATTAATCTGGTAAAATAAAAAATGTTAAAAGGCAAAGCAGTTTTGCAGTGCCTGGTGTGAGATCTTTAGAGTGAGAATAGACAATAGTGTTTTTTTCTTGCCAGGTGGTCTGCCTTTGGTTTTCTCCTCATTTCAGAGTATTTCAGTACTGCATTTGCACTCCAACATGTAATAAGTATGTTCCACTGTACACTGAGTTTAGTGACCACGTGCATGCCAGAACCTGAAGACTGAACCCGAGGTAGATGCTCAGTGACTTGAGCAGCTAAAGCTGTTGCTCGGATGTTCGACACTAAGGGGAGCTCTGGTAACAGAGAAGAGAAACTTGCCCTGCATCATCTGCGGACGCTGAACGGGAAAGGATGGTGTAAGGCTGCTCCCAGCATTAGTCTGGTCCTACGGCTTTATTTGCAAAACCTCAGTGTATTTATCTCATTTGTTAATAAAGAGCTCTTTTTGTGCAGGCAGCTAAAGCCTCTACAGCTGGCGAGATAATCGCCCGTGTCTGTGAGCTGTGGAGCTCCTGCCTGTCTGGCTGAAGACAAAAGATTTCTTTTTGTCTTTCTTATCTTTTAGGTTTTAGCCCCAGTTCTATTGAGTACAAATTAGTTCAATCCCTATGACTCCTTGGTTTGTGCCAAGTCTAAAATACAGGGTACATACTTTATCAAGGTCCTGCTATAAAATGATCTCTTATGTATTGCCATGTTGTTCTTACCAAAGGAAACAAAATAGTATCATTTAATGAATTCTTTTCTATTTTCATATAGGCAGAATAAAGGCAGAAGGAAAGTTTAAAATTGCTTAAATTTTTTGACATTGCAAAATAATTGTCAGGGAGCAGCAAGGGCTGGTTGCTCCATAAGGAGAAGAGGGTGATTCCAGCCTGGTCGGTGTCCTCACTGATGGCTGAACTTAGAATCACAGAATGGCTTGGGTTGGAAAAGACCTTAAACACAATCTTCTTCCAAACCCTCAGGCATGGGCAGGGACACCCTCCTCTAGACCAAGTTGCTCAAAGCCCCATCCAGCCTTTGAATCCAGAGACAGAGCATCCACCACTGCTCTAGGAAACCTGTTCCAGTGCTTCACCACCCTCTGAGTAAAGAATTCCTTCCTAACATCTAATCTAAAACTTTTCTCTTTTAGTTTAAAACCACTGCCCCTTATCCTATCACTATCTGCCTGTGTAAAAGGTCACTCTTCCTTATTTTTATTACTCCCTTTAGGTACTGGAATGTGTTCTAAGTTCTCCCTGGAGTCTTTTCTTCTCCAGGCTGGACAATCTCAGCTCAGCCTGTCTTCATAAGAAGAATGTTTTCATGTCTTCATGTCCTGTCTGAACACAGTGGACAGAGATGGTTGATGGTAACAGAGTTCATCAACAGTCCCAGACCAGGCAAGTAATGAACCAAATCCAGGGTCCAAATTTGGATCTGGAGCAAATGGAGGTTATAAGACAGGGCTAGTAGATGGGTCCAAAGTGCATCCAGGATACAGAGACAAAGACAGGCTGAGACAAGCTAAAATGTGGAATCTTGGGGCCCTTCCACCCATGGCACAGCCCCATGGCCTGTCCATGGGATGGACATGGGATGTGTTTGAGTACAGCTCAGCTTGGGCAGGGGCTGCAGTCCCTGCTGGGCCGGGGCAGGACTGTTCAGGTGTGGTGCAGGACCAGCAGCCTCCCCTCCCCTCAGAGCTGCCATGGAAGGAGGGTCCTGCATTCACTGTGGGACAGCCACCAGCACAGCATGTAATGAATAATGTCTGGCAGCTGAAAGCACACTGCCTTCAGAGGGAGAGCTATGAAATAAATTTGATGTGCTGTTTTGTGGAATACAAATTCTTTAGAGACTTGGTGAAGTAGGAGGGGGGAAAAATCATCATTTGGGCCTTCTGTAAGATTAGATTTAGTCATGATAGTGAAAAATTATTAATCATGGCTTTTCTGGATTTTTGTCATCAGGTTTTTAAAGCACTGCAATCTGCATTGCAGCCTTTCCTTAGCAGCAGCCTGAATACCAGAAATTGTTTCCTCATTTACACCCAAATGATAACTTGCTTAATACTTCTGATTTACTTTTCACCCAAAGAGCACAATTCATGAGAAACAAACTCATATATTTTTTGAAAGAGTAGGACTTAGAGAAGGCAGTTTACTGTAACTGCACACTTCCTCCAGTATCTGGAGAGGTTTGAGCAGGACATGAAGCAGTTTACCTCTTGGTATGGCAGGTCATTTGTTATGAACTTACACATTTCCTGTTGTCTTTTATATTATTGTACCCCAGTTAGCCCAGTAACACTTCTCTGATTGTCCAGGTTTTCTAAAGAAGATACTGCTCAGTATCACCAAAAGTTTTTATCTGTGAAAGACATTTCTAGAGCCTGTAATCAATAAGATGGGATGGTTTCTTGTTTAGCTAGTACCATCTTCATCACATCTAGGAGGTCTCTGACATTTTCCTGTGGGTCTTACAATCCTCAAATTTTGTCAGGTGGAACTGTGTGATTGGACAGGTAGCAGGTAGGGAGATAATGGTGTCTGCATGAAAACCTGGTTAGTTCTTCTGGCAGATAAGAATTTTACCTATGAATTAGGTTGCTTGTGTCCTCCCTGTTTTAGATATCCTGTATTTCCAATAACATACCTTTTATTTCTGATACTAAGCCATGATTACTCCTTTTATATGGATTGCACCTGCCCACTTAGTAATTCAGATGCTTCATTTCACCTTATGATTTTGGGTTTTCTGTAATCTAATCATGCTCTTCATAGGTATGTTGCTACCTTAAGATTAGATGGACAATTTCACACTCACAATCTCCCAGATTAAACTTGTGTATCGTCACAGAAGTCAGAATTTCACTGTTTTTCTTTCTGGCTAGCTGGTTGTCTCCTCTTTTAAATCATCTTATTGAAAATGATCCCACAGAAAAGCAGATTTCTTTTTGAAACTGAGACCAGTATTGCCTTTTGGGCCAAAAAAATCATGGATCATCTGCAGCTGCTCTTCTTTCCACTGGCCAGTGGATATTACCAGACTGGGTGAAGCTGGTGGGACTCAGCCAGACCTGATCCAACTAGAAATGACTTTTGGATACTCAGCAAGTCAGGAAAACCAGTCTGTTATGATATGACACTGGTCATACTTCATCAAAAAAGCAGCCAGGAAATAGGTAGGAGTGACTGATGAGATTTTGGGTTCAGTAATATGCTAAAATAGATTAGAATTTCAAAACAATTGCAGTAGCTGTAGCAGATTCATACCATATCAATTATACAAAGATATGATAAGGACTGGTAATTTGTTACCTGGAGACTGCACCAAGCACCTCACATGTGCATGGGTTGGAACTTGTTAGCTCTCACTCCAAAGAGTGCATCAAAAGTACAGGAAATAATCAATGGAGGGAAAACATCTACCAAAGATCATATTTAAACCAAAGAAAACAGAAGAGGGGGGACACTCATACACAATCACAGTTTCTCATTTTTTACATGAAACTGTGATTAGTTTAAAAGTACCTGCTTTTGACACCTGTTTCCATGACAACAGGAGCAGCAGCTAGAAATGGCATCCTTGGTGTTCTTGTTGGTTGCACAAGCACAAGAAACTGGAGATATTGTCTACAGGCATTGGGACCATTCAGCAGAATGTTGTCTGGAGAAGTTTTCTTGGTGTGTTAAAATCCCTTAACACACTTACAGGAACTCCCTACAACTAATGTTAATGTTATTCCTTAAAAAATGTAAAAGGTAATTTTCAATTTAAAGCTAAAATTATCAGTGAAAAGTACATTTTGCCTTGAAAAACTGCACCTCTCAAGCAGCTGATAACATGAGGCTTGGAAAAAAACTCACTAAATGTAACAACATTATTGTATTATTCTGTGCCTCTAAAACTGCCTGGTAGACACTTACTTGCCTTTTATCACATCCTTTCCTTAATGGTATTGCATTACATCTAATTTCAATATGTGCTGGCAAAACACCTTTTTGTGTGTTGCTGAATCATATATTTACTTGGAGTTTGTTACAAGGAACAGTCTTAGTTTTCTGTGTGATTTGCCTAAATATTTTCATGGATCAGAAGTGTTTTGAAATGGAAAATTTAAGCATGAATTCCTGCTTAGTTGGGCAATATTGCAAAATCTGGAAGAGAGCACAACCAGCATGATGGAATGTTTTGCTTCTGTGGAAGTTGTTCTTCAGATGTTTTCCATGTAAAATGGATGTGTGGGCCATTTGTGCAAAATTTCTGAACGTTTGCAGTGTATCAGCTCTGAGCAGCCCTGGACTAAGCATGACAGCTTCCTGCTTCTTCCACAAATTCACTTCCTTTCCTAACAAATGCAGACTGTTCCTTCATGCAGAAAGTGTATTAAAAACCCATGATTTATGAGACCTAACACCTATGAGTTAATACATAGTTTAGAATGAAGTTTTACTTAGAAAAAATACCTTGTTTCTAATGTTGATCAATAATTGATGTCCAAGAAAAAACATGAGGAAGGGTTCCTGTAAGGAGTGATCCTTCCATACTGTGACTAGTCCTGGCAATCAGCTATCTAAGTTTAGTTTTTGTGTGAAGGTATAAAACCCTTTTTCCTGTATCTGCTTACAGATACTTAATTATGCAATCTTTGTTCCTAAGCTCATTCTTCAATAAGTTGCTGCATGCCATGTTTAACAGGATTGAGTTAATTGGCAACTTTTCTTTTCCCCAAAGGGAAAACCTTCAAGAAAACAAGGAACAAAGTCTCAAGGCTGCAAGTAACTCATGTGCATGCTGCTTTTGCAGGGAGAGATTTGACAGCTTGTAACTGATGCAATTCCTTACAGTAACAAAATATTTGTGACCTTTTATTTATCATATTTATTGCTATTACAGTTATTAACAATTCAGTTGCACCAAGTGGTGACACAGGTACTCCAAATTAAAGGGAACCATCAGAACCTGTCTGGATCCAGCCCATCCATGATGTGTTTCTGCCAGGAGATAGGACAGAGCTCAGGCCTCACTCAGCCCCAGTGCAGATGTTATGGGGCTGCAGGGAGTGGCTGAGGGATGTGCACCATGATGGGATTTGGTGTATGGTTACCCCTGGAGTGACAAGATGTGGATCATCCAAGCTTTTCCTGTGATTACTGTCTTGAATGCCATGAGTAATAATTATAATCAGTGACATTTTTATTCCTTCAGACAGTGTCACAGTGACACTAGGAGT
This sequence comes from Notiomystis cincta, assembly GCA_013398075.1. Lineage (NCBI taxonomy): Eukaryota > Metazoa > Chordata > Aves > Passeriformes > Notiomystidae > Notiomystis > Notiomystis cincta. Next base: position 301,065 of record VZRX01024050.1, on the reverse strand, counting down.
TTTCAGTGGTGTTTTGGAGCAGGTGATGGTGGGTTAGAGACTCTTTCAGTAGAAGTCTGGGACCCTTCCTGGGGACTTCATGCTGCATTGGAAGCTGCACCATGAAGTTGGACTGGGAACTCTGCCCTTCTACTTGTGGTACAGAATTCTTTCCCTGATCACAACCTCTCTTGCCCCCTTCCCTGGCCCTGGAGTGGTACATCAACACAAATAATGCTGGCAGCCTCTAAGAGCAGGACATATGAAGAGACAATATGACAGGTTGGTACTGGTTAGATTCAGGCTAGACCATGGAAGGCAGCACAGGAGGTATACAAGAATACTGTTTCAAATATTATCATATATGGATACCTCATAATTTGGTATTGAGTGGTATCAGGTGCATTTAATAACTGTTATGCTACCAAAATATCAAGGGATTGCCTCTGACTGATAGAAGTGACTGTGAGAACAGTACATGAACAGTTTAATTTACAGTTTCCTCTAAGGAGATGAAATTTGAACAATGTTAAACTTTCAACACTCACTGAAGAGATATCTTGACATGCATTTTCAAATATTTTGATTTAAAAATAACTATTATGGACTGTCATGTATAGTCTTATGTCCAGTATATAAGAGTATTCATTATTTTTGGGAAGATCTAGGCTGCAAAGATATTCTAGCCATCACACACAGGCTGTGCTGCAGCTCATTGTAAACAAAAGTAATTATTCCTTGAAAGGTTTGCCCAACTTAAACCAGCTTTCTTATATCCCTGAGAAGCCAATAAATATCCCAGAGATGTGCAATTTTAACTTTCTTGATATTTGCTTATCCCTAAATACCATTTTCAGCCAATTATGTTCTCCAGAGTGCTCATTCATATTTTAATCTTGATATCCCTGTAGAGGGAGAAAAAGAAGAGCAGCAGCAGCCTGAGAAGAATCTGAGAAGCCAGAGGCAGGTTATCCTCTTATATGACGTTAATGACAAGAGGATCTGCTGGGATTTCTGCTAATAAAGGTGAGGGTGTTCAAGTCCCTCTCTATTTGCAGAGATTACAAGGGGAATCATTGCAGTGACTTGCTGCAGTAGTTTTCATGGCTGTGCTCCTCCATGCTGCCAAAGGAAAGAAACTTTGTCCATTAACCAGCTCTTTCCAGAGGGGACATGCTTTTGTTGTTGTCTCTGGTCAGATCCACTTCTCATTTAGTAGATAATGAGGGAACTTTTGCACCCATCTCAGAAACTCCACAAGATGAGGAGCTTATTTCTGTTACTGGATGCAATTGATTTTCAGATGAAATAATGATCTTTTCAGGGTGACAAGGACTGAGCACATGCTCCTGCTGTGGGGGTTTGAAGTCTGGAGGCTTGGCTGTTGAGGAGGTGAGTTGTGGTACCCAGATGTGAGTGATGTTCAGGTAAAGTCACAGGTGAATTTAAAGCCTCTTGCTCCAGCTTTGTAGTGATGCTCAGTAAACACACCCGTAGGCAGCAACAGCTGCATGGAGATGTGAAAACCTGCTCCTCATCATCTCTCAGCTATTAGTGCCAACTCCCACCTGAGACCAGTGCCTTCAAAGAGTGCACAAGTGGATTTAGCTTGGGCTAGCATTCCAAATCTTCCTGTACATGCAGTGCATCTGCAGTCATGCTGTGCCTGGGACCAAGACCTCAGTAGGTGTGATGAGTCAACAGCTCCTCCAGGAACCAGTAGTACCTCCTCTCTAAACTTGAAGCAATGTCTCACTGCTTGCCTGAGGTGAACTCTAACTGGAAAAAATGACAATGCTGGCAGAGCATCCATGGTACACACTTACTGTGCTGAAATAAAAGGTTCTAGGAAAACCTTTTGAAGCATTATGTGCATGGATTCCTCACTGCAGCTGACATGTTCCTGTACAGTAATTTCCAGCTGGTGAAATGTTCCTAGAGAATACATTCTCACCAGCTGCTCCAGGTCAGAGTAATCAATGGCATCTCAGAGCTACAAAATAAGTCTTTTGTTGGCTTGCCACTCACTTGTTATATCCACAAGTACATTAAAGCTTTTTGTAAATAATGAAAGGAGTTTGCTGTTGAGTGACAGTGCTGTTCCCATATTGCATTATATCCTGTTTATTACTTTTATTCCCTGACTTGAGCCATAAGTAGGACAGCAAAATGTGTCACTTTCCCTGCACATCTGCCTTTTCTAGCTCTGTGATTCACAGTAGCTTGAAAGAACATTGGCTGGGGAAGACCAGCACTGCACTCCTTGAAAAGCACTGACTATTCAGGAAATTAAATTTAAAGTTAGTAGAGAAGCTAAAGTGACTTTATCTTGAGAAATAAAGTGAACAAGCAGCAGCAACTAGCTTCATTGAACAAGTGATACAATGAAAAGGTAGCAAATTCTTCTTATTTATTCTTCTAATTGGTATCAGTTGGCTACCTCATTGTGAAGAACTGTGTTATTTAGCAATAAAAGGAAAGCATGATTCTCTTTTTTCCTTTATGAGAAAAATAGCATTAATTTATGATGCTTTGGAAGGCTACCAGTTGATGTTCAAGGAATTACTTATCAAGGGCAGAGTACTTGCTCTTCTGAAGTTTAACAGTAGGTCACTTTCCACTGTTGTTGGGTTCTAATGCCCAAATACTTTCTGGTTAAAAAGTTATGGGGGTACTGGATGATGCAGGTCCTGAAACCAATCCTTCAGTAAGGACCACAAAGAACAGGTATCAGCCTTGCCACAGATATGAGTAAACTATTCTGGTTTTCTCAAATAAAGCAAACAAAACAAAATTAAACAAACAGAAAAATAAAAATACTGTGAAATGTAAAAGGGTTTTTATCCTCTTTGAAGATGTACAACTTGCAAGAAAACAGAGTACTTTTATGAAAATTGGTGTTTTAAGGAGTCATAAAGAGATAGAGCAAAAATGCACAAAGTCACAATCTTTTTCTTAGGAAACACAAGTAACAAGTAGTTAATAGGCAGGAAAAAATAATTGCTGTTTTTCTGAGTGAAGTTGGTAGTTGGTGTTGGTTGATCATGACCACCTTCACAGCGTGAGAAGCAATGCCTTGATGTAGTTTGGTCCTGTTGACAGACATGAAGCTGTACTGACCATGCAAAATACTGAATGGAACAGTAATATTTTTACAGAGACAGGTAAAATATTTCCCAAGGTCTGATTCCACAAAATTCCACATAAACAGGAAAAGAAAAAGGAAACAACTAAGTTAAAATTCTGATCTTACCTTGGTTGGCTACATTTATAAGCAACGGATTATTGACAAATTAAGACAAAAAAATGCCAAGAAAGAAAGTACAATAGATCTGTGGCAATGAATATTCCAGAAATTTGCAAGATGGATTGGTCCAATTTAAATTGCCATTTCCTTTAAGATTCATAGTAAGTCCTCAAACACAGACTTTTAATATTCCATTTTAACTCTGGGTACATAACTTTTCTGCAATTCTACAGTATAAATTATTTCCAATAGGATTTGAAGTGCTGCAGTTACATGAGTTTGAAAAACAGGGCATAGAGAACCATGTGCCTTTTTCTAAAAAATCAGATTTTTCCCATCATTCTTAATCATAGTTTTGGGGAAAGCTGGCCATTCCCAGTACCTGTCCCCAGGAAGGACTTCTGGGGAGCAGGAGTTGCTAGTCCTGCAGTGAGGCATGGCCAAGTGATTTTCAGAAACAAACAGGCCAAGAGATGGCCAGCTGAACTGCCAGCTGATGTAGGCTCAAGCCAGTCATAAAATCAGAGAATTCTTAAGGTTGGAAAAGGCCTCTAAAGATCATCAAGGCCAGCCTTAAACCAAATGCCGTCATGCCAACCAAACCATTCGGTGAAGTGCCATGTGTACTGATTTTTGAACACTTCCAGGGATGGTGACTCAGCCATTTCCCTGGAGAAGCTGTTTCAGTGCTTAACCACTTTCAAGTGAAGAAATTTTTTGCAGTATTTCGCTCCCTTGGAGCAGTTTTCACAGTACTCAAAATATTCAAAAATGCAATATTTAAAAAAAAAAAAACAAAACAAACAACCACCACAACAAAACCCCAACAAAGCATGACAATCTTGAATATGCATCATTGAAGATCAGCAGCACAGGGTTTGGACACCCAGCATAAGGAAGGAGCAGACACTTTGCTGTCTCATGACACACAGGCTGTTTTCCCTGGTTTGTAGCACAAAATCTGGTGTTTGCAGTGAGGAGAATGCTGTGGGCTCCCCTTGCCAGCATAATCTTTCTGCCCCTTTTTAATTAAGCTTGAAAGGCTAAGGAGTGTATGTGAGGAATGAGAAAATGAACTAATCAGATTTGAGTTAATAATTTCTTCCTTTTCTAAATTTGCCTCTGACAGCAAAGCTGGGAGCCCTGGCACAGGCAGTGGCTTTCAAGGGGTTAGAGTTTCTCCTGCCCTTGTCCTCTCCACACAAGGCATCATTGTGGCTCCCAGGGCAGCCTGCAAACTGGCAGGCCTGCCAGAGTTCATCTTTTCCTTTTTCCCCCCAAAGCACCTCACCTTGTAGCCATGGCAACTTGCTGTCAGGAGCAGGCAACATCCCTTCATGAGCCACAGCATCCCTTTGTGGTCCACAGCATCTCTTCATGGGCTGCAGCATCCCTTCCAGGGTCACAGCATCCCTTCATGGGGTACAGCATCCCCTCCAGGGCCACAGCATCTCTTCATGGGCTGCAGCATCCCCTCCAGGGCCACAGCATCCCTTCATGGGGTACAGCATCCCCTCCAGGGCCACAGCATCCCTTCATGGGGTACAGCATCCCCTCCAGGGCCACAGCATCCCTTCATGGGGTACAGCATCCCCTCCAGGGCCACAGCATCCCTTCATGGGGTACAGCATCCCCTCCAGGGTCACAGCATCCCCTCCAAGGTCCCAGCATCCCTTCATGGGCTGCAGCATCCCCTCCAGGGCCACAGCATCTCTTCATGGGCTGCAGCATCCCTTCCAGGGTCACAGCATCCCTTCATGGGGTACAGCATCCCCTCCAGGGCCACAGCATCTCTTCATGGGCTGCAGCATCCCCTCCAGGGCCACAGCATCTCTTCATGGGGTACAGCATCCCCTCCAAGGTTACAGCATCCCCTCCAAGGTCACAGCATCCCTTCATGGGCTGCTCCCACATCTGTGCCAGGGCTATGGAGCTGGAGACCCTGGACAAGACTTCACAGGGGAATTGATCTGTTCTCATTGGAAAGGCCATTTGAGTTTGCTGCAGTCACAAACAGCCCTGTACCCACAGTACACATTCTGTCTCAAAACCAAACAAATCTCAATTGAGATGTGTATTCTGGAGTGAAAAAGGAATCTGATCCTTTTCCAGAGCAAGGTTAGAGGTGTTAAAGGGACGGAGTAACACAGCCTGGGATTTTTTCCTAGGTTTCTTGCTGTTTGTTATTGCAGATATTTGTTACACCCTACAATAGTCGGGTTGTCCTTTAAGACATCTTCTCATTATAACAGCACTCTCCTCTAGTGAAAAATTTTAATGAAGGTTTCTTAATGAAGATTCCTTAATAAAAATCTTTACTTCAGATTTCCAATAGGTTTCTCTTTATTTACACAGGTCCAAACCCTTTCTTTGCATTGTCTTGAAGCATCCACCTGCAGGCCTGAGGAAAAAGAGGAGGTAAGAGAAGAGCAAACCCCTACACCCTTGATTCTGACAGCACCTTCTTAGGGCTGCAAGACGAGCTGGGGGCAGCTCCCTCGAGGCATCATCCTGAGCTGATGAGTGGAAACCATGCGCACATCCTGACCTGACTAGCATGAGAGCAGCCTGGTGTGAGGCATGGCTCCATCCTTGCTGCCACCTCCTGCAGTTCATCTCCTGCTGCCCAAAGCTTCACTGTAACCAGGAGCTGCAGCTCCACAAGTCTCCATATTGATCCTTGTGGAATCATTCTGGCTTTGCTGGAAGTGGCAATGCTGTGCCTGCAGAGCAATGTGTTCCAAAAGCCAGCAAAAAGGCTACACTGGAGTCTCAGATCTGCATTGCTCATAGTCTGCAGTGCTGGTACTTCTCTGTGCCCAAGTACCCACCCCTGGGTTTCACACCAAGTGTTGTTTCTCATATAATGATATCCACAGAAAAGTGCAAATCTCCAGATTCACACATCCTTGCATTATGACAGCAGAGATGGGGAGACTGGACTGGCTGGAAAGAGATGACACTGTGATGACACTTGTAAAAAGAGAGGAATCTATAGGGTTATATTATTCCAAAGAAAGGAGTCCATTGGCAGATTACCACTGCCACCATACAGAAACTTGTGCATTCTGGCTCTGCACAGGTCTAATTGACCTTATGAAGGTGCACAAATGATTCAAAGAATCATAGACTAGAGGCCGCTGACGACGCTTTCTTGCTTTGGCTCCTGGAAGCATTTTGCTCGCCAAATATCAGCTTGATTTCAAACTCAGAGACATCTCGTGGGAGACCAGAACAGTGAGCTGTCAGTAATTGAGGAGGCTTCTGAAGCATCCGTGGTCTGGCTGGCCAGAGGACCACAGTGACCAGGACCAGGGCTGCTAGAGCTGTCCAAAACAGACACTGCCACTGCAACGTGGAAAGGACCGTGTCTTCCTCTGTGATCTCCTCCATCTCCTGGAGCAGGCGAATCATCTCCTGACGCAGATACACCTCACGCTCCAGCATCTTTCTGACTGTAGCCACATCTTTTGGGTCATCCTCCTTCAGGACAGGCTGCACAGCCAGCAGAAGCAGAAACAGCGTCGTTGCCAAGGACATGGTCTGAAGGAAGTGAGAGGAAAGGGGGCTCAGCAGGGTGGAAGGGAGTAGGGAGCTGAGGGCACCCAGCACATCCTCAAAGTTTCTCTGGGTACTCAGCTCCCCTGTGGGTTAGAAACACACGCTGGTCCCCCATCCAGCCCAGCCTTCCCCCTGCATGATGACTTGCCAGTTGCCCAAGTCCAGCAGCAATGGGGCTGAGGCTGCCCGTGGATGCCCCTGGTAACAGGTCCCATTGTGCCCTGTCCTCAATGATGTCACAGCTACCAGAGCCTCATCTCCTGGCTGACAAGATGGCAATGGCCCTGGTGCCAGCTCCCGTTGTGAGCTGGCCCCAGTGATCTCATAGCCACCAGAGTGACATCACCCAGCTGGAAGCCCCAGCCTTTGTCCCACCCAGTTCAGTGGGTCCAGGGCATCATCACACCAAGTGCCAGCCCTCCTGAGGGATGAGGTCCCAGGGGCTCTCTGCACAAAGTGGGCAGACCTCCCCAAAGCTGTAAATATAACAAAATGCCAGTTGTCTCCCTGGTACAAGTGTAAAAGAACCACCACTCTACCATGTCCCCAAGAGCCACATGTCTTTTAAATTCCTCTGGGAATGGTGACTCCATCACTTCCCTGAACAGCCTGTTCACCAGTGCTTGATAACCCTTTTGGGGGAGAAATTTTTCCTTGTATTCAACTTAAATGTCTCCTGATGCAACTTGAGGCTGTTTCCTTGTCCTATCTCTTGTCCTAGGAGAAGAGACCAACCCCCACCTGGCTGCAACCTTCTGGCTGGACTTAGAAGCAGACCTTTAAATTAGATTTGGCAGGGAAAGATGATGTGCTCCCAAGTGTCAGAGAGGAGCCAGGAAACACCAACATGTTAGGAAGCAACAGGGAAATACCTGTAAATAGGTGTATTTACAGAGTTAGGCTGGGCAGGAGGGGTGTGTGTGTGTGTTGTGCTCTGTGTTAAGGAATGGATTGATTGTGAAGAGCTGCATCTGAGAGGCAGCCAGGAACAGGCTGTGGGCACAAATCAAAGAGCAGACCAACAGAGGGCACCTTATGCTCGGGGTCTGCTCCAGGGGTCTGACCTGCAGGCCCTGCTGGTTCTCTTACTTCAGCTACAAGAAACATCTCGCTTCCAAGAGCTCCTCTGGTGGGGTTTCAGTCCCCGGGTTGTCTGCTGGAGAGCAGCACGGCTGACTGTGAGCAATCTGGGAGATTCCTGGAGAGTGTGGAGCACAACTGCTTGGTCCAGGTACTGCCAGAAGAGAAGTGTTACTGCACCTGCTGCTCTCATACACAAAGAAGCTCATCAGAAGCTAAGAGTGGAGCAGCCTGAGCTGTAGAGACTGTGCCCTGGGGAGTTTGTGATCCTAAGGAACATGGGCCTGGTGAGGAGCAGAGAGTCAGGACCCTGGACTGCGGAAGAACAAACTTCCAGCTGTTTAAAGAATTAGCATATGAGCAGTGGGCAGATTTAATTGTTTTGTAGTCTGTGCTTTTGAGAAAAACTAAAGGCAGGATTTTAGTAGAATATGAGATGTTTACTTCAGGGAAGCTTTCTTGCTTTTCAGGCTTCCTTTAGACCTGCTACAGCAGTTCTGTTATTTGCTTTTTCTCCACTTATGAAGTTCAGATGGAACATAATGACTTTACACAGATGTGGCAGACATCCCTGCTCCTCTTCAGCCTTTCTGATAAATCTGAAAGCAATATATCCTGCATGATACATGATTCTGTTGAAAACTGCTTAGTCTCCAAACATCTGCCCTCCTAGTTTTTGGAATGACCCTGAGTAACAATGGGCTAAATTAATCAATGGTGAAATTTCACAGGTTATGAAGAAAAGGTATGATGGATTAATTTTTCCTGAAAACTCTTGATAAAAATATTACAATAAATTAGTTCCTTTCATAGAAGACCATTCAGTCTTCTTGTTTTTTCCTAGAAGTCAGGAAATTTCCTTTCTTTCCCTTCCCACCATCAGTATTTTACCCCATTCTGTTGCTTTCCTATAGTGTCCTAAAAAAAACTTTATTCCCTTTCCTTGGAGTTTCTGGATTTAAAACAGTTTATAGAATGCAATCATAAGGTCAGTTCAGATACTGTTTTCTCTCAAATTACATATTCCTTACGTTAGGGAAGGGATAGACATAAGCATGTAAAGGAATCACTTTGTCTTAAATTAAAAATGTCTCTTTAAAAAGTTTTTGTGAGTCTAAAATAATAATATTCACAGTTGGTGAAATGTCACTGATTTTACTTTAGTTCTATCAGGTTGTAGAAAGATCCCTCCACTACCTATATTTTTCCTGAAAGTACTTAAATAACATTTTTCTCAATGATTTTTTTGATTTCTTTGCCTCCTCTTCCCCACTATATTACAAAAGAAACAGATGAGTAATTATGTAATATAATTTTGATGAAACCATGCTAGAGATAAGACATTTAGAAATATTTTTGTCATTTATTCTATTGCATTTGCTGTTGTGCTCAAAAATTTCAGAAACAACTCATGGACACTTTTCTGTGAAATTTTTGAATAAAATGCACTCCTACACAAATTCACATAATGTCTGCTGTCCCTAATAAAAAATAATTATCTTCAGAATGCACAATGTAAGTTGCTGGTAACCAGGAAGATACTGCCTATAGTGTTAAATATTGGACAGCCAGTCTGAAACATTGTGAATGGGTTTATTTTCCTTGGGGTTTATCTGTAGTGCACATGACAGGTTCATACAGACCTGCTGGAAACCAACTGGCCATGGCATCAGAGAGCCTGGAGCTCCTTGGTGGTGAGGGCTGTGTGAAATACCAGGCTGTCACAGTTAGGTGTCCCTGGAACTTGCACTCATTAAAGCTGTTTTGGATATATACAGGCAAACAATTTGCTGAAGTGCTGACTGTTTTGAGGCAGAATAAATGAAATATCCGGTAATTGATTTTCCTCACTGCAGCAGTCCACTATTCCTGAACTCCCTGGCTTCTGGAGCAATACAAGAGTACTTTGGATATTCTCTCCTCCACCTTGTAAATGCAGATTAATAAAGGCAGAGCACACCTCTTTTATCCAGTGTTTTTGCAGGGCAGCATTCTCACTTTGCTGCTAATGAGCATCAGGAAGCAAATGGCTACCAAAGTGCCTCGTGAAATACAGTCTCAGGTGAGCAATTTTCAGCTGGCAAGTGCTGCTGCAATCCCTCAGCCACTGAGCTGCCCAGTTTTGTGAGCAAAACCTGGATGCAGGCACACATGGACCGACCCTTCTGCAGAGCATCCTCTGCACTGCCCTCTTGAAATGTTATCAGTGATGGCAAAAAGCTTCCATGATAGCATTTCCTGCATGGATTTGTTTACAAGGAACATAGAGGTGAAAGAGGGAAGGCATGAAGGAACCAGTGTCCAGTACTGGAGAGAACTGATGGATTGCTGCAGCCCTGTAGTCACCCTGCACTGAGCCCAGAAAATGGTCACTAAGATGATTAAAAGGATGGAACAGATGATCACAGAACCCTGGAATGAGTTGGGTTGGAAGGGACTTGAAGATCATCTAATTCCAGCTCCCCTCACTAGACCAGACTGCTCAGAGCCCCATCCAACCTGGCCTTGGTGCACAAGGAAAAGCCAACTGGGCAGGAATTTTTTCAATTCAATATGAACACCCATTAGAAAGCACAGCCAGACTCTTCATTCATGTGAACATGGAAAGGACAAGGAGCAACAGAAAGAAATCGCAGCAAGACAAAGACATTTCTAATCAGATAGAAAGAGAAAATTTCATCCTGAGACCAACCAGCACTGTTACAAGTATCCCAAATGGGTTCTTGAACCCCTTTGGAGATATTTAGAATTTGGCTGTGCTAAGGAACCTAATTTAACTGCTTTAAACAGTGGAGTTGGACCAGATGACCTGCATTATTCAGTTTTTCTTAAAAAAAATCCATCAGTAACCTGATATGTAGGATAGCAGTGACATCCCTACCACAGGGCTCTGAGAACAGCTTGTAAAGCCACAGATACGCTTCAAAAATTTGAAACTCTAGGAAAAGAAAGCTTGAAGAAGAAAATTTGCATACAGGAACAAGATTAAAATGAGAGAAGAAGACTGAAAGAATAGTGGGCCATGTTAAAGGCACTGTCTAATTCTGGCAATAGCAGCCCTGACTCCCTGCTGACTAATTTAAAACTTTATTTAGCCTTGATGAGGCAGTGACACTGGGCATAAAGCAGGAAGGGACCAGCTCTTAAGGCTTTGGCAGCTCTCAGACTTCCTAGGGGTTTAAAAACACTCAGCACTTCCAGGGAGAAGTGGCAGATTTTAAGACAGAAGAAGAGCCCAGTGAGCATATAACCTGGGAAGTTACTCTTTCCTTTCATTATATTCTTTCCCTTAGTGCTTCTTTTAATTATTATTCATGACTCTTCTAATTTCTCTTGCCTATTAATTTTTCTAATGCTTCCTCCAATCACATACATCTATTTTTTCTAGGATGTTACACGTGGGTCTGTGAAAAGACAAGAAATAAATACATGTGGTATTTATGTTGATTTCAGGATGCTTCTGGCAGTATCCATCTTCTTGTTCACTTTGTTGCTGTACAGAGTATAAAGAAACATCTGATTATATTTGTTTTGTCTAAGTAGAGCTCTTAATTTAACTGAATAATCAAATAGAATTAAGGTATTTCTGTTTCTTGTGTGATGCTTTGGGATTAGAGCTGTGATGACATTTCTTGTAGATACAGTAGACATCATCTGTGTCTTTGTACATGGAATCTGAGAGAATGTGCCTTAAAGGCAAGGGGATTGTAAACATATTTCAAAAATATATGTTCTAAAAAAAAGATAGATTCTGAACAGGTTTTGAAAGGTAGCTGATTTCTTGGTAACCTTGGCTACAACAATGGAAAAAATTATGTTGTTTACTGTTATGTTTTCTGCACAACACAAAGTAGAAGAAAGGTGGTGGATGCTTAAGATGAGGAAGTTGAGTTTATCAGTGCTCTGGGTTCTTCTGGTGTTCTTGGATAAAGTGCAACATCTTAATGAACAAGACCAGACTCTGTCTGCCATTACTAATTGCACATCTAACCTACAGGGAAAGTCAGTGTAAACTTTCAACTTCACATGCAAAATTCAGTGTGATTGATTCCTCCTATCTTAGGATGATGAATTATTGTTATCAGGAGGTGCAATCTTGTGCCAGTTGCTGTGATTCCATGGGAAGCCCTGCAGTAACTGAATGAGCAGAAACATAATCCATTGAGATGAATACTCACGAGTTAACACCCATCTCTGATAATCTCCTCTGAGAACTGGGAGGGAGCAGAGCACACAGGAGTCTCACACAGGTCTCTGGTAATGTTTTCCTGGTGAGCCTCATCATGGAGGGCTTGGGTCTTCCTCCTGTTTCACAAGAGCAACAAACTGCTTTTCTCACTCAGAGACTGATGGAGCACTAGGACATTTTCAGTACTCAGAAACAATTCTGCTGATGTTTACTTCTCAAACATCACATAAGTCATTAACTGTTACTGAAACAGTCTATTCATACATTCATGAAAGCACTTTAGAATAATAATAATAATTAGAATAATAATAATAATAATAATATAGATGTGTTGAGAATCAACTGTGCCATGCTTCCCTTTCATTCAAACTTGTTCATCAGTCTTTGTTTTAAGGAATGTAAACAGGAGGAATTCAATTTTTTCAGGGTACGTGCTCTGTAAAATTTATTCTTGTAATATGGGTAAGGTTTCCTTTGGGGAAAAGAAAATAAGTGTGCAGAACAGCATATAAACAAATACCTGTGGAAATTTAATCAGCCTGAGAGAGACAAAGAGAAACAAGTTTGTTTCAATGCTGAAAGTTCCTCAGAACCTCAAAACTGCTGATGGTGCTGAGAAACTTCAGGAGCAACTCAGTGAAAGGATGGTGTCAAATCCACTGCTACAGCCTCAATTTACAATCTGAACATTAGGTCCAGCAATCCTGCTTTACTGACCAGGTAGAGGATATTGCTGCAGATTGCTAGCACAGTAGCACCAAGGCAATTTTTTACAGTTCTTTTCAAGTCAGATGACTGAGCACAATTTACTCAAGTTAAAGCACTGCACAAAAGTTATCAGCTGATGCAGTTTTAACATTTTAACCCAAATCTGTATTAGCTGGAACAAGATGTTTCCATTTGACCACAGGTGCTTCAAGCAAATCAGTAGGTACAGCTACTTCTTCCAGCACCTACGTATTTCACAAAATTTAGATAATCATTTGCAGATTTGCCCCATCCCATTCTTTCCACATTAAACAGCTTATTGGATTAATTACAGCACAGATCTGTCTGACTGAGCTAGGTTGTGGAACTTAGCTCCTTGTTCACTATGTTAATGTTTGAATGTTTGATTTATTTCCTTTATTTATTAAATATATTTTGCAGAAAAAGAATCAAAGCAGAACCCTAAGTGTCTTGGAAAGATTTTAGAGGGCTAGAGAAAAAGAAGTATCTGGAAAAGTGGTCACTTTGAAAACAGATCAAGACTCCACAGGCTATGAAATAGAAAAAGATGAAGACAGCATATGTTGGAAGCAGTCACTGATGAGCTGCACTTGGCCAAAAGAGCACTTGAAGAAATAGCAAGATGAGGGAAAAAAAGAGCCAGGTACTTTTTTCCTCTGTATTGCTATTACAGTGAATCATTAAAGTCTCTTAAGACACTCTTTAAAACCTTATTAAAAAGGTTTTGGGTGCTGTAGTTAATGCAAGTTGGCTCTCTGTTCCAGTGATGGTAGCTTAAGGAGTTTTTAAGAGACTTCTTCAGCAACATGAAAAGAATGAGTTTTGTCACAGAAAGAGATAGAATACATTGCAGAAACTGAACAAAAGAACTGTTTGTAAGAGAGGAGTCTCAAGAACTGTATTGTTCCTTTAAAAAGCAATCAGGAGTTGGTTTATTGAGAGTTTAGAAGAAATCAACAAAGAACCATTTTAGAGATTTAATTAAAAACAAATTTGATCTTTTATTAAATAGTATTTTAGTAACAGCATCACTGCTTTCATACCATTGCTATTATTAGCACATTGCTGGGCAAGTAATCATGTTCAGTGTTCACTACAGCATGCTGGCTTCACAGAATATGTTATGAAGAAAATGTGCTTTAATAGCAATGCATTGCTTGTGTCAGATGCAGACATTAGAGGCCTAGACTAATATAGATTTACAGTTACTTAAAGAATTAACCAGCAATTTCAACTGTTGGGTTCTTTAGCATCAGAGCAACTAGAATGTCAGGAAATATATCCAGTAAAAATCAGAATTGGGATGACATGGGCACTAGTTTCAAGAGATCAAAATAGGAGACCATATTCTGTGTATGATGCTGCTCCTATTTGCAATACACAGAGTAGTTCCCACATGTATAAATTCCCAGGTGGATTTCTTCTATTTTGTTCTGCAGAACTATATGTTTAAATATATCTAGAAGCAAGTAAAAAATACATATAGATGTGTGTGTACATATGCATGTTTAATTTTATGTTTCAAGAAGCCTTTTTGTTAAGTTGGTGGCATCTTCAGGTCCAGGTGGATAATGATGACTGTAAGAGATGCAAAGTTGCTTCCCAAGAGAGAAACCTGGGGATTACAAACTATGTGGAATATTTTAGGATCACTTATAAGGCAGCAAGGAAAGACTCACAGTTTAGAAAGTCATTTAAACAAACTTGTATATAGATTAACATCTCATTTCAATTACCTGGAAAATATTTACAGTGTACTTTTCCCATTAATGGTTGTATGAATTGTCTGATCTACTTTTCACAGTAAGAGAAACTGGAAGGAAATAAAATAAAGTAAAAATCAAAATGAGTGCAGAGTATAGTCAGGAGATAATGAGATCTATTACATGTAGGTCCAACACATGTATTTTTTCTTGCCAAAAATGTAACTGAAGAAGTGGTAGGCCAGTCCAGCCCTACTGCTACATCATGGTAGAACAGTCTATTTCCCCACAGCCATGTATTGAGACTGGTAGGGAAAATTACTTTTGCTACCCTTGGACCACCTTCAAGTTTATGTACTTCAGGTTATACATGTCAGTAGTGCATCCCAGTTCTGAAAATGTGTTTAACCAGGTTGTTTCACTAATGAGAACAGAGCTTGGCATAGGAGTGCTCTGGAGGTCCCTGCCCTGTGACACAAGTGGGTGCAGTCAAGGAAAAAGGTGGTTGGCACTTAGGGGCTGCTCTTGGCAGCCCTCTGGCACCCCTGGGGTGGGTTTAGTTTCCCTGAAGCACAGGATCAGTCTACAGGCAGCCTTCAAGTCAAAACTTCTAATGGTGATCCAAACCTCAGTTTGTGAACTCAGATATCTGGCTTCAGGGCATTTTGATTTTGGAGACCCGAGTATGCTGCTGGTTTTTGCTCTTCTTTGGTTAATTTTGGCACAGAATGCAAGAAAAGCTTAGTCAATGGAGTCTTGGGATGATTCTGGATTTTGAATTCTGGTTTTCCTTCATTTTAATCCCATATGGAAGCAGTGAACCTGGCCCTAGTGAATTTAATGGCAAGAATTCCACTGACTTCAGCGAGGACGTGACTTCTGAGAGAGACCATGCCCTTCCACCAGCAACAGCTTCATGCAGCTAAGAATTTAGAGGCAGGTCATAAAAATATATAGAAAGGAGTTACATTCCCAGAAAAGAATCACTGAAATAGTTTTGAAAATGATTTTTCCAACACTAATAAAGAAAATGTAATAGACCATTTTATGCTCCTGTCCTTAGGCCATGCCTTATACTATGATCAATATAAAAGAAAATTATATTTCCTTGATTACTCATTCAAGCAGAAAATGAGTTCTGTTACCTGAAAATTTGGAAGTTTCGTGAGTAATTGGATAGCCTTTGTACATCTTCAATTTTTGATGTCATTGGGTAGTTTATGGTATTTACTAAGATGTTTTAGTCTAATCATTTTTTGACAGGTTAAAATATCGCTATTACAGTGGGAGCATTCTCCTGACAGTGGAAACCATTTAACAAATTAGATGCTGAATGCAATTTGCTGGTCAGTGATGCAGAATATAAAATGCATGTGCAAGAAATAGTTTAAATATCAACTAGAAACTAACTATGGAAATTACACAAAAGGATCCTGCATTGTGCTGGCCCTTTCTCCTTCTTCCAAAAGTGCAGAAGACACTGGCAGAAATAATTTGAGCAAATAAATTGTATAGAAATCTGTCTGCTCCAGAATTACAGCCTCTTCTTTCAGTGCTGAGCACACTTAAAAAAAAATAGATTTTACGATTTGAAGGAGGGTGGATTAACCAGGAGTATTCATCAGTTCTCTCTGGCACTCACACAAGAGTCATCAGCCTTGAGGGGTGTCTGCCAAAGACAGGCTGGTACCTTTCAAAGGGTTTGTAGAGAAGATCTGCCACCCTGGCTTGAGAGAGTGTCCCTGAGGGGACAGTGGGGTGTCCCACACCTCAGCCCTGGTGTGGCTCCTGTTTGGATCTGTGACCAGGGCACAGCAACAACAGCAACTCAGCTGTGACAAAAAGACATCTCCCAGCTCCTGCCCTGGATGAAGTTTCAGCACAACTGAGGTTTAACCTCTGCCAGCACATCCCCACTCGCTCTTTCTTCCCCCCAAAGCTGGGATGGGATGGGAAGAGAATCAGAAAAGGAACAGTGAGAAAACCTGTGGGTTCAAATATAGACAGTTTGATAGGGAAAGCAAACGACACTCACACAGGCAAAGCAAAAGAAGGAATGAATTCACTGCTTCCCATGGGCCAGCAGATGTTCAGGAATCCCCAGGAGAGCAGGGCCCCATCACACCTAACAGTGCCTGGGGAAGACAGGGTTTTGTTTTCTAGTTCATGCACAGAATCACCAAAAAGAAAAGCAACCTGGTGAAAATCTTTCATTCTCATATTTTCCCCCTAATCCATTTCTGATGTCTTCAGGCACCAGGCTCTGGTATTGTCTTCTTGGCAATTTCCCCACTACCCCTAGACTGGATGTATTTTATCTTGTTTCTTTAGGCTGTGTCTTTGTGTGTGCCCACTTCTGGGGTTTTCTCTCCTCTAAATGTCTCAAAAGAGGTGTATTAGCCAGGTGGTTTAGTTTGCACGTTACAAAGATTTCATCTGTATAGAATAATCAAATAGAGTCCTTATTTTATGTGTAAAATTTGTTCAGGCATGGGCCTCTTTTGAGAGACTTATTCTCTTCCTTCCTAATTCCTACCATCACTATTACTACATCTCTTCACAATTCTGCCCAGGCAGAGATTGACAAAATAGGAAATTAAATAGTGAGACTCTAATGTTCATTATTTTTTTGGCAATTCAAGATTAAATAGCTTTGAGACATAAGTAGGAATGCTGTTTGCATTCAACTGCACCCACCATTTCTTGGTTTTGACACCTTTTTTATTACATTCATGACTGATGCAGCAGAAATAAGTGACTGCTGTCTGTGCTGTGTTCAGTATTCACAATCCTGTGGATTCTGTGAATATCCTTTCCTGTCTTTCTTCCTGCCTCCTTGTTTCATGTGAGGATCCCTCAGAGCTTTGCTCTTCATCTTGTACATGAGGAAAGTGTCAGAAAGAGATTAAGGTTAAAATGTCAGGTTTCTCTCATTTTTAGGTGTTGATTTTATGTGTCCAGGCCCGATCCTTTCAAGTGCACTCTGCATTATTGGAGTCTCAGATAGAAGCTGCCCTTTGAAAACTAACCATTGTTGCTTCTTGCTTTCTACAGTCTTCTTGTTAAAAATCTCTTTAAGCTGATGGGTGTGCTAGTTGCTTTCCATTCTAGCAGAAAGTGGGAACAATGGTGAGCCCTTTTGTTTAACAATAATTGGAACATGGGAAGCTACTTCAGAGACCACTCTCAGTGCAAGTAAAACCTGGAAGTGTTGATCTCCTTGTGGGTGGTTGTGTGATCAAAATAAGCAAGGAGAGAGTCAACTGAAAAGAGGAGTGCTTCTAGTATGAACTTGAGAGAAGAATAAAAATTGCTTGGAGCTTTTTGTAAAAATTATTTCTGGAAGAATAAAATGAACTTCCAAATGATTATTTTCCTGCTCAGATAACAAGTGGTTTACACATATTCTGCAAAGAAACAGTCAGAGAGAGATGACTGCAGACCCCACACAGTATAGAAGCATGGGCTTAGAACAGAGCTAGACCATAAACACTCACCAAAAATGCTTTAATGAGCACTCAGATTAAAACTGTGGTAGATTGGAACTGAGCTCATCAGGACAGCCTTCATTTAGGAGCTGTGTATCTTCAGCTTCCTTTAGCAAAGTAATAGGTGAAATGTTCTCTGCTGCTACATTGGCAGCATATTTTCTCTACTCTTCTATTACATTTAAAGCCTATTTGCATTGAAGACTTTGCCTAAATTCCTGGAGAAAAACCAGCCCTCTCTCCCTTCCTCTCCTTTTGCTGGCATAGCTTCCTGCAAACTTCCCAAGCTGAAGTGGCTTCTCCTGGACCAAGGGAGCTCCAGAGCCAGCCTGAGGGACAGGGAAGGACCATGTGGACCTGAGAAGGCAAGAGAGACACTGCTGCTGGTGATGGCAGTGACCTGTCAGACAGGAGGAGGTGTCCAAACCAACCTCTGCCAGTAGCTGCTGCCATTGAGGACATTGAGTTTGGGTGAAAATTGAACCAAACTTGCTGCAAAATGAGATCTGATTTAGAAAACTGTACATAAAAAAGATATGTTGTTAGAGTTACCAGGTTTTTTATCTACCTCTTTGTGGTGACACTGAAAAGAGAAGCAGCAGTTTCACCACTGTGGTCTTTGAGGTGGCAAGTTGTTCATAAGTATCTGCAAAGATCAAAGAATAAAGCTCAGTTGCTTCAATTGCTATAAAAACTTTGGAGGGGGGGTTTGGAGTGATGTGTTTCTCTTCCCCAGTCACTGTACATGTAATGAATGCCTGCCCATGGGAATTAATTCCTTGTTTTGCTTTGCTTGTGTGTGTGTATTTTGCTTTGCCTATTCAATTATCTTCTTTTCAACCCACAAGTTTCCTCATTTTTACCCTTCTGATTCTCTCTCTGATCCCAGGGAGGGAGGGAGTGAGCAGCTGGGTGGTGTTGGGATGTGCTAAATTGAATTTATAGCTATCAGTGCTGTTTAGCTATTGATTTGGCTCACTTGCCTGACCATGTATTAGTATCTGGTGCTCATTAATGTCTGCTCTGTGCCCTGGCTGTAGTGCCAAGGTGGTGATTGCCTCCCTTTGCAGTGGAATATCCTGGGTATGGCCTGGGAAGGACTCCTGGGCTGGCAGGTGATGGGGCCATCCCACTGTCCCTGTGCTGCTGCTGCACTGGACAGGCTGGAACTCCAGTGTGAGCTGAATTTGAAGGGATGGTGACCTATGGATGAGTCCACATGGGAGCTGGACACTCCAGAGGGGCTGTGGCCTTGGATAAGCCCTTGCCAGAGCAGGTCCTTTTGAAGCACCTGTGGCTATGGGTATGTCTGTGCCACAGTAGCTGTACCTGTGAAGGGATTGTGGCCACAAGATGCATCCACACTGGAGAAGATACATCTTGAAGCATCAGGGGCTGTGCATGAGGCCATGCTGGAGCACTTTCACTTGGAGCAGGGCCAGCCCTAAGTGACTGCAGTTTGTGGATAGGTGCAAACTGCAGCAGGAACGAAGAGAGGAGTCCATTGCAATGTTAAACCATAAAACCTCACTCCAAGGGGTCAGGAGTGGAGATTGTAATGGAAATAGCTTTAAATTTTTGTAATCCATGGCTTGAGTTGCTTGTTGTGGGAATTGCTGTAGCAGGAGTCACCAGAAGCAGTGGAGGACAATCCTTCAACTGCAGCAGGCACCCGACCTGAGCTGCCTCTGGTGTCTGAAAACAAACACAGAGCCTCTCATGTCCTGAGTGAGCACCATAAGAGATGGAGCACAAAATCATGGGCTAAATGAACCCATTGGGCTTTTTATGGACATTTTTTGTTGTGTATGGGTGTTTTATGGACATTTCACAGGGGTGGTCTATAAACTAAGGGAATTTTATCTATGAAATATACCACACAATGGGAAGGAGGATGGTGGGTAATGCTGATGTGTAGGACCTGAGGATGATGTAAGTGATATGGGATAAGAAGTGGAGAATGTGCTGATTTGGGCTGGGGAGGAGTTAATTTTCTTCATAGTACCTGGTATGGGGCTGTGGTTTGGATTTGTGCTGGAAACAGCGTTGATAACTGAGAGATGAATTTATTATCCTTGGATGGTGCTTACACAGAGTCCAAGCTTCTCAACACCTCTCCAGTGAGGAAACTGGGGCTGCACAGGAAGCTGGGAAGGGCCACAGCCAGGACAGCTGACCTCAGCTGACCAAAGTATGTTCCAGACCACAGGGTGTCATGCCCATCATATAAAACTGGGGGAGAAGAAGGAAGCAGGGGGACATTTGGCATGGTGGCATTTGTCTTCCCCAGTCACTGTTAGATGGGATGTAGCCCTCCTTTCCTGCCTGCCCATGGGAAGTGATGAATGAATTCCTTGTTTTGCTTTGTTTGTGTGGGAGACTTTTGCCTTACCTATTCAACTGTTTTTATTTCAACCCACAAGTTTTCTCACTTGACTCTTCCAATTCTCTCCCCCATCTCACTGAAGGGAAGTGTGTGAGTGGCTGTGTGGTGCTTAGTTGCAGGCTGGGGTTAAATCATAGCATGCAGTAAAACAAAGAAATTATCCCAAATGGGTTCCAGTTAATTTGCTTTTCTTGAAAATGAATGTAGTTGCATTAAAGAAAAATAACCCCCCCTCATCTGTGTTTATTCATCTGGTATTTAAAAAACAATGCCAAAAGAGTTTATTTGTTGTGCTTCCCAAAATGTCTAAAATGAGTATGTTTCTGCATCAAAGCAAATGTTAATTATGTTTCAGGTTTTCCTGTGACAAAGATACAAAAAGTTTGATTTAGCCTTTTAAAATCCACAGTGTTTGGTGCCAGAAATTGCTGGTTAATTAACCTTCAGATTTCTGTGCTACATATGAGAATGCTTGGCTTATAAAATGATTCCATCATGCAAGAGCCTTAACTGCAGTGAACGACAAATTCAGAGGCTTGTTATGTCAGAAAGGAGGAGGAGGAACTTCTGTTTAGGTCTTGCCTTCACAGGGAAAGGAAACACTGATAGTATCCCTGTAACCTTGCACTGATGAGCAGGCACCACATTGCTTTGGAAAGATTCATATTTGAGATCTGATGACTAAGTGGTGGTGGGCACAGCTGCTTTAGAATCAGAGATAAAGGAAAGAAGGAAAACAAATCCAGAATTGCAATGGGAAAATCTTGCTGACATGTAATGCTGTCAGAGCATTTATAAAGAGCAGAAACCCTATTCAGTATCAATCAGGTACGTGCTATATTGAATGAAATATTTATTATTGTAAATGTTGCCTAAGCTCTGCAACTGATAGTCTCTGGATTTATGAACAATAGCCTCTGTGAGAGAAATGAGATAGTTAAATTATCAAGAGTATTAATTTTGGTTCCAGTGTAAATTTGTTGTTAAAGTCTTATCCAGATTAAGTCATTTTTCAATAGGCTTGGGCTTTTTTAATATTTGTGGATACAGAGAAAATTATGAAAGTTTGCTATATTTTAGGTATTTTTCTTAAGAATCTTATTAGATTAGGATTGCTGCACTGAGAGCAGAAGGAATATTTTGGAACATATATTAGGAGATGGTTTTTTTTAAAGTTTTTGGGAAATTCCACAGATAAATGTACTAATAAAAGGTAAATGCCTCTTCCTAGCATCACAGCAATGGGTATAACCTGATCCAAAGCAAATGAGGGTTACGGGAGGTCTCTTGACTTGACTTTTGAAATTCCAAATCTCTCACTGAAAAACATCTCAGGTTTTGTTTTTACAGTTCTGAAGTAGTTTTCCCATTGAAGTTGGTGATATAGATTTACACTCTTTTAATTGGCCCTTCAGCTTTAAGAAGGATCTTCCTAATTAGACCATGAGATACAAGCCTGTTTTTAAGTTTGCTTTTGGCACTGCTAAAAGGTTTGTTTAGCAATAACTGAAGATTGGACAGCATGTGTGTAAATCTTCATCAAACCCATCAGAACCTTTGTCTGAATGCTCATAAAAGACTTTTGGCTGGCAATGGCAAGAATGATCTGGTCTTTTATCTTGGATGCTTTATAACCAAGGCTTTATTAGAGAAAATAAATTTCAGCCTGGAGAGAGGATGGAATAAACAGCAAATTGTGCAGTTTATACCTTGGAGTGGTTGGTAAATGTGCTATTTCTTTCTGGGAAAGGGTTCAGCCTTGTCATATGGAGAATGATGCACAATTACCATTTGTGTGTAGAGAAAGTTTTGATGTGGTTATGGGTTGCATGAGAAACTGCTTTTGAACATGAAGTCATTTACCTTTTGCTTCTGATGTGCTCAGCATTAGCAGCAATGTGTTTCCTTATCCATATCCCTGAAATTCCTTGCTCATCTGTCGTCCCCACAAGAGGGGGAGAATTCTAAGGCTGGTGCTTTGACTGAAGCAACAAATATGTGCTGTATTTCTGATTTAAAGCTTTAGAACTTTTATTTGCTCTGTGAGAATTTTATTAAAATTCTCCTTTCTGTTTGTGAACAAAGTTCAAGCACAGAATCACTCTGTGGCTGTCTTCCTTTTTGCTTTCCTTTCTGAACTTTCCTGTACCTTTTAAAATGAGATGCAACTTGATTTTGCAGACACAGTGACTGTAACACAGCATTAGTGGAAGAGAGCTGTAGTGTCTTCCTCGTCAGGCTGGTTACTTTGTCTGTGTAAGTGAACAGCTCAGCTTCCTCAGGCTTTCAAAGGAAAAATAACAATAAAAACTTTGGACCTGAAGGGATGGAGCAAATCTGATGCTTCTTTGCAGTTTCTCTCTTCAGTGCTGAAAATGAGAATCAGTAAATGGAGCTTCAAGTACTGATGGAGAAAGTGGAAACACACAAACTATTTTACATCCTTGAGAATTTGTTGGCTGATAACCTGAAAAACTTTAAATATCACAGGAAGAAAATCCTTATAGTTTTAGAGGTGTTCTTAAAATGTTTTAACTGGAGAATTCTCTTCAAGAAGTCAGCCAGTGTGAGTGCCTATAATGATGTTCTGATCAAGAATGCATTAAAATATATTAATTAAAGCAACTATAAATCTAATTAGTATACAATCTCTTTAAATACTCCTAGGTTTAGTTATGGTTCTTGAATATTGGCTGAAAGGTAAAAGTAGCAAAGAGCTTACTGTGACAAGGGATGGTGATCCAGGGGGCTGATCAGATTTTATATCTACTATTTTAATGTGTTCTTCTTCAGTGACCTGCAGCATGCTTTTGCTAGCAGCAAAAAATACTCACATCAAAGAGTTTGCTGGTCCATTCCTTGAGAGGAAGGACATAAGAAGCTCAGCAAACAGAAACCCCAGAATAATTTCTCAGATTTCATTTTAATAAGACTAGGAGGGCATTCCAATTTTGTCTTAATTAGTATGTTAGACAAATGTCCATCTGTGAGTATCATCAACAAAATTCTGACTGACTCAGCTGAGACAGGATTTTACTGACAATAAAAAGCAGGTTTTTATGTCTAGGTTAATGATGAGACAAATCTAGAACAGCTTGCTTTGTTTAAGGGACTAAAACAGATACACAAACTTTTGTTACCTGGGGATGGTGTTAAACATGTCAGACCTGGGATTTCATGCAGCATTACAGGAGTGTTTCCTGCTCGAAAGGCAGGAATAAGCAATGCCTTGGTTTTTTGCTCTTTCAGTGAATTGGTGATGGTGGAGAAAAAGTAAAGGCATAGTGATTCATTTATTAGGTGCTTGTAAGTCATCAACAATAAGGTATTGAAAAACTGCATCGAAAAAACTTCATTTAAAAGAAGTTAGAATAAAATTGCAGAGACAAAGATATCTAGTCTTGAATTTGCTCTTAGTGTGAAGGTGCACAACACAATTAATACAATTGGAATAGTCTTTTACAGAAATACCAGTAAGAAAATCAATTTAATATAGCTAAAACCAGAAAAGCAGCCAAAGGAGTTCTGCATTTTGTGCATATTCATACATAGATTTCATTTCTATACCATTAGAGAAAAGATAGCTTATTCAAGTTTTATGACTAAAAAGACAAAAGTTTTACACTTTTTATTTACTCTTTAGCTACCTAAATTAATCCTAGAGCATGAATCATTTGCATAGTAAAGAGGCTGTCTGGAAAAAAAACCATAGTAAATAACATCATTTTCTTTGGGGGAGGAGAAAGAGGAATAAGGCATATTGCAAACTGGTCTGACAGGAAAAAGTCCACTGCTTTTTCTTCACTCTTCAGATCATTGAGGTCTGAAAAAATTATTGCCTGACAGCATTTTTGTAAGGAAGGTTTTCTTTTGCCAAAGACAGCTCTGGTTATCACCACTGCTTCTCAGCCTCGCAAAACAAGAGGTCACTTGAGGAGCCTGAGGCATGGCATGCTCAGGGGAAAGCCAAAGTCTGCTTAGCCAGGAGCTGTGAATCCTGCATTTCCTGGCAGAAATGCCAAAGAGAAACTCCCACCCTGTCTTCTGGAGCCGTGGCAGGGCAGATTTGCCAGGGTGGTAGAGCTTGAGCTGCAGAAATAAAGGAGAATCATTTGGGGATGGGTCCCACTTGTCTGCCCAACATCAGACTTGTTGCCTACAGGTTGCCAGGGGCAGATTTTAAGGTACTGTAATGAGAGTAATGACTTTACCCTTTTGTCCATTGGCCAAAGGCCTTTTAATCTTACCACAGCTCTTTATGCCTAGTGAAGAGCAGCTGCTACCAGGGAAAGTCTCTTGTCTTTGCTTTCATCAGAAAACAAGACAGTATCTCCCCTGAGAGTGTAGGAATTTTCAATTCCTGCTCTATCCCTATTGCCTGATTTACTTGTTTTTCTTCACATATTGACTTTTTTAGCCACCGTCTCTTTCCTCTCAAATTTCTGTCTGGCATGAGTGCACTGCTGCAGGCTCTGCTCTCTGCATGCTGCTGTAGATCCTCACAGACCAGAGTGAGGAAACTGCTGTGGGAAAAGGGAATAAATGAGCTGGAATTTTCAGTCCCCAGTTTATTTAGCATACAAGAAGTTTTGATTTGTTCTAGGAGTAAAGGGAAGGAATTTTGCTTGAGTCAAAAATCTCAGCCCCTGTGCCAGCTCCTGCCTATAGCATGCCAGTAACAGAGACAGTTCTTCAGTAACCCTCCCAGCTGTGTGAAAGTTCTACTGGGCAAAATGAGGCTTTTATCCACATCCCTTTCCCTTGCTGAGGGCAGAGGATTGAGCATGGCACTCTGCTTCTCAGCAGACTGGAATTATGTAACATCTTTGCTGGTGATGTGGACAGAGGGATCCAGGGCTCCCTCAGGATGTCTGCTGGTAACACCCAGCTCTGCTGTGCAGTCTCTGCTCTGCCCTGGTGAGAGCACACCTGGAGTGCTGCATCCACCTCTGGATCCATCTCAACATAAGAAGGATGAAGAATATAAGGTTCAGGGAGTCCAGAGGAGGCCATGAAATCCATCAGAAGGTTGGAGCACCTCTCATATGAGCACAGGCTCGGAGAGCTGGGGTTGTTCAGCATGGAGAAGAGAAAGCTCCAGTTCCTTCCAGTGCCTAAGGGGCTCCAAGAGGGCTGGAGAGGGACTTTTTACCAGGATGTGTAGTGATAGAACAAGACAGAATGGCTTCAAACTGAAAGACAGCAGATTTAGATTGGGTATTAGGAAGAAATTCTTTCCTGTGGGAGTGTGAGCCACTGGCACAGGTTGCCCAGAGAAGCTGTGGATATCCCACCCCTGGGAGTGTTCAAAGCCAGGCTGGATTGAGCTCTGAGCAGCCTGGTCTCATGGAAAGTGTCCCTGGCCATGGCTGGGGGGTTGGAACTGGGTGATCTTTAAGGTCCCTTCCAATCATGCATAGATTCAGGTATAATTCTATGAATATGCACTTTGCAAATGACAAGAAAGGAATGGAGTGGAGGAATGTACATTTGTTCTAGGACAGTGTCATTAAGAGAGAAGTGGTGATTGAAGGAGCTAATTCCTCCTGGACCCAAGGAACTGGTGTATTCCATGCTGTTGGGACAGAGCTATGGTCTGGTAATCAAAACAAGAATATTTTTCTTAGAATTTACTTCATTAATTGGTATGTGCTGAGAGACCCAAGTGTGCTTCAGAGGTGCTGACTGGATACAGATGCATGTCCCCATGAAAATCTAAATCCCTGTGCTGCTCTTCCCTGCCCTTTTTTGCATCAGAGGGAGATGCTTTGTTTTAGTAATGAAGTCCTTCCTGATCAAGGGTGTTATTCCTTATACTGGCTTCTGCTGTGTATTGAAGCATGATTACAAAATCCTCAGAAAGATCCTTGTAATTGTTACTTGTGTAATAGTTTTAATAGGTGTTTCTTTTCTAATGGAACACACTGAAATTTTCATGCTGAAATGCAAATACTCTTTTTGATCAAAAAGCCCACATTGTACTTTGAAATAATTACATGGGGAGTAATGGAACTGAAGTGTCTCAGTTTGCATTTGTATTCTTGAGCAGGACAGTGGCTTTTCATTTCTGGTGTCTGAATCCCAAAGTCTGTGAAACATGCTTAAGAGATGCAAATACAGAAAGCTTAAATCCACTCTCATGTCTGGTATATTTTAATGATCTACAAATTCAAAGGCCAAAAACTAGTAAAGTCAACCTTAACTCTAGTTTCACCTGAGATCTGAAAATATTTTCCAGTTCTATGGATACCTCCTGTTGAACTAATCCCATTGAAGTGTAGGCAAGGCAGCTGGTTTTGTGCATCATGAAGTGTTAAATGTTGCTGTCTTTGGGCAGGACCCACAGCTCTTACCTTTGTGAAGAAAGGTGACCAAGTGGCCACTGTCCATGATCCATTGACATGCCCCACTCTTTCCAGCACAGGTTAAATGGAATTTCCTCTGCTGTGAATGTCTCCAGTAATGGGAATTTGGGAAGGGAAATCTAGAGAGGAACAACTAATCCAGCATCCTGCTCAAAGTGAGTCTTTTTTTAATCTCTCCAAAGACAGGCTGTGAAATCCCTTTCTGGTCTCATTGTGGAGAATTTTCCCATGTTCTCCTGGAATTTCCCTTCCACTGGCATGTGACTGTGATCTCTTGTCCTGACTTGTGCACTTTCTGTAAAAAGAGACTGGATTTCTTTTCTTTGTAACTCCACTTCAGGGGGTAGAGGACTGAAACTGTGTATTCCTCTAGTGGAACAAATCCAGTTTCTTTGGTGCCCCGTGTCATATTCATTGAGCCCTGAAATGTATTTATGAATGTTTAGAATAATCTAGGAGTTGTCAGTGTCCTGGTAACTCAAAGGCCAGCACAGACTAAAGAGTGCTCATTTTGTTCAAGTGTTTCAAAGTATTCTTTCCTGTGTGCTTTTGAGCTGCAGTGTTTTCTTCAGGGAAGGCTCTGATATCACTGAGGACAGGTTATTAATTTTGGAGGAATAAGTATAATATCTGAAGTCTGGACAGATAGCTGTGTTTGCATTTTGCTTCCCTATCTCTCCCCTACTTGTTGCATCCATTCCTTCTCAGGTAATAATAAACTTGTTTACTTGCCTGCCTTCTGTTGGCAATATCTGGCACTGCTGTGTTTAATGAGTAATAAGTTTTTCACAAAACCTTGAAGCACAAGTATCATCTTACGCATCAGGAATGACTTTCCTTTAATAATCACTTTTGCAGAAGATGATTCAGTTTATTGTTGCAGAGAGTTGTGTAAAATTAACAGAATATTAATAGAATGCTCTGCAAAGAATACTTGAGGATCTTTGGCTGTGGAGTGGTGGAATGCACACTTGCTGAATCACCTCTATTAAGCCCAAAGGCAGAATGATTGCATTTTGTATTAAGCCTAGCAGAGAAAAAGGTCATCTTGATTCTCTATTGCAAAAAATCTTTACTCAAAATATATATAAAATTCTAAGCATCTCATAGTGTATGTTGATGGAAGGGTGCCTGAGAACATCTGTCACTCCCTTGCTTTTTGAAGTGCTGTACTTTTCTAGGAAAAGCTATTGTATTATGTACCCAGGCAGGCACCCTTCCCTCTCTACCTATTTTTCCCCTTTCCAAAACTAAAAAAAACCGCTAACAACCAAACAAACATGAAAAAAAACCTCAAAATCGGGTTTTTTTTCACACAAGGCTTTTTAAGAGGTACTTGGTATGGGTAATGTGCAATAAGTGGCTTTTGAGTTTGTTGAAATACGTCAGATGGCTTAATTATTTACCCATGTGTCTGTTTGACTATGACATCTAAACCAGCTCTTGTGCCTCATCTGCTGTGTCTTGCATGGTGACTCTCAAGATACATTCAGTTGTAGATTTATTCGAAGACAAGAAACCTTTTGTTTGTTTTCTGGAGAACATTGATAACATTCCTTTTTTCCCCCACATCCTCATGGAGAGTGGTGTCATCCTCTGGGCACTGGAGCTAATGAAGCTGATTTATGTCAGAAGAGAACCCTGCCTGTAGTGTCTTAGATTTGTGAATGGTAAGTGTTACTTGGGAAACTGACTGTTGTTTACTTAATAATGGCATTTCAGCTGTTGGATATCTCACTAAGCTAAACTGACTTCAGTGGATTGAAACATTTGCAAGCTCCCAGGAGACTGGAGTGTAAAAATAATAGACACCTCTTTTGTTTCTGTGTCTGGTACAGACCTAGTGCAGGGGTGATAGGCTGCATCTAAATTATGTACTTTATTATTGAATCTTGCTTTTAAAATCTTTCTTCAGAGGAAGAGGGAGTGTTGGGACAGGACTTCACTTCAGGAAGTAGCTCATTTCTGCTTAATGAGTAGTGTTTAAGATATGAGGACAGGCTGGAACAAATTTATTAGCCTATTGCACTACTGATTGTAATCCTTGTATTAAATGTGGTTGTGTTTCCTTCTGAGGTGTTTGTGGAGTTTGTTTCCTCGACTCTCAGATCTTGAGATCTGTTTCACTCAGTCTTCAGCTCTTCTTTAGGACACACAGCTACACAGTCCTGCAGCCAATTTTTAGCACCTTCTGAGCAATAATGCATCATTTCAGCAGTTTCCCTTTATTTGTGAATGGGCTCTGGGCTTCCCATTTTAAATTCTCTGTGTGTAAAGAAATGTGATCGATGTGATCTCATGTAGATCTGCAGTCTACTGTGGCTAGACTATTTCTGCTACCCAAGTTAATAATCTCAGATCAATACTGTTATTTTTTCACTACATTACAGCCTGCTGAAGACCATGAGTACATTTTTCTTTAACCTGCTGGACCCCAGAGTCTCCTTCTCTTGTAAATAAGTTATGAGCAGTGTGTTTCTCAGGAAGGCTGTACTGACTTCTTATGCTTGTGTGACCTCCTACCCCTAAAACAAGCTTCACTCTTGCTTCTGGTAACTTCTGCCTATGTTTCTAAATACTGTGTGTTGCCCTTTGGAGGCACTATTTCCTTCTGCTAAACAGGCAGGTACCCTGCACACACACACTGGTGGACTCCCTCTGCAGAAAAACATGACTCAAATCTCAGCTGATTTCTGTTCATAAAATTTCGTAGCAGCAGCTCTGTGTTCTCTCTGCTTCTACAATGTACAGGCATTTATTTGCTAAATGCTGAGGGAAACTACACAACCAGTTGCCTGCTGCAAAAGCTGTCCCAGCAGAATGTCTCTAGCTGCCTGTAACAGATGTTGCTGAAATGCTGCTCAGGTCCTTCCCTCCGAAGGGTTTGGGGCTCCCTGTGCCCTTCCAAAGGAGGCAGAAGGACAAAGTGACCACAGACAGCTTTTGTTGGACGTTCCAGATCCTCTGGCAGAGCCCATGCTCATCCTGAGTACCTGCAGGCTCTGAGATTGCAAGGGGAATACAGCTTTGCTTACACTGAATCTTTAAATGTGTGTTGGATCCAGTGTGCTCACTGGGTCCACTCGTAGTAACCTCTGAAAATACTCCAAAGATATTTTTTTGGTTCATCAATGGTTTTTTTGCAGTGAAGTTTGCACAATGCCTGGTTTTTCCTAGGGGAGGCTGTGCAGCCTCTGGTGGGGGCAAATGAAGTGTGTAGGTTTTGTGAGGAGTGAGGTCAGAATCCCCTGCTTTGACTGCTCTGGAGTTCCAGTCCAAGAACTGCTGGACACAAACAGCTGCTGAGATATCTCATTTTCCTGTTTCCCACAAAGGAAAAAACAGCAGCTGGGTCTAAAGTGCCTGAGCTGATTTAAATGTGTTTCTGGTTATTTTTACATATATCTTCAGTTTCACTGGGAGAGTGCATAGTAAGGAGGAAGGATGGACTCACAACTATCCATTTTAGTCAAAAAGACTCTTTCTTACATTTTCTGTTAATGCTTCTACTCTCAGTCCTCACCCTAGAGGAGAAAAACATATCAATGCCCCAAGGTGGCATGCTAGAAATGCCATCAGGCTGAGAACTTTGGGCACAGGGAGGTTGCTGATATTTCAACACCCCCATGCTTGAATCTTCCTCATCTTGCTTTATGGTCATGTGAGACAGAAAAAGGTAAGAACATTTAGCATCTATGCCTTGGCCACCTGTGGAATAGCAAAGCTGTGGGTCAGTGTTTAGTTACCCTCTGGTTTCTCATGTTAGGGTCTTATTACCATTATGTAAAAGTACATTGCAATACCAGTTCAGGGGGTTGAAAGTTGCTGCTTTGGATACAGAATTGTTTTGAATTGCAAACTAGTCTGTCTTCAGAGTGGAATGAATTGCAGATGAAACACTTAATGAAGAATAAAGAAAAAAATGTTTTTAAATGCTACTGTAAAATAATGCTTCTAGGACCAGAGGTCTGTCTCAGGAGGATAATTTTGGTGGGCTTTTTTTTCTTTTCAAAATTCTTTTCTCTCTTAAATAATTTGCATATACCTAAATCTGGCAAAGAGTATTTACTGAGGGCAATTCAAGGTCTCTGTTTTGATAGCTGAGTCAGATGGGAGAAAACAGGGGGTAGTTGGGATGGGGGTGGAGAGCTGCAGGGAATTATAAAACTCCTGGACCTTATGAAATCACTTGAGTTGTGTTGGCAGCTCTGGCAATGTCTGCATTTTATGACTTCTACTTTTCTAATGGCTCTGTTCAGAGATGCCATATCCAGAGACCTCTCAGTGATGAAGTTGCACTGCTTGCTGGCATCCACTACCTGTCTTCCTCCTCTGTGGAGAAGGATGTGCAGCCAAGTTCTGCATTTGGAAGGTATAGGGGATATGCATGTGTGTGTTTGTCTGTTTTCAAAGTGCCTGCTGTTACATGTTTGTGATGGAAAAGGGAAGCACCCTGAAGTACAAGGCTGAAGACTGTAGTGCAGTTACAGCAGGAGATGGTGAGTTGTTATAAAGAGATTGATTTCTCCTCCATAGCTGTGGACCTCGGGGTGATTTTGTCTCTGATATAGTCAGTCTTACCCTGGTTGTAACTCCTGGTAAGATCCAAATTGTTGCCTTCATCTTTGTTTCAGGCTGGCCTCAAATAGTTTTCTTCTTAAAATTATTATTATTGTTATTATTACTATTATTATTATTATTACAATTGTTATTNTTATTACTAGTAAAATTATTATTATTGTTATTATTACTATTATTATTATTATTACTATTGTTATTATTATTATTATTGTTGTTGTTGTTATTATTATTATTATTATTAGTAGTAGTAGTAGTATTTTAAGGGAGTCTGAACTCAATGTGCATTTTAGCCTTTATTTTTAAGGATATTCCAGAAAACTTTCTTTTTCTTAAAGGTAGTAAATTTGTACATTGACCATTTAGGTGCATTTGGTATGGAATCTGTTTTAATGAGACATTTTTATGTTTTCTGGTTTACTGGTTTCTTTTCTATAAAAGAATTAATGAGGCACTTTCTTACTTTTTAATGCCTTTTTTTTTTAATTCTTTATCATCTTAGGATGAATATTTAAACAGCACTCTTCAATCTTGCTTCAAAATGTCCCTGTGCACATCTTCTCACAAGGACTTTTCTCAGTTGCTGCCACTTCAGGATATTGGATGCAATAAAACAGAAATTAAAAATTCACCTGCTGGTGTCATCTCTCCAGTTCCCTACAGCTGCAATCAGTCCACGCTGGCAGCAGAGCACAGCCCAGCCTACATTCCCTCCTCCTACATGGAAAACAGGCACGAGTACTCCACGATGGCGTTCTGCAGCCCTGCTGTGGTGAATTACAACATCGCCGGCGGCTTTGGGGACCCGGAGAGCGCGGCTGCGAGGCCAAGCTCCAGCCCCAGCGGGCTGTGGGCTGCTCCTGGCCACCTGTCCCCTCTGACCCTGCACTGCCAGTCCTCACTGCTGTACACAGAGCAGCCCAAGGGCCTGTGGTGCGAGGCACGGCCGATGGAGCCAGTGCTGCCTGCGAGCAGGTCAGTGCTGGCTGTTGCTTAAAAACTTGCCTGGATGTTGTTTACACTTTCCTTGGCTCGAGTCTTTTCTTTTTAGATTTGAATTCTGTGGGTTGGTCCCTCTGAAAAATGAAATAATGCCAAAGAAATTCCCCTAGACATCAAATCAGTCCTGGGGGTTTGTTTGTTTGTTTGCTTGTTTGTTTCTTTGTGTGTTTGTTTTAAATGAAACTTCTGAAATGAGATTTTTTTTTTTTTTCAATACCTCCTTAGAGTACTATACACCAACACAGAGTATTAGAAATACCTTCAGTGTGGGAACAGTTTACCTTGTGTAAACAAAAGTTCAAGACAGCTAGGTACTATTTCATATAATAAAATTACTTTTGCACTGGCAGATTAATTCCTTTGAGTGAAAGAGATAAAGGTTCATTCTTTTTGCCTTTTCATACAATATTATTTGAATTCCTTTTTATCTAGATTATTTTTTTACTGCTTCTAATAGGTGGAAAGGCTTTTTGTTAACCTGAAATTCAAGGGAAATGTTTTCTTTGCTTTTTGGTTTTAGTATAAACAGTCACCCAGCAGCACACATCATCTTCAAAGGGGGCTGCTACTGAAAAAGCCTGACTTTGTTGCTTGCTGCTGTTCCCAACTGACTTTGCTTGAGTTGTTGTGAAGAGCAGAGTCACAGGCTAAATTTTCAGCTGACAAGAAACTCTACCTGCAAACCCACGTTCTTGTTCCACACATTTACTCATATTGCAAACCCTAATCAGCAGGTGGATCATCAGCTGATGGAATTGCTCCATTCATGGGCACACCACTTGTTGGATGGATAAAAGCTCAGGGTGTGCAGGTGCTGTTGCTGCTTCAGCAGCTGTATGTTTATTTATAGGCCTCCCTATTTAACTTTAGCTGTCATTTTGAGTATTAAAAACAGTGTGTCCTGGCAACAGTTTTAGCTCAATGGTTAATAAAGGATTTGTGCTATTTTTGAAACTACCCACATTCCTTCTGCAATGGGTGGGCTTTGTGCAGTTCTGGAGTGCAAATATGATTTCAGTGTAGGTGTGTGGATTGGGAAAAGACTCTTTGGGTGGCACTTACATAGAGAAGAATTCCCCAAGCAGCTTTGATGTGAACAGGGGTAACATCCAAACGCTTTCCACTTTGGTTAAGGTTCCAAAACTTTGACAGCCCTGGGAAAGTTAGTGTTTGAAGCTGTCCAGATGTTGGGACAGCAGCTGGAATAACCCAGGAGCAAGAGCACCCTGTCTGGTGCTCTGCAGTGCTCTCTCTGCAACAGACAGAAGGGAAGCCAAACCTGTCCCACTGGAGTTTAAATAAATAAGTCAGCACTATTTGTATAGATATATAAGGACTATTGTTGATGCAGCTGATGATGACCTAATTCAAAGAGAAATCAAGAAAATCGAGAGTATAACCTCTTTTTCACAGAATGGTTTGAATTGAATTGAAAGACCATCTAGTTCCAACCCCCCTGCCATGGGCAGGGACACCTTCCCCTAGACCAGGTTGCTCAGAGTAGAAAGATGACCAGGAAAAAATCAGTGACTTGTTACTTTAAGTAATACTTTAAGTGAATACTTTAAGTAATACTTTAAGTGAAGTCTTAATTATTTTTTAGAAATGTAGTACCCCTATATAGAAACCAGGATCATAAAATAGAGAGGAGTACTAGTAGGTGTACAGTGATAAATCTTCCAACACGTGGTTCCAGGGTACAACCCCTATTTTCCTGCATCCTTGGCATCCACCCAGCCACTTCCAGCTCACCTGCAGGACCTGGCAGCTCATTCCTCTGCTGAGCATCCTGGGCTGTCCCAGTCCTACAGCAGCTGGGACATGGTCTCTACCCAGGCATGGAGTCCCCTCTCAGGATTGCCCTGTGTGTGGAAACACTGTCAGAGCAGGAATCTCAGGGTGTGGGAAGTTCACCTGAAAGCCCTGACTGTCTGCAGGCTCTGTTGTCCTCCCAGACAGCAGTGACAAACCTGGGGTTTGAGCCTCTTGGTGTGAGGCTGCAGCTGCTGCACACGGGCGGCTCCGATGCTGTTTGGCCCCCAGGAGGAATTGGTTCCAGATGGTTCTGCTGTGTGCAAGCTGTTTGCCACAAGTCTGAGGAAGCCTTGCAGCTTGCATGTGTGCAGGGTGGCTGTCATTAAACTGTTAGGCAAGGAAAGAAAAAGTGCTTTTTACAAACACGTGTCGTGGCTGGGAGGTAAAACCCGACAGTCCTCGCCGAGACGTTACGGTGTGTGCTTTTTCTTTATTTTCATCCATAACCTCCCTGCTTTATCCAGGGCAATAAACACTGCTCTCCACAGCATATCAATCAGTCACAGGGAGGCTCTCCAGCTGATTTTGAGCCTCTTCTGACCCTCACAATTGGATAATGATTCCCAAGTAAAGCTTAAAAATATACCTCTTTTGCTAATGTGAAACACCAAATTAGTTTTGCTTCCCAATACAGGGGAATAGGATGGAATAGCAATGCTTTTCCCTCCTTGCATTAGCAGCATCTTAGGCATGTGTGATACACTCCTTTTACCTTTTTGGTCTTCCCAGCATGGCAGAGAGGGAAATAACTCAGTGATTCACCATCCCATTAACGAGCTGTGTGTGTAATCAAAGACTGAGCTTGTTAAATACCTAAACACTCCTCTGCCCTGCTACATCTGAATGAATTAGCATATTTAAAAAATCACTCAGTAGCTTAATTGTACAACAAATACCTTAATTTTTCTGTTTTAAAATTTGCTCCAAGAAGCACCTTTTCTTCCTTTCCAATTTTTTTACCAGGAAATTGGAGCACATTCTCCTCAAAAACTTATGAACTTGATTTTCAGGTGGTATGTGGGTGTGTTTGTCCTTACCTCCCGTCATGAAACCAGCACAAAATCTACTTTTAATATATTAGTTAAAGTCTCTTTGACAGCACTTTCAGCATGTTTCCTCTGTGCTGTTTAAACTTGCCTTTGTTCTGTAGAAGTCATAAACCATGCTACCTGCTGTCTTAGCCCAACTGATTTTTCTTCTCCTCCCTAGTCCTTCTGGAAGGTGGGAAGAGGTCTAGAGTTCCTAAGTTCTGCCTCTGTGGTTTATAGCTACAAGTTGACTATTCACCATTCCTTTTCTCAGACTCTGAGCTGCTGAGAGTTTGCACATGACACTCTTTTCTCTCTGTCTAGAAATTGTATTGACCCTGAAAGCACAATGTGCAAAAACCACCAAGAAAATGACATCCAGATAAAAAGGATACAATGGATGTACTTCCTATACCTAAACCCAGCATTACTGATAGTCTAAGTTCCTTTCCTCTTGTGTTTGTTTACAGGAACTTGGTGTCAGGAATTGGCTGTTTTTTCATGGTTTTATCCTGTTTTAATTTTAATTCAGTCATGAAGAATAGTTCCTGTGTGTTGGAATTATTTGTAACACTTCAGGAATATGTGTATCTTACTAATTTATATAGAGCAACTTTTTTTTTTATGTATGAAAGTATTTTATTAGTTGTGTTTCTCCATTCTTCTTGTATTCAGACTTCTTTTTGTTTAGCATTAGGGTGATCAGTGTGGGTTGTCACCTTGAACAGAAAACTTTGTCTAGCATTGTGAGCTGATCTTGTAGGCTGAGATTCACATTCTAGTTATTTGTCTCCAAAATGTCATTGAATGAATAAAGCCTCATGTAAAGGATTAAATACTTGAGAATGGATATGTGCTGTAATTTTGCCTTACTAATGGGACAAAGCAACTGCAGCTCTGTTCATTGTAGCATTTATAATGTCAGTCTGAGCTGTCTGAGTTCTCCTTTTCCATGTGAAGCTCCCAAGAGGCAAAATCCACTTGGTTCAGAAATTCCTGGACATTTCCAATAATTCAAAACCCATCAGCATTCCATATGATTTTCCCAGGGTTCATGTAATTGATGCAGCAGCAGTCCAGTTTAATGCCTTTGAGTATTTTAAATCTTTCTAGTGTGTCATCACTGGGATCAGACTACATGCTTTAAATTATCTTGTCACAAAAGGCTTAACAGTGTTTCACACTACCCTGTGCTCAGGAACATGAAAACTCTATAGAGAGAGAATAGAAGACAATGGAAAATTATGAAACTCTTTGCACTGCAGTTTAAATTTTCCTCTTTTATAACAGATGTTTGTCTTTTCTATCAGAGAAACGTTAAAAAGAAAAACCAATGGCAATGACTGTACAAACCCAATTGCAAATAATCCTGGCTCAAAAAAGGATGCCCACTTCTGTGCAGTGTGCAGTGACTATGCTTCAGGATACCACTATGGGGTCTGGTCCTGTGAAGGCTGCAAAGCATTTTTTAAAAGAAGCATTCAAGGTAGGACAAACAGGTTTTGATAATTTTGCTTAAATAAATTGTTTCATGTGACCAGGGGCTGCAGCTGTTGACCTAGTAATGAGTTGGTCTGAAATCCTGGTGTCTGGTGCTGAAAATAGAGCAACACATGATTTGAGTGTTTTATCTC
Organism: Notiomystis cincta; assembly: GCA_013398075.1. NCBI lineage: Eukaryota > Metazoa > Chordata > Aves > Passeriformes > Notiomystidae > Notiomystis > Notiomystis cincta. Next base: position 264,281 of record VZRX01024050.1, on the reverse strand, counting down.
TTGGCTCTGATGTTATCAAGATCTGGAAACATTACAGAGTGAGCAATTGATTTCTTTAGAGAAGGGGTGGAATGCATAGCACAGTGAGGCCCTGCAGAAAGGCCTGGTGGGATGGCACTGCAGACCTGTGAATCTGATGGCAGTTTGTGCCCAGCTTAGCTGTAGTAATTGAGAATTTGGTGTCATAGACACAGTAAGAGGAGGCAGTTATCTGGAGACTTTGCTTGCTGGGAGCTGATCTTGACAAGAGTCTATTGCCTGAGTCGTAGTGTGTAATATCTACACACTATCTAGGGTGGAAAATATGTGTAGCATATGTCAGGAATTAACCTGATTATTATTGATGTTCAGCCCTCCACCCCTCAGAGCCTGCACTGCAGTATCTTGTACTCTGCCAGATCTCTCTATCTAAGACTTCCACTTCCATGTTTAAATTCTTAAACATTTGGTATTTAGTTAAAGTTTGCTGTGTGGCTGCAGTGTGAAGTAAATGTGGGGCTCCACTTTTGCTCTCTCAGCCCATGGAAGTCCCTCAGGCTTTGGGGCACTCAGTTTCTCTAACCTTGGCCTAATTATCCTGTTCTTTGGCCTCATCTGGGATCTTCTGGTGGAAAATCATTTCTATTGACATTGGCTGCTACCAATTCAGAAAATCCTGGTGCTGTTTTATCTTTAATGTTCCCCTTCCCCTTCTGCCTGCAAAGCCTTTAGCAATCTCCAGTTATTTTCTTTTCACTCAGTATGGCAGAGTTGGTGCCACCAGCAGAATCAAATTTGATTCAGAACTTGTTTCAATTCATTGTGCAAATTCTGCACAGGTGAATAGCAGTTTCTACAAGCTGGTGCAAGTACTGTTGATTTCTAGAATAATTGAGAACTCTGTGTCCAGTTTGTCACAGATGGCGACTGAATTTGATCTCAAGGTGTTTTCTGTCAAGTAAATGGTTTGCTTGCTCTGTGTTTCTCACATGTGCTTGGGCCACCAGCAGGTTACCCACTGTAGTCTTTTGTACAACTCAGTGTATCCTGTCAGGTAATGGTGTTTGTAATTCAAATAAAAGAATAAAAAAAGACAAAAGAAAGCCATTTCTTGGCATAAAACACTATCATGCACTCAGTTGCAGTGGTTATTATGCAGGATATTGTGTATTAAAATAAAAGATTCCTGGGCCTGCCATTGACCAAAATGTTGGGCTCAAGTCTGATTAAAATGAGAAGGTATAACTGATTTACTGTGTGTGGTCTCCTCAGCTTGTCTCAGTTTGTAGTGTAGTCTGTTTGCCCCACATTGCTGAACATCTGCCTGCAAGTTAAATTATCCCAAGGCCACAAGAGTTTTAAATCACTTTATACTCCTCTGTGCAACAGAGAACTTCCTCCTCCTCTCCTCCCATGTTGTGTGGAGACTGATAAACAGTAATTTGTTTTTTAGTCATATCTGCCAGTAGGAAATGGGATGAACTTTAACCTGATCTCTTCTTTTTAAAATTGTCAGTTCAAAAATTCAAGGTTAAATTAATTCTAATTTTGCCTGGCAATAGTCACAATGGTTCAGTTAAATAATTACTCTTGGGGACATGAACTCTTGGATTTGCACCAAGTAAAAAAAAAATTCACTTTAGTAGCTGCATTTTTGCCTGATCTTATTCCTGGTTGTGAGGGGGGAAAAAAACCCCAACCAAACCAACTTAAAAAGCAGCCTGGGAGAAAAAATATTAATAAAAGTAACTGAGTGAACATTTTTTGCATCCTTTGGTAATTGCTGCAAGAGAGAGTTCCACTATTTGGCAGGAGATGATTCAACTGTATTTACACCAGGAGTGTGCCCAAGTCCAGTTTACAGTAATAAACCTTTGGACCAGATTATTGATTAATGAAATACAGTAACGTAAAGGGGTTTGAGTGGGAACAAGATGAGATGGGCAAGAAGAAGAAGAAGAGGACAAACGAGGCTGCAGTGAAAACTGCTGAAAATATGATAAACATTTATTCAGAATATCTAAAACTTACACCCTCTACCTGTGCTTTTCTTTGTAGTTACAAGATGCATTATTTCATACCAGTCTGCTTTCTATCTTGGCTTTTTTTTTTAAATTTTTTATCTTTGGTCCAGGGTCAAGGGTCAATCCTCCAAAGGCTTCTTCATTCCTGGAACTCACCACGTCAAAGTTCAGTAAATAGAGGTGTAGTTTATTTAAAACTTTGCAGGACTGAAGCTGCTCTTTTCAACTCTGCTGAGGAAAAAAAAATTAAAATCTGGTATCTGCCAGCTACAGGCTCCCACTGATGTTTACAATGTAGGATAAATGTGCTTTTTTGCATCAGTTGAATTAATGGAGCTTAGCTCTACGAAAAAGTCGAGAAGCTTCCTGCTTTGTGAGGTTTCCTAGCCTGTTGGAAATGTTGAATTTCCCCCTCTTGCCCTGCTGCAGGACACAATGATTACATCTGCCCAGCCACCAATCAGTGCACGATCGACAAGAACCGCCGCAAGAGCTGCCAGGCGTGCCGGCTGCGGAAATGCTACGAAGTGGGGATGATGAAATGTGGTGAGTTTGGCATCTCTGCGCTCTCTGTGGGGTTTTGGGGGGTTTCTTCCCTTCAGCCAGTCCTGTATTTTTTTTCCCTTGGAATACTAAGAAGGCACAACGATTAAAGCAAGGTTTAAGCAGGTTTTATAGGAAGGAATGAACTGATTCTTAAAGCTGAAGAAGATTTGTCGTTTTCAGAAGAAAACCTGTGGGAAAGGCCAAGGTGCAGGTTAAGCATGTGAAAACCATATAACCTCTGCAGAGCTTTGGGGAGGCAGGCTACTTCCATGCCATGCAGAATGGGAACTCAAGAGCTGCTGCTTCCAGAACCTTCCAGAGCCAGTCTCTGCCAATGTGAGGTAAAGGAGCCTGTGCTGTGCTGTGCTCTGCTGGCTGGAGGCACTGCAGGAGCAGCAGTGTCACATTCAGCAGTAATTAATTAACCCAGTGTTCCTCTCTGACAGTGGCAAGAGTGGCTGCCTCAGGGCAAGTGTAAGAATGAGACCAGCACCTATGTGGCACTACTGCTGTCAGCTGTCAGCTTCCAAAAATTAGCAGATGGGGACATCAGGAGAATGACACATCTTCCATTGTCCCTCTTTTTAATCCCACAAAGGCTTAGCATCTACACCATTCCTAAGCAGCCTGGCCACCCATCCTGGCAAGAACCAGCTCTCTGATTGCCAGGCTTTTGTGTGGGGCTTTGTTGGGGCAGCAGGGGAAGGCAGGGGGAGGGCAGCTCTGTTTTTTGAACAAGCTATCTTCAGATGATGCCCCACAGCTCTTCCACCAAAAGAAACAGTGAACAACCACTGTTTGTCACTGCAGCACTCAGAATTATCCAGCATTTTCTCTTATCCCTATCTGGTGCTTACAGTGATGTGACTTCCAGGTAGCTGTACATTCATAGATGATGTTTTAGAGGTTACTTTAAAGAAGAAAATAATTTGAAAGATGTTTCAGTCTAATGTATGTTTACAGTCTCTTATAGATTCTCCAATGTATGTAATAGAAACAGGCTGGGAAAATATCCCATGAGAGCACTGGGGTGGAAAGGAGAAGGTCGCTGTGCTTGGCTCTCCATGCTCTGCATCTTGTTTCATCCCATTTGATGTAGATACCTATTTCTGTTTCAAAACTAGACACTGTTTTCATCCTCCCACAGCTTTGATCTAAAGACTTTTGGCAAAACATAACTTCTTTCATTAGGAACATTCTTTAGAATTCCAGCCTGCATTTGTTGCTGGACAATTAATGTCCAAATTTTTCTTGTGACAACATTGTCTTTTAGAGGCTCCTCTTCTCTTTGTTGTTAAGAGTCTGGTTTTGTTTAAGGACTGCATCATAACCCCTCACAACCTTTGCTTTATTTGGCTAAATAAACCAAGAAAACCTCTCTTGCAAAATAGGAGAGTAGACAGAATCTGGAAATCATCAGGGTAGCTTGTCCCTCCACCTGCTCCAGGCAGAGATAACCCAATTTGCACTTGGCTGCCCAGAACCATGGACAGCTTTCCTGTGGCCCTCCTCACTGCAGTGGCACTAACACATTTCTGTTGCTGCAGGAGCTTTTCTCTGTGCACAGCCCAGGATCCTCTTTGCCTTTCTCAAGGTAACATCATGCTGGCACTTCATAATCACACCATGATCTGTTGTGATTGCAGCCTCCCTGTTCATTTCTAGCTGATAACTCCCAGTGTAGAACTGAAATTTCAACTGTTCCTTGTATTATTTTTGTACTCCTAAAGTACATTTAGGTTTTTTTGCTAAAGTCAGATGGTTCTTTCTATGTGAAGTTCCTGTCTTTTCCTGCAGTGATGATGCATCTTAATTTTATTGGTGGTTGGTCTTACCTCCAGGAAGGAAAGTCTTATGCCTGCAAATAAGACTCCTTTCAAAATCTTACTTTCTGAATGGTGCCACTGTCTTTTGATCATCCTCATCACTGAGAATTTTGCTTAAAGATTTTCCAATGGAGGTTTCTACCAAGCCCTAGTTCTGAAGTTGAAAAGGTTTTGCAAAGATTGATTTCAGAGTGATATTATAAGGTAGACCTCCACAATGCTTGCCTTAAATTAATCCTTTTATTCTAGCTGTTCAGAAAGTCCTGGTGTGTGATTAGACCTCATAAGCACTGTGGTATTGCAGTAATAAATTATAGTATGCACTTAGGTCCTAGCCTGTGTTCCTCTGAATCTTGTCACATATTCATAAACATGTTTTCCTACAATAACTATTGTCTGCAGGACATTGATGATTATGCCAGGCAAAAACCCAACAGATTGAAGCTATAATTGAAAAAAAAAACAAAACCTAATTGTATTTTTAAATAATTCATTCTTTAAATAGTAGCACTGAAGCTTGAAACTCTTGAGAATTTGAGAATCTGAACAATTTAATATCAGAAAAAGAGAATGTAAAAATTACTCAGAACTGTCTGAGTCACCTGATGAGTTAAGTGGCACCTGTGAGTAATGCTGGTGTATGGACACATGGTGACAGACATTTAAGCCAGACAGATTCTAAGACAGTGTTTCTTGCATGAAATGTAAATGTCATTTCCTGCAGACCAGGGCGATTACCTCTCAAACATTTTCTCACTAGAGCTGTGCTTTAATAAAAACTTTTTATTGTAGAAAGCCATAAAAGAGAACACTTTGTTTTTAATGAAGGCTTTTCCACATCTCTGCTCCTTTCTGAGGTCACTTAGTGAAAGGATTGGTTCACATCTTCTAAAGCCCTGGATGGGATAGAATGGTTTGTGAGTGCATTTTTGCTCAGTGGAGACTTGTGTCCAGCAGAAGTGATAAAAGAAATTCAATTGCCACTTTGTAGTTTATGAGAGTTCTTCATAAAATCTCGGTACCATTCCCATGGTATCTTTAAATCCTCACTTTGCATATTTTCAGGGGGCAACTAGGAAAAATACACATATAGGTATAAATTGCACTGTCATCAGGAACAAAGAAAACAGAAAACCTGCAGTAATCTCTGCCCAGCAAACTCGAATTAAACAGATCAGGGTAAAACTGATCTTCCCTTGGAACTTTCTGGTGTTTGCCTGGGGAGCTGAAATGAACTTGGATTGTTTCTCAAAGGCAATGAAGAAGAGGGGAGTTGCTCCATCACTTGTAACTCTTGGAGCAGCTATGCCCTGCTTTGCTTTTGGTTTGCTTCCTGAGGATCAAATAGACCTTTCATAAGGAGTTTGCAGTTTCCCTGACTTTTATTTCCCTCCTCTTCCCTGCTCCTGTATCTTTTTCCCCATATGTCAGTTCTCAACATGTTGAAATTGTTCCAAAGATAGAGCTCCTTTCAGCCCCAAGTGAGGAGGCTGAGAGGCCACACTCAGAAGTGATGGAGAGGTGCTGCTCTTGAATCCTGGCACCATTCAATGAGTTTGGAGGAAGGAAAACAGATTTCTCTGTGGGCTGGTTCAGGATTTGGCTCTTTCTCCTCTGTGTGGCTGCTGTGTGCAGTTGAAATAATGTAAAGTACTTTTCACAGAGAAAATAAGTGGGGACAAAATGTTTCAAGACACTCTCTGGATATCAGATGTATTAATTGAATTTTAGCTTTTATAGCAATCACTGTAGTTTTGACTCATGTTCTGATGTCATGCACACAGGTAGACAGCAGCTCCTTTGTCAGTGGCTCCACTCCTGAGAATTCGGTCTGAGAGTCTGCTCTGGGATATGTGCTCATCAGAACATTTGCATTTGCTTTCAGAGGTGACTGGAGTGATAATGATTTACTAATGTGTACTGGAGTCCATTTTAAGCTCAAACACTTTCAAAAACTGATTATAATATATTCAATGGCACAATCTGCAGTTGCTACAGAACTGGTTAGTTATACAGCCCATTGCCAGGGACCAAAATCAGTATGAAGGGCAGCATGCCATTAACTGCCCACCATATCAGAGAGCATTTGTGATTTTCAGAGAATTTGCAAAGCTCAAAAAATAATGTGTTTCACTGCCAGTAATACCTGCTGTGGCTTGTTCATGGGCGAGTGAACAACAGGCTCATTTTAATGACCTTTTTTTCAATGTGCCTTATTTCTTATATCTTGAGGTCATTTATTCCTGTGATCTGTGGTGCTGTAGCTCATGGTCTTGCCCTTGGTCTGGCATTCTCAGCTGAATACAGCAATTTTCTTGCACAAAATAGCTCTACATAAGGAGAGTGTGGTAGGAAGAATGAGGGAGTCGATAATTTTGCACTTCTGCAATTGCCTGAATTACCTTTATAGAAATGAGTATTAGCTATTAAGTGCAGTTAGGGAGTTTGTGGTAAGGTCAAAGATAGTCCCTAATCTGGGAAGCTGTATTTTATTGCTCTGCCTTTACACATCTCTTTGTCTACTTAAGCAAAACATTAGACTGGTGGATAATTATTTATAATATATAGTTTTACAAACACTTATACATATCTGTTGCATGGTAATAGATGTATAGGTAAAACTTCTTAGCCCTGCCTGAACTTTTTGGTTAGAAAGCAAAGTAGTTCCTTTGTGTTGTTGAAATGTGTGGTTTTAATTGGAATGGCTGGTGTTTTCTGCTGTGCCAGTTGACTAGAAAGCTTAAATGTAGCTTTCTCTATCTTTAAATGCAAGCAGAAAGAAATAGAAAGTATTTATAAATGATATCTCTTTTAACTATCTTTTATGCACACTGCTCACTAATTCAGCCTACTTCTGCTTTGGTAATATATGATGAATAAAAACCACCACAAATAACTGAGAATCTGCTTTGGTTGGGTTTTTTCCCACCTTGTTTTGTCATCAGTTATATTTTCTTTAGTAGCAAGTTTTTTATGCAGAAATGTAATATTCCTTGTCTGGCTTTCTGCGCTGGTAATGTGATTATAGAAATTTGGTTTATGTTTTAAATGGAGCATATTTTATATTATAAAAACTGGTTATGTAAAAAATGCAATTCAGTTAAATAACCTAAAGTAATTTAAAGGGTTTTACTTGTTCCCAGTAATAACCCTCCACAAGTATTGAGACCTTTAATACTCTCAAAATCATAACTTGACTGAATTATCTTTAGATGGAGCAGAGTGCAGCTGTGCAGATGGAAATTGTTCAAGATTTTGTCAATAGGAACAGAATGCTGAGCTACTTTTTAAATTGCTTTAAAATTTGATTTCTTTGATATTCATTAAATTATCTGCTAAATTACCTGTGTTTGTATTTTCAATATATTTATATAAGCTTAATTTTATATTTATAAGCTACAAAATATTATTTAAAGATCTTTGCAACAGTGAATTGGAGAGGATGACTTGGATCATGGCACCAAAGGACTGGTATCTTCAGTGCCACAGAGAAGTTTGGGTGACAGCATGACAGAGCCCACAAGAGCACACCTGGTTCACTCCAGTGTCAGACCCTGACCTAGAGGAAATGAGCTGGTTGTAAGTGCTCCCTTGAACACATGCTGCTTCTGGCAGTTGTGTCAAAACTGTTGGAATTTCTTCTTTACTGTGTCATCAGGCACATCAGGCTCCTCTCTCCAGTTCCCTCTTAAGCCAGTAGATTTTTCTGACATTATCACTTCAGGTAAGGTCTCTAACTGAACAACTTTCCCTGTGTTCAAAGGTTCTTGCACCTTCTTTTGGGGAGTTTCGCAGCTCCACCAGCTACTGGAGAACAAAAACTACTCATGTCACCATGCATTTGGTATTTTTTCATAGCCAAGAAAGTTTTTACTCTACTCTGCCTATGGCTTTTATTCCCTCTACTATTTTTCTTGTTCTGTATTTCAAAGTGCCCCTGGGAAATGTGATTCAGGTTTCTAAATAGTGAAAACAATGTGCCTTCTTTCCTTGTGGTTATGGTCTCTCCCATGCTGTGGAGATCAGAGCCATGGATCTCTGCAGGCAGAGCACCCTGGTACCTGGCCATGTCCTCATCTGTCTCCAGCTGTACTGTTGTTTCAGCCTGCTTCAATCTCAGCCTTTACTTTTTGTCTTCCCTGGTGCAAAATACAGACTTTCTGTGCAGTACATGATTTCAGAACAGTCTGCAGCCCACTGTGCCATTCTAGTGTTTTTTGGAAGCTGACAAACCACTTCAAGATTTTCCTTTGTGCATTAGTCAAGAAATGAGGTTTAGCACAGAGTTCACCACATTATCCAGGTATCTTTGTAGAAAATAGTCTGTGCCTTGGTGGCCTTTGACTCTCTTCAGGAAGGATTTGCCCAGGGAGATGGAAGAAATTGCTCTGTTACTTCTGTAGTTCTGCAGGGAACCTTTTTTGGTATTTTCATCAAGTCTCATTCCATGAATCTACATAAGATAACAGCTCACACTCTGACTGTCTCTGCTGGAATGTTATCTTTCCTTAACTGCTGTTCATCTGCTCTGGCAACTTCTACTTAGTTGTCATTGGGCTAAGCATTTGGTTCTACAAATGACTTATTTCCTTCAATCCATTATTTGTGCAAATATCCTGTCTGCACTCAGCCTATTTCATCATATTAATCCCTTTCAAAGTCACAAAACTCTCCTTGTTCCAAATAGTGCAGGCCTTAAGCTGCATTTGCAGCTGAAAAATACTTCCAGTTCCAAATGGCTTGTCCCACTTGAATAGCCTGAGGTGTGTTCATCAAACCAGCTTTGCCTATTGGTCTTCTCCAACCTCTTGGATTTCCAGGGAAAGGCATGTTCTCCAAAACTGAGAACTTTAACTTTCTCCTGCATCCAGCATGGTTTACTGAACAGGCAGCAAGTGAGAGAGTGAGAGCCACATGCAACATCCTAAAAGTCCTGGAAGGCTCTGTTGGTCTTTATTCAGTCAGGTTGGACCTGGCTGACCTTTGCATTCAGCCCTGCCACAGACTGACCCAAATGCTGTTTGACAGCTGCTGAGGATGGGGCAGAACTATGACCTGAAAGCCACCTCCATCTGAGCTTCCTCTGCCACGAGAGCCTGCATTCACCCAGCATCTTATTTAGCAAGACAAAGCCTTGTCAACAGTACCTGGAATTAATTTTTTGTGCTGCCACTGCTCTGATTTTTAATTTGGCTTATGTTTGGACCTCTGTGCTAACTGAAGTAGAACTACAGCTGAGTGTTTAATGAATATTATGTTTTCATAGAAGCTTTTAGCCTCTTCCCTTGGCAGCTATGCAAAAACAGGTAACAGTGATGCTGCCAATAACACTGACCAAGAACTGGACAATGCTTGGTTTTGTCAGAATGAACAATTAATTAAGTCCAGGATTGTAAAGGACTGCTCTTTGCAACAGAAATAGCATTCTGCAGACAGATCTCCAAGCAGGCTGTTTGCTCTTAGTTGTAGATATCTGAATTCCCTTTGGAGAAACTTTGGCTTTTTGGGGAGTGGGGACAAAATAGGTTAAATATTGTGAATACCTGACTGAACACCCAGCAAACTCTGAGGCCTAGTTGTGCTTATTCCTGAGGCATTCAGTCTGTAACATGGCATAGACTTTCAAGTCTTTTATTCTGCCAGTTTATATATAAAGCAGAACTTGCAATCAGCTATCTTTATTTGCCTGTAAATATCTGATTTATATCTTTTTGATGTCAAATGGGAGTTTTCCACTGGACTTTTAAACTGAGTTAACTGAAGTTCAAAACAATTTTTAAACTTTATTTTGGTTTAGTAGAATAAACAAAACTCCCCGCTGAAGTCAGTGAGGACAAAGTTAAGTCCATGCTGAATGCCCTAGAAACTTATTGTTCAGTATTAGAACATCCACCATTAGAGAGTTTTCCCCCTTCTCCCCAAATATTTGGGTTTACCTAACCCGAGGGAAAACTTCTCCAGCGCAACCTCTCCCCGCAGGCTCACGGAGAGAGCGCTGCGGGTACCGGATCCTGCGGAGCCACCGCAGCCCCGAGGAGCGGGTGCACTGCCTCGGCAGAGCCAAGAAATACTCCGAGGCAGCCACGAGGGTGAAGGAGATCCTGCTGAGCAGCAGCAGCCCCGAGCAGTTCGTGCTGACGCTGCTGGAAGCGGAGCCGCCCAACGTGCTGGTCAGCAGGCCCAGCAAACCCTTCACCGAGGCCTCCATGATGATGTCCCTGACAAAGCTGGCAGACAAGGAGCTGGTGCACATGATTGGCTGGGCCAAGAAAATTCCTGGTAAGAAATCCAGGCTTGCTTTTATTTATTTCAGTCAATGGTTTTGCCATCAACGTGTCCATCTCTACTCTGAAACGACAGAACGGCACAGTAAGTGCATGGGGTCAAAGTCAGGCTTCTTGTCCTGCTAAGAGTTTATTGCTCTCAGGAATTAACCTGGATGTATTTTGATTTAGACACAATACAACCCATAACTTTCTGTGTGTTCTTACTCAAATACTTGTTCATTTTGCTATAGAGCAGAGCTGGTGTTGTATGTAATTTCTACCTCATCAGCTATAAATACTCGATTAAGCTGATTTAGAAGGTTCATTTAACACCAGATTCTTTCCTTGAGTCCTGATAGAAGGTTTCTAGTAATTGGTGATAACTGAAGGATGTCCAAGTCCTGGGTGTCTGCAATTGTTTCATTTGACAGAGCTGCTACAGAAAAACATCAGTGGAGCACAGTATTGATCTGAGATCTGTCATGTGCACTCCTTCAGAACAAAAATCAGTAAGGAACTTTTTGGCTGTTGGCAGCACCAAGAACATGCACTGCAGTACAGCTACACATGTTGGTTTCTGCAGTGTCTCAAATGTGTCTATGGCATCATGGCAATGAACCATTTAACTTCTCACAAACCAGAAAGGGTGAGCATGTGCAGCTCCTTCTCCATGGAGTGCCCGTGACTAAAACAGGCAGAGTAAAAATTAAAAGTGAGATAAAAGCATGGAATAATTGGTGGACTCATAGCAGTATGGGGCTTGATCCTGAGCTTCAGAGAGAGTGCACTGCTGGGAGCCAGCACCCCATGGATCCTCTCCTGGATTTTATGCTGATGTGTGCCCTGCCCTTGCCAGTGTGCACTGTAAAGAGCGGCTGCTGCTGGAGAATACACATGGGAAAACACCAGAGGAGCCCTTCCCTCCAGAAACACAGTGTCTGCAGGAAGCAAACTTGGAGGAGACTATTTCATAGGACTTTAATTCAATTTAATTTAAGGATTAATTAAATTAGGAATTTAGAGTCAGGGAAGCACATCCTATTTCAGGTCTAGATGGAGTGGCTGATGTGCTTCCAGCTCCAGCTGCTGAACACATCTCCCAGGGGCAGAGCAGCCTCAGCCACTGTGCTGGAGGGTCCAGGTCTGATGGGTTTGGGGTGTGCACATTCCAGGGCAGCTGCTGAGCTGCTTGGGGGGAGATGTTTGCACCCCAGGGCATCTCAAAGCATGCTGCAAAGTGATGATAGTTTTGCTGTTAATGTGGCATGTTTTAAACAGAAAGCCCAAATCCTTTATCCTTATTTTTCCTGGCTTAAGAAACACTGAAAACAACTATGAAGTAAGTAAGCATAAGGGGTTAAATGGTATCTATTGTTATAATTTCTCATCTGATCATAAAATTGTGATTAAAAGGTGCCATTTCAGAGGACTCCACTTAGTTATGTTTATCTGGTAGGAAGTGAATTGTGAAGGAAAACCAGTCTTAGAAAATTACCTCATTTTAAGCAATATTTCAGTGGGAAAAAAAACCCAACCTAACCTTTTCCATTTTCTGATTATTACTAATTTCTATTTTTTAACTCAGATTTATTTTTTTTTTAGAAAAACAAACCCACAAACCCAAATCCACAGCCAGTTAAGATTAATTATTTTTATTTCTTACAACATCATTTTCCAAACCAACCCTTGTTTTGGCATCAGTCACTTTTAGTTTATTTTCAGCATATGTCAGAAAAAAAACCTTTTTCTTGGCAGTAAGAGAACTGTATGAAGAAAACCCATTGAAGCAATCAACCCCCTTCAAAACAGTTCCTGGGAATGCTGACACTTTGTCTCTGTTTGTTTTTTCTGATGACTCCTGTTGCAGAGAAGAGAAATAAACAGCATTTTAGAGCAATGCCAAAAATAGATGTGATGTTTAATATGCACCCAATTATAAGTGGTAGTTGGAGCATTTACTTCAATGTGGATTGATATATTATTTTTTTGTTTTCATTAAAAAACCTGTGGTGTCTAAAGCTTAGGACATGGAAATTAATTTTTCAAAAACTCTGCCTGAAGGTAATCTGTGCCTGAGTCCTGGAGGAACATCTCAGGAAAAAACAGAGAGTTCTTGACTAATGGCCCAGTGAGCAGTAATTTTACTTTCTGAAAAGCTGAATATTTGCTTTTGTGTACCTGGGTTAGAAGCCCATTTTCAGCTTTAAGTTATTATTGGATATTATTTTGACACTCACTGCAGGTGAAAAAAAATTACTTTTCCTTATTGTATTAACAGTAACTTTTTGCCTAGCTAGGAAAAATAAATATTTATATTTTGTGAGGTTTTCATATTTAATATTTAATTACAGTCTTTTGTTATGAATTTTACTCTGTGGCTGTATTTTTGTTCTTTACTTTCAGCCTAATGGATTATATATTTTTGTTGCTCAGTAAGATAGAAGCTGACATCTGGATTTTTTTCCTTCTGAATTCCAAGTATTTTGATTCTGGGTTGTCAGGCAGCAGAACACAGCTTCTATAATTGCCTTTTGCTTTGTTGACCTAGTCTAAAAGAGTTTAACATGGTCCATTGCTGAGCCTGTATTGCAAATCAATAAGATGTTGTCACAGTATTGAAATTTGGATTCCTTATACAACCCAGTGTGTTGTTGACCAGAGCAGTGTGTCTTTTTCTAGTGTTTACACATCCAGCACAAGTTGTTGGTTTTTTTCTTGTCTGCCTTAGCAATTTCTAGTAAAATGATAAGGTATGGAGCCCACAATTTAAAGGATGTGTAACACAGCCAGAGCAAAATTAGTAGTTTAATGTACTCTGGAGGAAATTAAATGTTGTTAATCCCAACACTGCAGTGGGAGCTGTGGTGGTTGTTTGCTGCCCTGGATCTTTGGAGCATGAGATTGTTGGGAGAAGGAGAAATAAAGTCCTTTCAACAGCTGTACTCAGTGGCCACAGCTCCCACTGCTGCTGCTGCTAATGTGAGATTGCATCTGTGATAAATCTGGATCTTCAAGCCCCTGTAGATTGAACCCTAGGCCTTGGTCTGATGTCTCACTCAACTGAGAGAGTTTTTAAACCTGGTAATTCCTTGTTCATGCTAGAGAAATCAGTACATGCCAGTGTAAATGTTTATTTAAATATACTCTGAAGTGTCTTTGGGCTGTTGTTTCCCAGGAAACTGACACTCAGATTTTGTAATATCTGACACTTTGGTGAGTATTTTCCTAAAAGCAGTTTTAAATGACGAGTGTGTGTGGCAGATAATCTGTTGTTGGCTGTGCACTCTGCAGTAAATTCTGTGGTGGTGAATCCAGGAGGGAAGGTACCACTCCTGGCTCCTGTTCTCCCTTCTCATGAAATCAGAGGCAAGGCTGTGCCAGTTTGGAAAGGCAGCATGTTCAGTGGTGATAAAAGTGAGCCTTGCCCAGCTCATGTCAGCCTCTGGCTGTCACTGACTCTCTTCCAGCTGAGCAGTGTGTAACAAGATTAAAATACATGGAGCATTTGTATAAATTACTGACAGAGGGATTCTTTGGCAGTCCAAACATCCTGTGTGCATTTTAGGAGCTCAGACAACCAGGAAGAACTTCAGGGAACTTGGCTACCATGGCCAGACTGTCAGGATTTGTCACCATGCAGTGTCACAGATGCCAACTCATCTGACAATGAATGCCAAGGGCCTGAGCTAAAGGAGCTCAGCTTTGAAAACTGTGGCCTGATCTTGGTTTTGATCACTGAGCAACTCTTCCTCATATTTGTGTTTAATTTACACTTCTGGCCTTTTTGTCTGGAGTGTGTAAATTTTATTTCTCTTTTTTTTTTTACTTCTAGGCATTATTTTTTCTCTACTCTTTTGTTTTTTTTGAAACTTTTTCAGGGGACTAGAAAAGATGGGCTGTGACTGTCTCTGCCTTCTGGCTGTGCTGCACCTTATCTAAGGCCTTGCTATAAGTTCTGGAGAGAAATAAATCATAGAATCATGGAATGAGTTGGGTTGGAAGGGACCTTAAATATTGCCTTTTTCCAACCTCCACCCCCCTGCCGTGGGCAGGGACACTTTCCACCAGACCAGGCTGCTCAGAGCCCCATCCAGCCTGGCCTTGACCAGTCCCAGGGATGGGAATGGGGCAGCCACAGCTGCTCTGGGCACCCTGTGCCATTGCCTCACCCTCACAATATTTTTTCTAACATTCCTCCTCTTTTAGGACGAGAACAGAAAGAAGGTGACTCTGGAGTCATTTCAGTTTCACCAGCTGTGTGGGACTAATTGCACTAAAACACCACTCTGCTTTGTTCCACACATTTTGTGAGGATTTGGCAGTGATAATAGCAAATATTTTTGTTCCTCATTTGAAATGGCACCTGGCATGTTGGATGTCAGTGCTCCCTTGTCTTCACAACCTGTGGTTCTTTTTGATTCTTTTTGTTTCTCAGATATTCATTCTTCTTTATCAAAACAGAGAATTTAACAAGTTGATTTATTTTATGCTATTTTCATCACTTTAGGCTTCATTGATCTCAGCCTCTATGACCAAGTAAGACTCTTGGAGAGCTGCTGGATGGAAGTTTTAATGATTGGTTTGATGTGGAGATCAATCGACCATCCTGGGAAACTGATTTTTGCACCAGACCTTGTATTAGACAGGTAAGAGGAATAAATTTCTTGAGAATACTTCATATTAGCATGTTTGAAGGTGAGCTGAATTGTAAGAGGAAGAGGTTATTAATATTTCATCTGACAATATCATTTAATTGTGGTAGTAACAATAAAGTCCTGAGGTTCCACATCCTTACAGGGGCTTAAGGAATGCTAAGCTTCAAAAGCACTGTGGAACTTTCAAATTCCTGAACTCCTGTAGTACTGAGTGTGAAGTTTCTCTGCATTTTTCACACATCCTTTGCTGGATTTGTTCCCTTTGTTCCAGGTCTCTAGATGCTGAAATTGTAGATACAGTACTACATTGTCCATTTGTCCCTACATCCTCATTAGAAAGAAGATACAGTGTCAGGCAATATTTTAATTATTTGAAATAGGTTTCCTGCCTGGTTTTGTTCCTGCCACTACAGCAGACTTCATAGTTAGCTATAAAAATGAAAATTGGAGCACTAGGAGGGATTTAAAGACCCCTAGCTTGCTGTTGGATACTGAGAATAGTTTTTCAAGGTAAAGCAGGGTTTTTTCAAGTTTAAAGATTATTTCTCCATAATATCATGCACCAGGAAGGAAGAATATGGATTAATAAGGATGTTTTTCTACAGAACCTGAGAAGGATTTGACCTGAGATTCACATTGGTAAAAAACCAAAGAAACAATCTATTCTCTTGGATAGTCTTAAAATGTCTTTTAGTCTTTTCAACCTGGGAAAATTCAGATTTGCACTGGTTCTGCAACTTGCAATCAATAATTATTGTTGTAGAAACAGATAGGCAAAACTGGCTAATAAGAAAAATAAATTTTATTTATAAGCCAGAAGAAATAAATATTATTTGCTCTAATAAAATTCAGTGCAAGGACGTGCTGCACTGTTCAGTGCAATGATCAGAAATTGCTGAAAATGTATGATACATTTAATTGCTCAGGATTCAATTTGTGCTGAATAGAGTAAGAATATTTGATGTGTTTCTTCATTTCCTCAAGACATGGCAAAGTGGAAGCCTCCAAGTGTCTGGCCATGCTGTAATTTTATTTAGGACACCCTTATATGAACCTGGTCTGTAACTTGATTGTTTTTATCTTAGTTGAACTCAGAATCCTGGAATAGCTTGGGTTGGAAAGGACCTTAATAAACATCTCATTCCACCCCCCAGCCATGGGCAGGGACACCTTCCACTGTCCCAGATTGTTCAGAGCCCCATCCAACCTGGCCTGGAGCACTCCCAGGGATGGGGCAGCCCCAGCTGCTGTGGGCAACCTGTGCCAGGGCCTCACCACCCTCACAGTAAAGAATTTCTTCCTTATCTCTAATCCAAACCTGCTCTGTTTCCATTTGGAGCCATTCCCCCTTGTCCTGTCACTCCAAGCCCTTCTCCAATTCCCTCTCCAGCTCTCCTGGAGTCCCTTTAGACCCTGGAAGGGGCTCTGAGGTCTCCCTGGAGCCTTCAGATACAATTTCCACATAATCTTTGCATACAATATTTCTCTGGTACCTCTGTCCCTGTTTTGAATCTGGCAGCTGCCTGTCCTTCTCCAAAGCTTAATATTCTTCTTTGCTATGAGAACACAGGGAACTGGGCAATAAAAAATACTTTTCTGCAGGCAGAACCTGCTGCCCCTGGGTGGTGGTACCTGCACGTGCCTGCCTCCAGCCTGGAGGCTCATCACCTGTCTTGGAATCCAGTAAATTTCTTTAATTCTCCTGCACTGCTGTGCTTAAATCTGTCTCATCTTAAAAACATTACACAGAAAAAAAATCTCCTATTACAAAGAGTATAAGAACCCTCCCTTTGTGTTGAAGAGCTTAATTGCTTTTTCAGTCCAGTACATGTAAAACAAAACTAACAAGAAAACTGGAACAGTAACTTCAGTAGTTTGGAATTTGCCACTGCTGAATTTTAAACAAATTGGAATGACTTCTTTGGGTGTTTTTCAGGTCAGAAAACAGGACCACTTTTAATGTTCAAAATGGAGAAAGTTGCATTCTGTAAACATTTGCAAATATGAAAATAGCCAAACCACAAAACCACCAAGACCCCAAATACTTTTCAATATCTACACAGAAAAAAGTGCCAGGAGACAGAAACAAGAGTTGTTTTATTCTTTAAAAATGTCTTATTATTCCAAGCAACATATTTTAGGAAGTCTTTCTTTTTCACCCAGTCCTGAGGCCTCCATTAGGTACAAACATGATGTTATTGGTTGTGGGTAACAGATTTGTGTGAAATAAATCTGGAAAATTATTCCAGGTCCTACTGTGCCCTGCACTACAGGATTTCAAACTGATTATCCAGATTTATACAGGCTGAGAGGATACAGAAAAATGATCATACTCATGGTCAATCCTGCTTGCAGTTTAAAGAGAAAATCAGTTTCTTATAAATGCTGACCTTTCATACCAATGTCATTTTCAATTTAGATTTCATGATAGAGCCCTTTAAATTCTCCCAAAGATGAGACAGGCCTTTTGCAGCCTCCTTCATGCTTTGACCTTTATCAAGTCAGTTCCTTAATTCTACATTTTTGGTAACATGTTGAATGTATTTCCATAGGGATGAGGGGAAATGTGTAGAGGGAATTTTGGAGATCTTTGATATGCTCCTGGCCATGACCTCGAGGTTCCGAGAGCTGAAGCTGCAGCACAAGGAGTATCTGTGTGTCAAGGCAATGATCCTCCTCAATTCCAGTGAGTATGTGCTTGCCTCTAATACTCACCAAACTGAACCTTTTATTTTGAGGGTGGCTGGGAAACCAGCCTCAAAAAACTCAAAATACCAAATGATAAAAAACTGGTGGAAGAGAGTAATAGGGAAGGACTTCTGTCTGATAGATTTTTGCTCAAGAAACTTCTAAACTGCATCATTTGCTGGATTTGGGGGCTATGTCCTGTTCTAAGAACTGCATGAAAGACCCCAAGTCTGAAAGCTTCTCACAAGGTGGGGCTCATGGCCCAGGCTGTGGATCTGTCCTTTTGAATGGGAAATTTTGCTCCTATCCCTGTAGATCCTGGTCATGTGTAAAGTTGCTGTACAGCTCTACAAACCTGTCCTTAATTCTAGTAACTCTAGTAATACTAGTTACTCAACTGAGAGATGATTAATGGGGCTCAAATGTTCCTACTTAATGGTAATGAGTTGGTTAGAAACGATTGAAAGTGTTCAACAGTCCTGCAAGATGAGTTTCAGGACAGGAGCTTTGCTTTGCAGCCTCTTACACAAGGCTGGTACTTGCTAGTTTAGGGTAGCCTGGACTAAAATGATTGGGTTTTTTCCCCCCAGAACATTTTGTAGTCAATTTTGACAAAAAAAAAAAAAAAAAACAAAAACAAACAAACCACAACAAAATAGCAGCTAAAGTATTTACATCTACTGCTTTCAGCAAGAAGCTGCTGCATAATCCTCAGTCCAGTACTGAAGGGGAACAGTTCAGCTGCAATCCCACTTGTTTGGGTTGGAGTGTTGATCTGCTGGAGGGTAGGAAGGATCTGCAGAGGGATCTGGACAGGCTGGATTGATGGGACAAGACCAACAATATGAGGTTCAACAGGACCAAGTGCTGGGTCCTGCACTTTGGCCACAAAATCCTCCTGCACTGACATAGGCTGGTTGGAAAGCCATGATGATGATGAGAGGAGCTGGCCTCAAGCTGCACCAGGGATGGTTTAGATTCGATATTAGGAACAATTTCTTCACCAAAAGGGTGGTCAGGCATTGGAACAGGTTGCTCAGGGAAGTGGTGGACTCACCATCCCTGGAGGAATTTAAAAGGAGTGGAGATGTGGCACCTGGGGATGGGGTTTAGTGATGGCCTTGGTAGTGCTGAGTCAAAGGTTGGACTTGGTGCTCTTAAAGTTTTTTCCAGCCTTGATGCTTCTATGATTCTGTGGATACCACTATTTCAACAGACAACAAAAGCTGTTTTTTTTTTCCTAAAATACCCACAACAAAAAAAAACCAAAACAGCCAAAAAAACCCCAACCAAACTCCACATTCATCAGCCATATTTTCTTCAAAGTTTATGTCCCAAAAGATCTGTCCTTTCTCTTCTCCTACCCTCCTTTCTTGACAAAATTAATAATTTGCTCCTAATTTTCAAGGTGTTCTGGAGCTCTGTTCTTCTGTAGGTATCTCTGTCGGTACAGTTGTAGTTTTTTCTTTCCCTTGTGCCAAGTCTCTTCTGCTTTATCAATGATGTTATTGTGTCTTTCCAACCTTCCTGGTGATGTTTTCTCTTTTTCCTTGTCCATACCCCTAAATCTCTTTCTTTTTTTGCTGACTTTCAAGGTTTCTCACTGCAGACATGTGCTGTATAATGACACCCTTAGTGGTCTGTAGGGAGACCATGACCAGCTGGGTCACTGAGCAGTGTCACTGACATGTTCTCTTCCCTCCCTATGAAATACTCAGGGAAAAAGGGTTTGTTTCAACAAGAAGGGATTAGAACAAGTGTAATACCATAGTTCATAATAGTTAAAAAACAAGGCACAGGGGGAAAAAACCCTGGAGAATGGAGAGCACGTCCATTCATCTGACTGAAGGGTCCATGTGCAACATGTCTTGGGAGGATTTGGGAGAATTGCTCACTTTGCAATGATGGGGCCATCAAATTCAAGCTTGATGTGGCACATGGAGCATCATTTGTACAGTCCTGAGGGGGCTGTCAGGGAATGCATGTTCTCTAATCCTGTTGAAATATTACATATTTTAAAAATCCACACTCAAAGCTTTCTTCCTTCCTCATTAGCAGCAAATATTTCTTTCTCTTCTCTGGTTAGGCATGTTCCCCTTGTCAGCAGAGGAACCTGAAAGCAACAGGAAACTTCACCACCTGCTCAACGTGGTCACAGAGGCTTTGGTGTGGGTTATTGCCAAGAGTGGGATCCCCTCACAGCAGCAGACAACTCGCCTGGCCAACTTGCTGATGCTGCTCTCTCACGTCAGACACGCCAGGTACAGTTCACAGAGTGTCTGTAACACTTGAGGTTTGTGGATGTTTGTTTATTGCAGCACAAAAGAGGTGGCTGGAACTCCAGAGCACTCCTCAGGGAATCCTGGNAAAAAAAAAAAAAAACAAAAACAAACAAACCACAACAAAATAGCAGCTAAAGTATTTACATCTACTGCTTTCAGCAAGAAGCTGCTGCATAATCCTCAGTCCAGTACTGAAGGGGAACAGTTCAGCTGCAATCCCACTTGTTTGGGTTGGAGTGTTGATCTGCTGGAGGGTAGGAAGGATCTGCAGAGGGATCTGGACAGGCTGGATTGATGGGACAAGACCAACAATATGAGGTTCAACAGGACCAAGTGCTGGGTCCTGCACTTTGGCCACAAAATCCTCCTGCACTGACATAGGCTGGTTGGAAAGCCATGATGATGATGAGAGGAGCTGGCCTCAAGCTGCACCAGGGATGGTTTAGATTCGATATTAGGAACAATTTCTTCACCAAAAGGGTGGTCAGGCATTGGAACAGGTTGCTCAGGGAAGTGGTGGACTCACCATCCCTGGAGGAATTTAAAAGGAGTGGAGATGTGGCACCTGGGGATGGGGTTTAGTGATGGCCTTGGTAGTGCTGAGTCAAAGGTTGGACTTGGTGCTCTTAAAGTTTTTTCCAGCCTTGATGCTTCTATGATTCTGTGGATACCACTATTTCAACAGACAACAAAAGCTGTTTTTTTTTTCCTAAAATACCCACAACAAAAAAAAACCAAAACAGCCAAAAAAACCCCAACCAAACTCCACATTCATCAGCCATATTTTCTTCAAAGTTTATGTCCCAAAAGATCTGTCCTTTCTCTTCTCCTACCCTCCTTTCTTGACAAAATTAATAATTTGCTCCTAATTTTCAAGGTGTTCTGGAGCTCTGTTCTTCTGTAGGTATCTCTGTCGGTACAGTTGTAGTTTTTTCTTTCCCTTGTGCCAAGTCTCTTCTGCTTTATCAATGATGTTATTGTGTCTTTCCAACCTTCCTGGTGATGTTTTCTCTTTTTCCTTGTCCATACCCCTAAATCTCTTTCTTTTTTTGCTGACTTTCAAGGTTTCTCACTGCAGACATGTGCTGTATAATGACACCCTTAGTGGTCTGTAGGGAGACCATGACCAGCTGGGTCACTGAGCAGTGTCACTGACATGTTCTCTTCCCTCCCTATGAAATACTCAGGGAAAAAGGGTTTGTTTCAACAAGAAGGGATTAGAACAAGTGTAATACCATAGTTCATAATAGTTAAAAAACAAGGCACAGGGGGAAAAAACCCTGGAGAATGGAGAGCACGTCCATTCATCTGACTGAAGGGTCCATGTGCAACATGTCTTGGGAGGATTTGGGAGAATTGCTCACTTTGCAATGATGGGGCCATCAAATTCAAGCTTGATGTGGCACATGGAGCATCATTTGTACAGTCCTGAGGGGGCTGTCAGGGAATGCATGTTCTCTAATCCTGTTGAAATATTACATATTTTAAAAATCCACACTCAAAGCTTTCTTCCTTCCTCATTAGCAGCAAATATTTCTTTCTCTTCTCTGGTTAGGCATGTTCCCCTTGTCAGCAGAGGAACCTGAAAGCAACAGGAAACTTCACCACCTGCTCAACGTGGTCACAGAGGCTTTGGTGTGGGTTATTGCCAAGAGTGGGATCCCCTCACAGCAGCAGACAACTCGCCTGGCCAACTTGCTGATGCTGCTCTCTCACGTCAGACACGCCAGGTACAGTTCACAGAGTGTCTGTAACACTTGAGGTTTGTGGATGTTTGTTTATTGCAGCACAAAAGAGGTGGCTGGAACTCCAGAGCACTCCTCAGGGAATCCTGGTGCTGCTCCTCACCTCTGTCACTGTGAGGCTTTCCTTCCTAGCACAGCAAAACAGGCAGTGAACTCAAGTGCTTGCTGGCCATCAATGGTGTGGTGATACTAAAATGCTGTCTTAACTTTATTACATTAAATATTCATTATGTGTCTGCCTGAAATGTTTAACGATGACAAATTGAGCCTTTAAAAAAAAAAACAAACCACCCAGCCATCAAAACTCTTCTGTTCACAATGAAAATCTGTTCCAACACTGGTCTGCAGTGTGGGCTTTGGTAGAGTAAAATGGATTTTGGGTGCCATGTTTTTCCCAGACCAAATGTGTTGTCTTTTATGTGGAGCCACAGAGGTTTTGCCAAATGACTCCTGCTACAGCAATGTCAGGCTCCTGTTTTCCCCATGGGAAGTGGCTCCTCTCCTCCTTGCCAGTTCCTGGACCTCCTCAAGAGGTCCATCTATGCTGGTGGTCCAGCAGACTGAAAGGTGGATCCTACAAAGAGAGACTTTCATTTTCAATCTGTCATTTTAAATTACTACTCAGAGGTCACCTGTTCACTAAGCTGTGCCATGGCTTGGCTTTGGGCTGTGTGTCCAGGGAAGATGTCCTGGAACTGGGCTGGAGCACACAGAGGAGAGCTGGGCACATCTGTAGGGACACTGGGAAGGGGATGGCCCCCTTTGCAATAAGCTTCCTGGGAGGGCAGATGGCAGCAGCAGGGACCTGCTGGTGCTGAAAGACAGCTTTGAACAGTCCATCCATGGACTGGGGATGAGTTTGGGGTCTGGCCTTGCAGGAGCTGCAGCAGCAGCCAGAGCTGAGCCTGTCTCATGGCTCTGATCTCTGCCATTGCTTGGATTGTGCTCTGTGATGTGACTCCACAGCTTTGCAGGAGCTGTTCTGGCATTCTGTGAACAAACATCATGAATCCTTGTGAAATTTTTATATTTTCTCATTAAGCCAAGACCTTCTATGCTATGTCTCCCTCAGCCAAAGAGTAGAGTGTGCTTGTCATGTCCTGTCTCCTTTAGGTTGCTTGGTGCTGGTCAGTCAATTACACTTTGTTCTGGAAATAATTGGTCTGCTCAGCCTTGACTACCAAATGATGCAGGACTCTCAGGAGCTGGATGTAGGAGAGGGGCTGCAATTTCTTCTTGTCCATTAACATATTCATAAATCTTGAATTGCAGCAGAACCTTTATCTGGAAGCATTGCCCCCTCCCAGCCCAAACCACCAGCTCAGCTGTGTGCTGTCTGTCTGCTGCCAGTTCCACTGGGATAGGTTTGGTATGGAGCAAGCACCCTTAGACCTCAGCCCCAAACCCCTGAGTGCATCTGGAGTGTAAATATGTGTGACTGCAATGGCAGTAGCTATTCTTAGCCCAAATCCTGATATAGCACTAAGTGTTCAAGCTAACAAGGTGTCATTGTATCTTACTGCATAGCAGAAATATTACTTTTAAAGTCTGTAGCCACCTGCAAGATCCTCTCACTGGACATGCAGAGAGTAAACAAAATGCTTGAAATTAGCTGGATAATTAGATGTTCTTACTCAGCCAGGTAGGTAGTCATCAGTAAACTGCATGTGGTAAATCCCCCTTTTGTGTAAAGCTTCAGTATGAGGCCTCCCACCTTTACAGCATCCAAGAGGTTTTTCCTTTCATTTCAATAGTGTCAGTACATCTGAATTATTTCCTGAAAGAGCTTGTATGGTATAAAACAAAACTTGCTTCTCTAAATAGTAGAACATTCAGTATTAAGGTATCAGGATGTTGTTACTGTTGATAGTGGCAAGTGATGTCAGGGACCACAGCAGCTAAATCCTCTTAAATCCAAATTAAAAATGGAATTCTCTTGAAACCATGAGCGTGTTTTTCTTCTCTGCATTGTTGGAACCAGATTGCTGAGTTATTTTCTGTTCTCCTGCACAGTAACAAGGGAATGGAGCATCTCCTGAGCATGAAGTGTAAAAACGTGGTGCCAGTGTATGACTTGCTGCTGGAGATGCTGAATGCCCACACCCTGCGAGGGCAGAGGAAGTCCCCAGCCACACCCCCTGAGTTTGGCCCACTGGAGCAAATGGAGCCTGGAGACAGCCTGAGGAACGGGGCACCCCAGTAACTGTGTCCAGACCTGGAAATGTGAGGCTTTTTCAGAGCTGTGGGAGAAACCAGAACTGCTGTGATGGGGCTGCAGACGTGTGGCTGAGGGTGAGTTCTCCTCCCTCCTCGGGAGAGGCCCTGGGATGCTCCCCTCTGTCCCTCGTGTTTCTGACACTGTAACAGCTGCACTGCTATAGTGCCTTTTCTGAGACTCTGCAAAAGCACCTTATGAAATCAAGCCTCAGAACAGCACTGTGGGACAGGGAATTGCTGCCTCTCCTCCTCAGAGGCAGAACTGAGAGGAAGAGCGAAAGGGACAGGTTCGAGATGGCAGAAGAAGCCTGTGCCGGAGCTTGGAGAGAGCACCTTGGTCTCTGTCTCCCAGAGCAAGACTTTAAAGCACTGACTGGACAATGTCCTCTTTCAGCATGGGATGGTGTGAAAGGTAGAACAGCATCATTTGGGACAGATGTTCACCTCTGTGTGCTGGTCCCTGGGGAATGCCTGCTCTGCAGCTGATCCAGATAAAGTGCCGAGATACAGCCAGGGTAAAGGAGCTTATTCTCAAATATGCAATGGCTGCAAGGGCCTTCATTTGAAGGTCATTTGAAATAGCTTCTAGGGTCAGTTCAGAGCCTCTGCAGAAAGTTTAAACTGATCTTAAGTTTGTATTTTGTGAGCCTGTTCTTAACACTCACACCATTATCTGCTTGTAATTCTTCAGTGCTTTAAACAACGACCAAATCGTTTGGATATTTCAGTCAATGCCGACCTTTGAAATGTGTTTTGTCTGTGAGATTAACATGTTGTTTTATATATTTATTAATGATGTTAAATCTATTCTGATAATTAGGTACAGGAGGTTGCTCTGTGAATATTAACTGTTTGTGTTTGTATTTTTATATGATCTGCTGATCAGGCCTTGTGAAACCAGCTAGAAAAAAAAAATCTTCCCACCCTTTTGACTGGTGTGTGGAATTACGTCCTGCCCACCCAAAACTTCTTGCAGGGGGTGAGGCACTGGATGGGAACATGGAATGGGGATCTGTTTTGTCTGCTGCCCTGAGGTTTGCTGCTTGCTTGTTCTCAGCATGCATGGCACCTTGTGCTGTGGTCTTCATATCTTTATAGGAGCCCTCAAAGAGCGAGGATGGGGATAATGGTAAATGTGAAGATAATGTGAAGATGGGGATAATGTGAAGCACTACTTTGCTTTGCAAGTGTGATGACTTGTTTGAATTACACTGAAGATGTAGTGGTTTAAACTTCCTTTTTGTGCTGATTTCTGCATGTGTTTAAGCTGCACTGAGTAAAAAAAAACCTGATTAAATGGCCTGGCTGATGACCCCAGAGATCAGAAGAGTGGCATCATTCATTCTGGTAACTGTCTCTCCAAATGGAAACATTTAAATATAGCACATGCATGTTCTGGGCATTATGGTGAAATAAATTGGGATCACACCACAAGTCTATTTTGAGCCAATAAGTCTTTTGCATTAGGGACTTTGATTAGTATGCCATTTGCATATTTTGAATATTAGTCAAACCATTAATCTTGATGGTTTTTTAAAGCCAAGGACAGTATTTTTTATAGGAGGTGCATAAAGAGTTTTCAGTGAGTTACACAAATCTATTGTCTGTTTTGATCTTGTACTATACCAGATGCTGCTGCTGATCTAAATTTTTACTCTCTGCCTTTTTATTGTTTTTAAGAAACTGTAATATAGCTGTGTCCTTCTAAAGAAGTGTAATATTTACAATGAAAAAAAGGAAAAAAATGTGAGTACAGTCTGAAATTTATTGGTACTTTCATTTTGAGAGATGTTTTGCTATGAAACAAACCTGTCTCAGTATTTCTTGGGCTTGATTGTTCTGGCCTCACTGCCTGTTGTACTGTTCTTTCTCTAATTTTCATTCTCCTGTGTAATCTTTTGGTTTAATACAGTTTTTCAAAGAAATGTTGAAGTGATTTATTTGTTTGTTTTGCTTTAAAAGTGCTGAATTTATGTACAATCTTGGAACAAACTTTTTGAAGAGAAAATGGGAAAGACTGGGTATAAATCATGGAATTAGCTTCTAAATGGAAATTTGCTGTGGATTGACTCTGTAAAAGGGTGATGCTGCAGTGTGTTGCACGTGGTGTTGTTCATATATGTTGCTATTAGCACAGTGCAAATAGGAAAATGATGTGATTTTAAGCTGCTTTTTGTCTTGTTGAACATAATTTTATTAAAAGTTACTAACTGTGTTTTAAAATGGGTGAAAGTCAAGAGCTGTGGAGTCTGGATTAATGTGGCTGAGTTCATGTTGGGATGAGGAGGAGATGCTGCACATCTCCAGCAGCACAGGGAGGTGTTGGCAGTGACTAAACAAGGGGGCCTGGGTCCCTTGAGAGGGATATTGGGTTTGTCTTGGGTCTGGATCCCCCAGGCTCTCTCAGATGCTGCATTCCTGGTGTGGAGCACATCCCTGTCCCTGCCAGCTGTGAGCAGAGCAGTCACTGCACTGCCAGCCTCAGTGGGAACAAAGCAGAGTCCTCAGGACCTGCAGGGGCTCTGAGGAGGGGCTGTTCCACTGCTTTCCTTCCCTGCTTGGTGTAACTCAGCTTCTGCACCTGCAGAGGTGCTGCTGCTCCTTGGAGGTCTGCAGGTCTGGCTGTTCACAGGGGTGAGCAAACCTGGCTCAGGTGAAAGAGACAATTGTCATGAGGTTAAAAGAAAAAAAAGAATGGAAAAAGGAAGGAAGGCCAAACTTTTTAACAGCACACATAAGGAAAACATGCTGAGTTTGCTCTCTCAAGTCTGAAACTGGAACAAGATGGTAAAAGAAGCTTGGCTGCTTTTCTTTTTCACCTTTTTTTTAAAGAATTGTGGTTTCAGACAGGTGAAATGCTTTGTCTCCAGGAATGTGAGACCTTTTCCACACTTCTGTCTTCCTTCAAATTACCCATTTTTAGTGCTGTCATGTTTCCAGTCAGAGAGGAGAGTGTGGGAGAAGGTTGTGTAAATGTGTTGAAACACTGTCCCTTGAGATAGTGCCCAACAGGGTAAGTGCTCCTATAAAATAGCAAACTAAGACAGATTAGCAAACTAAGGACTTCAAGATTTTTTAAAAAATATGTTGATTTCCACAGTCATATTATGTTAATTCTTTGCTGACTGAATGATAGATCTATATAGGTAGGGATCATCGTGGTTGAAAGGAGAGCATCCTTATAAGTGCTGGAATTTTTAATTTTACTCTTTAATTTTACTCTTGATGACCTGGGGAGTATGAAAGATATTTGTTGTATTTGCATCATCAGTGGTTTAGCAGAGCCTAAAAATGCAGTGAGTCCCAGAAAGTTCCCTGTTGCTCCTATTTGAGCTGTCACCAGTGATCATCCTCTTCTGAGGTAAGAATTTCTGTCTTGTTTGGACTTTTATCATAGAATTATGGGATGATTTGGGTTGGAAGGGACCTGCCATGGGCAGGGACACCTTCCACCAGACCAGGTTGCTCAGAGCTCCATCCTTGAACATTTCCAGGAAAGGAGCATCCACAACTTCTTTGGGTGACCTGTTTCACTGTCCCAACACCCTCACAGTGTCCTGTCACCCTTGGCAGAAGTTTCTCTCCATTCTCTTGTAGCCCTTTCAGTACTGGAAGCTGCTCCAAGTCTCCCTGGAGAGCTCCTCTCCCTGCAAGGATTTCCACAGAGCCTAGCCAGGTGTCTCCACTCCACCCCACCCCTCCCTCTGTTCCACCACCCTGGCTGCAGATTGTGGGTGTGGGACTCACATGGAAGAGATTTGAGCGTGACAATCATGTTCCAGCCAGGGAGCAGCAACTGCATTTTACCCTGTAATTCCTGTGCTGTTGGATGTGAAGGTAACTTCTCAGTTACCTTCCAGGCCCTCTTTTCACACTTCCATACAGTTGGATCTAGAGGCCATGGAAACACCTTTGCTATCCATCTCAGAAAAAATGGTTTGACATTGCTTAGGTCCTGGAAGGTAATGAGTCAGCAAAGCAGTCAAGTTTTGGTCATCTGTTGTGCTGACACAGTGCCTAAACCAATTCTAAAGGGACTGTTGCAAATGGGAGTATGAAAAGCAAGTGGCCTGCCAAAATATGGAATGTAAGTATTATTTACATTAATTTTTCACAATATTTTACTACTTAAGTGAAATGTGGTGCATTAAATGGCACTTTCTTAGTTAAGACTTCATGTTATTTATGATCTGTTGTACTATTTAACTCCATCTTTACATTTAAGAGTCACCTACACTCCTCAGCACTGTTGAGTGTCAGCTATTTCCATTTAAGTGCAAGAAGAAAATGAGATTGCTATGCTATAAAAATGCCAACATCTGCTGCTACTGCCTCAACAGCCAAAACCTTCACTCATCAGTGTCACACAGGAGCTGGCACAGCCATTACCAGTGCTTACTGCACCTCTCCTACACCCATTTTCCACAAATTTTTTTGTTCTGAGTCCTGTCATTTTAGTCTCAACATTTCACTCTCAGTGAGTTTGTAATAGAAATGGGTTCCCGACTGAGAGTGGTGCCTTTTAAAGTGCTTTATGTACGTTATGGTAATGTGAAAACAACCCCACAACACCCCAGCCCCTCCCCTTCCCCCAGCTGTCTTTCCTTCTGTGAACTGATGGGATTTGTCTGATGTTGTGGACTGGTGCAGCTGACTAAACAGGCAGCATGAAATGTAAACACAGGTATGGCTTTTGTTCATTTATGTTCATTTCTCTCCTGCAGCTGAGCTCAGCCCAGTCTCATGAGCAGGTACTGTGTGTGCTCCGTGCCTGAGGGACACCTTCCACCACACCAGGCTGCTCCAAGCCCCATCAAACCTGGCCTTGGACACTCCCAGGGATGGGGCAGCCACAGCTGCTCTGGCCAACTTATTCCAGCACCTCAGCACCCTCACAGCAAGGAATTTCTTCGTAACATCTCATCTAAAGCTTCCCTTTGTCAGCTTAGAGCCATCACCCCTTGTCCTCCCCCTGCATGACCTTGCTAAAAGCCCATCTCTGGTAGGTCCCCTTTAGGGACCAGAATTTGCTCTCAGGTCTCCCTGGAGCCTCCTCCTTGCTGTTGACTGTGCTGGAGTGGGACAGGTATAGCTGAAAACAGGCTGAGGCCTCATCTCCCTGCCAGAAAATCAGACTTCAACTCAAACCAGTTCTGGCACAATGCATCTGCACCACCACAGTGGGGTTGTGACTGCTCTCACTACTGCATCTGCCCTCTCTTTTAGTATTTTTTTCCCTTCCCTGGCCACTAACAATGCAGTCCTGAACACGATGATGACACAAAGAAATTGGTGGGGATATAAAATGACTTGTTTAAAGCAGACTTCAATGTCAGCCCACAATAATCAACTGGAAATAAAACTATTTAAAATAGGTTTGGAAGAAAAAAGATTTAAGCTATTTCCAAGACCTTTTTTTTTTTTTGTGACATTTTGAGATAATTTCTTGAAAGCTCCTTTTTTTATATATTACATCAGCTCAACAATTTGATATAACTGTTCCTAATGAAAGGAAATCGTAGGCTATGAAATTTTCCTTAGACCTTTTAACATTGTTCAATTTTTTCCCCTGCACAGGTTCTTTAATGGAAGAAGAACTGAGTATCACATCAGCAACTACCTATTACTTCTTGGCAGAAAGGTCTGCATGGGCATTTATGACAATTTGGCAATGAAATAATGGTTAGAGCTGGCTTACTTCTACAGAGGAAGAAACTTAAATGAGCTCCATCTTAAAGTAACTGCTTTGAAAATAACAAATTATGATGGCAGAGGGAGAGAGAACAGTGTGTGTGGCCATGTGAAGTGAGGGGGATCCATCCCTGGATACAGCACCAGTGTGAGAGCTGTTGGTGCTGGAGCACAAGTCTGTTGGGCTGCCAGAGTTATGAATTTAGCTTAATATCATGGAAATAAACCACAGTGGGTTTGCCACCACAGCTGGGGAAAAACTGTTGGTTTGCCCATTCTCTGAGCACCAGGACAAAGTAGTTTGCTTCATAAATCCCCCTGCCAGAAGCTGGGGAATCAGCAACCACCAGTGGTGACAGGGTAGAAAGGGTGGGAGAACTCTGACAAGCTCCTCAGGGACCTTATTTTCTATGGGTAAGCACTACAGGAACTGGCTGATTCCTGGGTGATTTTCACTACTGCTACACACAAAAAGCATTTGACCAAAGCCCTTACCCCTGCACTGAGCTCTCCTCCATGTGCACCTCCCCACTCCAGCATTCCCACTATAGAAAGTGAGTTCCAGGGTGGGAAATAATCCACCATTTCAAACCAGTAATAAGCATCACTTGGTTCTCCTTTGTATTCTTCCTCCAGGAAATCAGCTGCCACAGAACACAGGTCCCACTGCTGGATTTATCATCTCCTGCTCTGACAAGCAAGGGAGTGCTTGTGCTTCTTCCAGCACCACTCAAACAGGCAAAGAAATTGCCTCTGCCAGGAGTGCCAGGAGCAGCACTGCTGGAACATAAAGCTGGTCCCCCCCACTAGACACACCCACAGTCCTGCAGACATTGGCAAAATTTTAATGACAGTACTCAAACTGTACAACCGAGGGGCAGTGGCAATGCTGACTGTACACAGTGTTTCTCCAGCCACTGCCCACACGCCAGTTTCATTTTAAAAACAAAGCTTATAAAAATGCACAATTCTCTCCCAAGGTACTGTACACTATTCAGCAGGTTAAAAACTGAAAAAAAAAAATCTTTCATTAAAAAAGTCATTGCACTATTTGTATACATCAGGGATAGTCTACATAAATCATGTTCATCTAGAAAATATGTGCATTATAAACCATTTCCATGCAATGCAGCAATTCCTTTTTTCAAAGGTGGTATAAAAAGACAACACAGCAGTCCTAACCACTAGAACACTTTATGTCAAACAAAACAAATGTGCATCATGATATTGAACGTGTTAGATGAATAAAATACAGTAACAAAGATTCAAAAATATGTCATTTTTGTTTCCACCAAGTGACTACAGTACCAAAAGATACAAGTAACGTGAAGTGTGTGCAGAAATCATGTTAAATGAAGTCCCTCTTCACCTGCTTGTTTTCATGCTAACCCAAGACAGACTGCTATGCTTAAGATTACTGTGATGTCGTTTCTGCATCTAATAACTCAGTATCCAAACACCTTGCAAACTTAAGAGCACTGCCCCTATAAAATAGTGTATCTATTGCATCAAAGTATAAAGTGTGTTGCTTACAGTTTAAAAAAAAAAAAAAAAATCTATAGAAAAAGTTTTGTTTTCCGTACAAAAACACTGAAATTTTGTCAAGATATACATTTTGAGATGTGAAACTCTCTGCTTGATTGAAGCTAGAGCAGCAGGGGAGAAAAAAAGCACCACCCAAGAGTGTTTTGGTGTGACTGCAGAGTGTCCTAGGTCGGGGGGGGCCCGTTGGTGTAGCGCAGCATGGGGTAGAAGGAGCGGGCGAAGTTGTTGGCCTGGGTGCAGCTGTAGTCTTCCTCTGAGGAGGGGATCATGCAAGCCAGGAGCAAAAGCAGCAGAAAGAACAACTGGAGAGGTAAAGCTGCTCGTAACACCCGGTAGAAGAAAGAGGGAGAGCGAGGGTTTGCCTGCACAGGCTCTGGATGGCTTTCGCTCCTGAGGAGGAAATCAGAGAACAACAAGTCAGGGTTTGAGTTAAACCAGTGGGGTTTACCCTGTTTTCAGATGCAAACAACTTTTCCCAGGTGGCAAACAGACCACTCCAAATAGGTGTTGAAGCACAAAGGAAAGACATTAGTCACACTGATGAGGTTCTTCTCTGCCCTGGCTTTACTGAGTTCTACCCTTTGAACAGGTCCCAGTGGACTGAGGGTCAAGTTCTCCCTTTGTCCTTCATGGTCTGTTTGTACCAAGTGGCTCTCAGGGGCTAAGTTTCTTTTTCCAAGCATGCTGGTGGAATGAAAGGAGGATTCAAAACTAAAATATCCCCTATTTGGCACAAAAAGTATTTTCTCAAGCCAGGGTTGCACATCACTATACAGGTCCTGGAGCAGGAGCACTAAAGGAAACCACTCCCTAAGGAGCAGCCCAGAGCTTGCAGGCAGAGGGGACACTACAGGTAGGCAGAAATCACCTCCCCCCATGTGCCACCCTACAAGGAACAGCTGCCCAGGTTTCTGCTGGCACACAGCTCATCTCTGCCATATTCACTATTTTTCAAAAGATCACACATATATAAAATATTACCTTGTGCTGCTGCCATTTCTGCCATCAGCAGTTCTCCTGAGGGCCATCTGTTGAGAGAAATAGCTTTTAGTTTCAGAAACTACAAGGAATTTCTCAGAAAAGACAGCTGTAGACTTTAAGGTCTGATTGTAAATTCTGTAATAACGTACATGGACCTAAAAGGTTAAAATGATTATATCTGAGGAATTTCCACACTAAATATGTCAAAATACACTATATGCTGATAGCAAAATAGTAGAAAAAAAATACTTGCCTTCTTCACAGCAGGGCTGGATTTCTCTTCTTCTGGATTATAGACTCCTGAGTCCAAGTCATCTGGAACTAGCAGGAATGTTTTGGTATCCTAAAAGATAAGACCACCTTCCTCTTTAAAATGCACATTCAAAATTGACAATAAATGAAGTGCAAAGAACCACCTTTCACTGCCTCTGTAGGTGCTCACTGCCCCTTTACATGAGCATGAGCAGTTCCCCAGAACAAAGAAATGTTTTGCAGTGCCCAGCCTGAAGGAATTACAATGGAATGGCTGCATACAGGTATTAACTTGAAAATATCTCTGACAGGCCTCAGGATAAACAACCCATTGCTATGAACTTCAACTCTTACATGTTCATTACACACTCCTAGCCTGACACTTGGTCTGGATCACACAAATTCAGGCTGGAAGGGACTTCAGGAAGCTCATCTAGTCCAACCTCCTGCTCAGAGACCTGACCAAAAGCCTTAGTCAGAGCTTTATGCTCTCTGCTCTTCAAGCCCCTCGAGGACAGAGGCAGCACAACCCCTGTTACAATACTGTACTAGCCTTGGGGTGCTGAAGTCATTCCTACAGCCAGAACTGTTCTTTCTTCAACTTATGAAGGTGGAAGTACTTAAGCTTTAAGTCAGTTTTTTATAAATACTTTCACTCTTAATATGCTATTTCTTTTCAGTAAGGAAGATCCCTGAATGAGCATTTAAATTCCAACTCACCAGATTCCCTTGTATTGTTTTTAAATCATGAGAGACTTGTTCAATCAGCTGTTTCAGTTTTGTTCCAATCACATGGACCTTCTCTTCCTCTTCAATGTAATCACCATCTGGTTTCAGCAGCAGGTAAGCAGTGAGCTCTTGGAGGGAGTTTACATTAAGCTGTTGCTCCAACAGCTCTTTCTCCAGTTGCTGAGAACAAACAAACAAAAAACAGCACAACAGATTGTTACCCTCAAGTTTATGGATGTTCTCCCAAAAGGAGGAACTCTGGAAGGCTTTAAAGAAAACAGAACCTGCCTGAGAATCCACAAGGCACAGGAATGGTTATTACACAGCTACATAGGAAATGAAGTTCTCTTGAAGAGACTGGTTGTACCTGCTTGCACTAACATTTAAAAATAGATCTAGCAGCAGGTAATACATATAGAGAAGGAATTAAATGCTGGAAATTGGAAGTCTCACTCCAGCATAAAGACTGCTCATAAGCAACTTAATTACGATGTGTAACTATGGAAAAGTGCCTCATACAGGCAATATCTTGGTCCATTTCAAAAACCACCCACATGCCTGAGTACAGCAGGTTTGAGGACAGGCTGCAGACACTGTGAGACATAAACATCATGCTCTCCACTGTGTGGTGAGTGCTGAGGGGCTGCAGTTAAGACTACACTGACCATTAGCTCCTTTTGGCATTCCAGTATTGCATTGAGATCAGCATTGGGATCTGTGATTTGTGCTTCATTCCTCCGGCTTTCAGCACTTGCTAACCACAGGATTAGTTTTTGGCTCTGGTCATGGAAATCCTAGAGAAACAAAAAGATTGGCACATAAGAGAAGAAACACCTTTGCAGTGCCTTCACCTACAAACAAAATGCCCAGCCCAGATTAGACAGAGCCACCACAAATTCAAATGAATGAGGGTACAGAAATCTTGTTAAACTATTCCACCTATGCAGTAAAAGGGCATTATCCACTTGAAAAGTATTTTTACCAAACCATTTTAATCCATCAGAGGCAACTTTAGAAGGACACAAAATCTCTTGGATTGTGAGTGACCATTCCACTGATGTGCAGGAATTACCCCTCTGCCCTCCTCTCAACAGCATCCCAAAGAGTCTTCCCTTACAAGCTGGCATGTGACACACACCTGGCAGTGCAGTAAGGCTTGTTGCAAACCCTTCCTCCAGTTGTCCAGGGCACGAGTTGCTTTCTCCCAGTGCAAGTTGACCTTCCGAAGCCTGTTCTGCAGCTCCTTGAACTCTGTGCTGTCAGCTTTCTGGAATTCTTTGCTGCTCAGGTTAGCAGAAAGCAACACTGCTTTGTAGTTGTCAAATGCTTTAAGCATGTCCTGGTTAGGACAAGAAGATTAGGAGGCTTTTATGAATGATGAAAAATGTGTTTGTTACTTACAATAAAACCGTACACTCAAAAGTATCACAGGTATTGGGGAAGGAGGTTTGAGGCTGGTGGCTTTTCAATACTGCTAAGAAACATATTAAGGTAGGTTTATGTTTGGGATTTTTTTAAAGCCAAAGCCTTCACTTTGAAGAAAATAAGTGTGACTGGGCTTGTGCTTCTCCCTAAGTCACAGGCATTAGGACTTAATCCACATCTGCCCTTCAATTCCTCTGAGCTGCCTCCTCCCCTGACATTTGGACAAATACTCCCATAGATCATCACATGCTATTTTCTCAGAATTCATAAAGGTTTTGCCACTCCAGAATCCTAGAATAATGATAACAGGGGCATCTGGAGGGCTGTGCTCCATTCTCCTGTTTCAAACAGGACCAACTTCAAACCCTAAGGAGGATGTTCAGGGTCTCATCCACTCAAATTTTCAGTATCTCACAGGATGGAGATTCCCCACCCCCTCTGGGCCCCTGGCAACCCTATTGGGAAAAATTATTTTTCTTCTCTCTACTATGAGTTTCTATGAGCCCATTTCTCTGACTTCTCAAGGTCCCCCCATGTAGGCAGTTCTGCCTGCTTTCCTCCTCTCCCTTAGAATTGCAGGGGGAATAATATGGAATTTGCAGTCACTGCCATATCATCAAATCACATTAATGTTAAGGCTGAGTCTGTATTTCTGAAGGTTTTTTGAAAAAAAAGAATGCCAAACAATACCTTCCTTGTACCCTCCAGCTTACAGTTTGAATCAAGAGTACTCAGTCTTTTCCAAGTTGCTCTTGCAGTAGCAAAGCAAGAGCTGCAGGATGAATCCCACAAGCCACACAGCCCAGATTGCTTTTCTCAGCAGCCTTTCTATCCAAGAGTGTCAATCTTTATATTCTCAAGATCTGAGTCCCACTTGTTGAAAACTGCTGGTCTAAATTACTTCTCACCCATCAAAGAATCCCATCCCTCTCCTCCAGGTAACAGAGTTTCTTTTAAGATCAGACAAAGCAAAGAGCCCACCACAGACTTCTGAACACCAGTAAGCCAGTCTGCAGGCAGACTGGCTTTATCCTTATCCCAGGCAATTGGGATGTCCTGACACCTCATGAAATTCACTTCTTAGACCACACTGGCTCTTTTAACACCCCTATAAAGCCAAACTGTCTGAAAAGGGGATTTACAGCCAGCTGGACTCCTCTTAAGCAGATGCAGAAGAGAGAAGTGAAGTTCTGCTCTTTGAGGAGGTCAGACACCCAACTCCAGGCTGAAGGGCACCTGCCTCCACTGGGGTGGCACCATCAAGCCTTTCCTAGAGCTTGGTGCCTAATCCAGAAGGGCTGAAGGAGTCAGGGTCGACCCTACTGGGGTGCAGTCATTGTCCCAGGCCTCATAACTACTCCAGGATGTGTAGGCTCAAACCTACTCTCAGCATGCCTAAGAAATCTCTCCTCTGTCCTGCAGTGTCCTGTTTGAGAGCATCACCCCAAGGGTGACACCAGACTGAGCAGCAGCCTCAGGGAGACTCCATATGGGGCAGCTGGTGAGGGATGGGCACACAGGGATTTTGCACTTCCACAGACTTTAGGAACACTTGCTCTTCTAGACTTCAACCTGAGGCCTTTCATTACCTGAGTCCCAGGGCCCCAGCACTGACATGTGCTCTGCTGGCTCAACTGCAGAAACCACAGCTTTACAGCAGCTCTTTGTCAGTCTCCTGCTAGAATTACACCCCATCCTTAATTCAATTTGAAAAATATCAGCCTGGACTCTGCAGCCTGTTGATCTGGCTAATTTTCAATCTGTTTCTGGTTTGCATAGAGGAGAATGGCACAGAACAAGGAAAAGATGTCAATATCACTGTGCAAAAAAACAGAAAAGGAAACATGGAGAGGTTTTTACTTCTGCCTGTGAATCTCTGTATCTGAAGAGAGAAGCACCTTGCCTAAGACCCTCTTTAGTCCTCTTAGCTGAGAGCAGTTCAGCTCCCCTGTGGCACAGGAACATTGCTATTGGCATCCATGCTGCCAACTGATCCCAGGAGAACACAGTGATAAAAACCACCAGCATCTTGAAATCCCTCTTCTCAGTATGCCATAACTTACTTTCAATTTCTTGACCTTTTGTTCCAATGCCTGCATGCTGGTTGGAAGCTTCACCTTTTGCAGCTCTTCCAGCTCTTGCTCAGTTTTATCAAGCCAAGCAGAGATGTCACTGAGGTCTGAGTCCAGCTGCTGCCACTGCTGCAATTTCTGTTTCATCCTAAGTTTATTTCTGAGGTCTTGAGCTTGGATGAGTTCCCACCTATCAATAATGCCTGCAAATCATAGGAAACAAAAAATTTAAATCTTCAGTAAAGGAAGAAGTGTGTAAAACAGATCCAAGAAGTTTTGCAAGCCAATTATCCTCCATTCCACTTGAGACCAAATAATTGCTGTAATGTGTTACTGTTATTCAGTCACATCTTTTCTTGAGATTCTGCAGTGTCTAAATTTCATAGTTATCCACACAGCAATGCTACACAGAATTTTAATCACATTAATTGGAGATGTTTTAATTCACTTGGAAGAGCAAACCAAATCTAAGGAGACAGAATTCAATGAGCCCAGCTGTGATATGATGAACACCAAAATTCATCTTGGGACAAATGTGATCCAGCAGTTAGGACTTGGGTTTGTGTTTTATGTCTATGTGGAGCTGCTGAAGAGGGCCCAGAGGAAGCCACAAAGATGATGAGAGGGCTGGAGCACCCCTCTTGTAAAGACAGACTGAGAGAGTTGGGGCTGTTCAGACTGGAGAAGAGAAGGCTCTGGGGAGACCTTAGAGCAACTTCTAGTGCCTAGAGGGGCTCCAAGAGAGCTGGAGAGGGAATTTGGACTAGGCAGGGAGTGATAGGACAAGAGATAATGGCTTTAAACTGATGGAGGGCAGGTTTAGACTTGATATTAGGAAGAAATCCTTTACTGTGAGGGTGCTGAGGCCCTGGCACAGGTTGCCCAGGAAAGCTGTGGATTCCTCATCTCTGGAAGTGTTCAAGGCCAGGCTGGATGGGGCTTTGAGCAGCTTGGTCTGGTGGAAGGGGGGTTGGATCTAGATAACTTTAAGGTCTCTTCTAACCAAACCATTCTAATGACTCCATGTTTCATCAATTCCTTGCTAAAGGACATGGAGATGCCACCTGTGTGACCACTGATGCTTTCTGAAAGCACAGCTAAACCATTCTCAGGCCTTTCCTACTCATCCCACCCATGGGACACAACCCTGGACCATTTGTGAGACCAGAGACACAAACTAAGCTGATGGATGTAGCTGCAGCCTTCTTTGTATCACATGATTTGCTTTTGTGATTGCAGTACAACGTTTTGTTACAATCTCAAGCACCTGAAACCAGGAATGAGGTCCTAAAGGGTCAAGAGAACCAGCTTGGTGGTCTGTGTGAATGAAAGGACCACTGTAAAGATGCTGATACATTACCAGCTTTGAAAAAACATTTCTGCAAGTGGGAGCT
Organism: Notiomystis cincta; assembly: GCA_013398075.1. Taxonomy (NCBI): domain Eukaryota; kingdom Metazoa; phylum Chordata; class Aves; order Passeriformes; family Notiomystidae; genus Notiomystis; species Notiomystis cincta. The sequence continues at coordinate 225,964 of VZRX01024050.1, read as the reverse complement.
GTAGCATTCTGTTATATGGAGTACCAATAACTCCAGACAGCAATCTTATTTTAGACAGAGACTTTGTTTTGAAATCTGATTAAAAGTCTCTGAAGCGTTCAGTATCAGACAAAAGTGAAATTGTTCCTATTTACTACAAGCAGCAAAGAAACAGAAGTATACTATGAAAGAAAAATCTGTTCTGGCAGAAAATGTGAAAACTTCAAACAGCACACATGGGTTGGACAGAACCAGATGAGAAGGGAGCTCAGTGAAACTTAGAAATTTGGCAAAATATATTAATTTTTTCTTTTGTTCCCAAATGGGCTGCCTTTGTGCCATCTCTGCTTTGTCCCCCCAGAGTCACAGGACAAACAGCACAGCCCCAAAGCCACCCCTAATGCTCTGTACCTGGCTGCTTCTCTGCTGCTGCTATATTCACAAGTTCTTGGTCGTCCTGGGGCTCCTCATCACTCATGCTGGCAGATGGAATTTTCTCCTTGCCACTGCTGCTGCTTGCAGAGCTGAGCTGCTTCACCTGCAATGACATTTTGGTGGGTGAGCCCTGCAGGTTAACAGGGTGTCAAAGGTCAAACTTAATTTGTGTTACTCTGGGGTGGCTGGGCTGCTGCTGAGCTCTTGTGACTCAGATTTAGCACTGGGCTTCTGCAGCTTTGCTAACAGTTTACACTGGCTCTCTGTGCTTTCCAATAAACAAACACACACCATGGTGATGCCAGTTACTACAAGATTTGACATGGCAAATTAATTGCTTTTGCACTACATGTAGCAGACAATGTACATTTGCTGATGCTCTTTGTTGGATTGTGGGTCTTGGCAATATTGACTCTAAGGCTCTGGGACTGGATTAATGATGACAAAAGCAGCCAGATACCAGTACCACCCTGTCTGGAAGAGTGCTGACAGTGGGCCCACGTCCTGAGTCGGGCTGGTGAAGCCATGGCTGGCAAACAGCCACTAAGGCTGAGGTACCAATGGACAATAAGCACATTTTTCAGTGCCTAGAAGCAGATTAAATGGTGTGTTGCATGTTAGAGAAAGACCCTCCAAATTTGATTAGGAAAGAGAGATATATCAGTATCAAGAGGTTCACACCCTGTCCTCTGTGGGGGTTAAATTCTCCTAGGCTTGTCCTATGACAGTAGAAGAAGGAAGTTCCTCCAGACCCTGACTGACCAGGATTCCAACCTGAGCCACCAGAAATAATGCCTTAGTTTGTGGGAAGTGAAAATTCCCCACCTCAACTGATCTTTTCCTGGATGCTGGAGAAGGGAAGAGGGTGGAGCTACACAGAAGAACAAACAGACTCTGTAGCACAGGTTCAGTGCCCACAGAGCCTCCAACTCACATAGTCTGGTTTATAGGGAGTACTTGTCTCTGGTCCAGACAACACATTTCCAACCATCTCTGCCTGGTTATATCTGTGTTTCCTGCGCACTGGGCTACCTGGAGAATGCCAAGGATGAGCTTCTGAAACAGACTTTCCTGAAACAAACAAAACCAAAACCACACACCATGAGTGCAAGATCCCACCTCCACGAGGAAGCTGTTGCTTTGTATTGAGTTAGAAAGCGCTTTGAATAAAATGGCATCAAGTTATGGCATAAAAATGACAGTTTTGCAGCTTTCCTTGCAAAGCATGCACATTTGCAAAACATCAACAGTGTTTCAAAGGTAATGAGATGAGAGCCATGCAGTTATGGGACATTCTGTTTTCTTCTGGAAAATGCTTGAATACAGGAATGGGTATTCAAAAATCCCAAAAGACAAGGCTGCACTGTGGTTTTGTAAATTTGCATCCCAACAATAACTATCACACATCTGGAACGTGTCAGTAGGGACAAGTTAGACATGTCCTGGTTTGGAGAATGTTTGTTCTGGATTTATCAGACAGGACACACACAGTTCTGTCATGCACAAACCACAAAAAAATACTTTGCAGAGTTGTAGCTACTGCCTTCAGTAAGTATGCAACCAAAATTAGAAACAACCAAAAATTGCTATTACCCAGAGCAAACCACCGAGAAAGAACCAAAAGACTCCGGATCAGTACAATGAAATGCACATTAACCACCTTGGCATTTACCAGGCAAAATCTAAATGGTGTGTTCTTGACTGCTTTTAATGTCCATGTGGATACTGCAGCTTAAGAACACCATGGCAGGATGAGACATGGTGTCCACACAAGGCAGGAAGTCAGACATTACGTATGAGAGAGGTTGAGGAATATAGCGTGCAGCACAGGGAGATTGCCATGTTCAGACACATGCATTAGCAGGTGCCTACCAGAAGATGCTTTCAAAGTTTTTGTGGTCATTTTAAGATATGCCTCAGGGTTTTCAGTGATTTCTACATCTGAAAAAAGAATAATGTCATTTTCCTCACTATTCAATATCTTCCAACTATTAAAAACAACTGAAACAATGAGGGACAGCAAAGACAAAGGACAAACTAAGTGGTTGGTACCATTTTCAAACATTCATAAACAGTCAGGCTTCTAAAACCTTATGTTTCTAAAAATAAAAGCTTGGTTTAGACAGAACCATTTCCTTCATTAAGACATCTAAGAGATCAGTGTGCTTACATCTATTAATGGTACTTGAAAACCAACCAACAGTGTGGGAGCAAGATTTCAATCCCCCTCCCTTCCCACACAGGGACATCCTCCAGCTGTCCATGTCCAACCAAACTGCTGGACATTGGTTCTCACCTGACAGAGCACTGTAGTATGTGGCTTCTTCATCATCTTCATGAGAGGAAGAACCTCCCACATCACCTGTGTGATCCCACTCAAGTGGGATGGAGTCAACGCTGACAGGGGTCTCACAGCCTGATCTCTCATGGCCTTGAGTAGGGGGCATAAGGTGGCAAAGGGACTGTGTTGATGAGGGCCCCTCAGTGATGGCCTTCTTATGCCAGGGATCATTCTGGATTTCTCTGGAGTCTTCTTGATCTGTCTCATTTTCAGAGTTATCTTTTTCATCGTCCAATCCCTACAAATAAGTAACAATTATTGCATATTAATAAGACTTACAAAAGATCTTAATGAGCTAATGACTGAGCCATACAGTACTACTGGAGACAGTTTTGTGGTCAGCTGCAGTAACCAAAGACCATGTGCCTAAAATTAAAGTGAGACATAATTTCTGCCTTCTTCCTCTTTTGCCAAAACCAACCCCCACATCAGCAGCTACCTCCCCTCTCTCAAGGCACTCAACCACCACCATAACATCTCTCTAGTTTGCAGGAGGAATACCCAGTTCCCAATGGACTTAACAGGTGAGTAAGGAAATGATGCCCAGGCAGGAGTGAGCAGCTATTGCAGTTGTTCATGTTACTTCCTTTACCAGGCTTTCTAACAGATGTTCTTTCTTTTTGAGGCCAAGCAAAATGAGAATCATTTGAAAGTTCCCAGGGAAAAGCAAAGTGCATGCTGTTCCCCATTCAGGGTTTTGACAACAAAGTGGACAGATGGAGTGGACAAACAAATACATAAAAAGATATTCTAAGCACGTTATTAATGGTAAGGAAAATAAAGTGATATTAAAAACACCAAAAAAAGGGTTTGAAGCCTTCAAGCCACAACTACATAATTCTGAACCTTATGAACTACCCTCCATGCCATTATCCAGATTCTGCAGATGGAGAGGTATGAAAGGATTGGCAACAAAGGTTTAGCAAGGCTGGCACATCTGCTGCAGAGCTCCTGACCCTTTGGAGCTCAAACCACTCAGTCAAGCTGCTAGGAATAAGCAATTGCAATCCAAAACCCAAAATAAGCATTGCAATTCAAACACCAAAATCTTGCCAAAGCATTGAAACAACTGTTGCTTCTTACAGGATCCCTTGAAGTCAGTCTTTGATGGAACCGGGCAACTCGCCCGAACACCTCCTGACAGTATCGATGCAGCTCTTCCAATTCATCTTCAATCAGGATGGCATCCAGAGGCTCACTCTTCTGAATCAACTGCTCCCCAAAAACGATTAGCTGATCAATCTTATTGGTGTTTAACGTTATTTCCTGTTGAAAACCCTGTTGGGAACACACAAGAAAAATAATTACTTCTTGATTGTCCCTTTCTAGCCTAAGGTTTGTCCCTGTTTTCTAGCTCACTGCAGTGAAAGACAAGCAGTGATTGACATTGTTGTCTAATTTATTTGGCAAATATCTTTTTACTTGAGAGGTTTAAAGGTTTGTTTTATCCAGAATTACAGTTCCAAATGAAGTGGCATTTTCCACCCATGTGTACATCAATACAGCTGCAGTGTCCTGAGCCTGCAGAGGATCATGATACAAGAGCTAATCAGAGTTTATTTTTCTGTTGGATACTCACAATTTTTTTCTCAAGTTTATTTGGTTCCTTGGGCCTCCAACCTACACAACAGTAAATCTACATCCCAAAACAATAACAGTGCAGGGAGAAAGGAGAAATGGGCATAGTATATTCCTCAGAATCACTGCACGTTCCTGATGTCTAATTTCTGTTGAAATTCTCAGCTACAAGCATGAGCTCTGAGGAGAGATTGTACTATAATGTCAATTCAAAAAACATTTGCATCAGAAAATAATGCCTGAATTTAGTATTGTAGCTGTTACTGTTAACCAGCATCTGCTGCTTTCCAGGTACCACTGCAACTGACACATATTGTCAGGAGAAAATGGCAGGGCAGAACTGAGCTTGAACACTGAATCTGAATTAAATACTGCACAGCTTAATCTTGATTCAAACAATATGTCTCAACAATTTACTGCTGTCTTCAAACAAATATAGTCCTACAGAGATCTGGTGGCTATTGTGAAGTTACAGAGAATGGAGGGTTTGTCAAGAGAGGGCAGCCCAACAGGAACACTGGGCTACAGTAAACAACTGCTCCACAGGATACGTACATTTAACTGGCGCATTTTGTCATCAAAGTTACTTTTTGAGAAGTGCTCCACGTTTGTCAGCTGCAGGTCCATTTCTGTGAGCCAGACAAGGATGCTCTCCCTCGTCCCCTCAAACTCATCTCTCCGATTGGTGAAGTGCTGGATGGAGAAAAGGAGCCAGTGTTACATGATTTCAGCTGCCAAAAGAGACAGGTCACAGGAGCTCTCTGAAATCAGTGTTTTATTGCAAAACTCCTCTTCCCCTTAAAGGCCATCAGGACACAAACAGCAGCATGCCATGTATAAAACCTGTCCTCTTCCTGTAGTGATGCTAGAGCTATATTAGTGCACTGTTTGTACAAGAGAGGGAGTAAAATTTTAGCACTTCAAGATGCTTCTATAAAATCACATTCTTGCTTCCACACGTTCCTTCTCCCACATCATCAGAAAAGTGGCAGTTATTTGGACTGAGGCTTAACACTCATTTGTTCTAAACTTAAAACAGAGTTAAACAAAGGAAGCAAACCCCGTATCTAATTAAAGTAATTAAAACTATGAGATTAAAATCAGTTTTTACTGATTTTACAATGGAAAGGCTGGATCATAGATGACCATGCCAGTGTAATTAATGCACTGTTTGGCATGGCATGCCACACAGAAGCTGCTAACAGACATGCAGCTTGTCTGTTCTCATGGGTGGATTTACTGTTCAGGAAAGGGATCATGTAACATCCCAAATATAACAATTTGTAGTTGCACAGAGCAAACCCCATCACTGCTCTCACTTGCCTCATCCACTGACTTGGGAGCTAACAGTTTTCCCTGTCAGTTGCTTGCAGCACAGCTATATTTAAAACTCTGGCAGTGACAAGTTTCCCCCAGGGCACAGCACAGAGTATCTGCCCAGAGATCAGTTTAATTGATGAGCAGGGTACTTCTTTGAAGTGTCACAAATACACTCTTCAACAACATTCCTCATCAGGCAGGCAGCACAGCAGGAGCTGTGCATTGCCATCACATCTCCATGTTTAATGCCTTGTTGGTGAATCACAACTTGGCACAAAGTGGAGCTGAGTTGGAAACTCCAAACCATATCTGCACTTAGGGCCCTTTTGTCTCTCTGCCTGTTATCTACAGAAAGGTGCAAGTGCAGGAGCACATCCACCCGTGACAAGTGGCTATGAGGAAAGTGTGACAGGAGCAGTGAGTACTGCAACTGACCTCCCAGAATTTGCACTCATAATTCCTTTAAGCTTTTCTCCAGCTACCAAGAACCAATCTACCAAGGTCAGGTTTATGCCATGTACTCGGTGACCCTTCCAGAGCTCCTCTGGGAGCTCAGGACACAGAGTTGCTCTGACGGAGGCTCCGCTCATGGGTGATTCCTGCAGAGTGCTCCTCCCTCCCTCCCCCCGCTGTGCCCTTACCTTGAGTCTCCTGAGAATGGAAGCGACTCGTTTCTGGAGGTTGTCCCAGCGCTGGTTGCCCTCGTGCACCATCTGTTTCAGCTTGCTGGCCGAGTCGGTGCGGTTCTCGCGGGCCAGGCGCCGGTACTGCTTGTTGATCAGCTCCAGCTGCGTCAGGCGCTCGTGGATCTGCCGCTGGAACGCCTGCGAGGCAAAGCCAGCAGCTCAGTCCCTGACAGGGGTCAGGATGTGGGTATTATCCAGCAGGAGAGATGATGCCTTCCCCCTTAAAAACAGACCCTTCTAACTGCAAAACTAAAGCCGGATTTTAAGGCCCGTATTTTAAACCATCTGCTCAAACTTAGCTCACGGGGAAAAGAAAGGAAAAAAATAAATATCAAACCACAGAAGTCTCTTGCCTGTAAAAAGTTAGGCTTCAAACTTTTGTCTGTTCAGAGTATTGTATTCTCCACATTAAAAAAAAAATTCTGGAGGCAAACAGACATCTAGCAGCTGCACACTCACCAAATTATTTATGTTCTCTACACTACCAATACACCAAACTAGTGTTTTCCAGAGACCCAGGCATTTTGCAAAGACAATAACTATTCAGCAGCCTGATGCTGAGCATAAAAAAGGCAGTTAAAAAATTCACCTCAAATTTCTTCAGCTCCTCTTTTGCATGTGTGTACAGAACCTCTGAAGAATTAGGCCTGGCTGCTATACTTTCAGAAGCTTTTAGCCAATCTTCAAAGCGAGAATAGTCATCCAAAAACCTCTGCCACAGACGCCAGGTTTCCTCAATTCTGAGGGAGCAAAAACAGAAAGGTTTTACCACAAACTATCAACTTTGGATTCTTTTTTCCTCCTCGAAATTCAGCTTGTGGCAAAAGCTACAGCATTTCCTCCTAATGCTGCCACAGGCTTCTGTGGGGTAAGAAAAGGAGACGTACTTCATTCGCCTCTCCATAGACATGGCACAGATGTTTCTCCACCGTCTGTCCAAGCTCCTGGTGGTTTGCTGGATGGAGTCACACTCTGTGTCATTAGCACAAGCATCTGAGTCGTGCAGCAGGACTTCACAGATGTTAAACACGGACTCCACGCCCGCCGTGTGCTGCTCTATGTCTCGCTGCAGATCCTGCCATTGGCAAAAGGACAGCGTCAGTGGAACGGAACGAGCGTGGTACACTTCAGCCATGCCCTTTCAAAATGCTGCAGAGGATGGGGAAAGAGCAACTCCTGTGTCAGGAAAAGCTTTAGAAAGACTTGCAGGATGAGCTGTGCAGATGACACGGGTCAGGAGAGAACTGCCATGCAAAAAAGGGTTGTTCACCTTGGGTATCTCAGTCTAAACTCAATCTTCTCATTAACAGTCTGGACAATTTTAAAGTGCATTCAAAATCCAAGCCTTACCTATACCATAAATAAATTTTTAGTAATTTTGTCAGCACAAGATGATTGTCTCATATCAGGTTACTACACTGAAAGGCTTGTCAGAGAACTCTTAGTGCAGTACATGCATTTTAGTGACAGATCACAGGCTGCAGCACCAAACACAAACACAGTGCACAAGCTCCTGGTGTTACACTGCTTTTCCTATTCCCTCTTGTAGGGCTCCTTTTTTGACAGACTGTCCTAAAGTGTCTGGCAAAGACCTTTTGTCTAATCTACAGTACAAGTTTTTTTTCTAAGAGCCTGCACCTCCATGACAGTCTGTCCTCTCAATCTGTACCCATCACTACTCCTAAAGTGTAATTGAATGACAGAAAAAAAAAAAGCCTTTTCTAAATATTTCTTACTGAAAAGGTAGATCTGTACTATGCTACCAACTTTAAATATTAATAAAATGACAATAGCCACTACAATTACGTTTTTTCAACCCATTTCTGGCTTTTCCAAAGAAGGATAAAGAGACTTTTGCTTGAATAACACTAGAGCAACAAACACAAATGAGTATTTTCCTGGAGTTCCCATTACATAGTATTTATTGATTTCAGTCAACAGATGAAGCAGAATTGGTTTTGCTCTAGACTTAAAAAAAAACCCAAACAAAATAAAACAAATAAAAGCCCCCAAAATAGACGTAGCTTGTAGTAAATACAAAATTATTTGAATGAAGATTTTTTGCAGACGTCAAAAAGCTGCAAGGATTTGAGAATCACTCATTGGCAGTCCTCAGTGGTTACATGGGTACCTGAATCAAGGGCTGAGCCATAAATAGTCAAAATATGGCTTGTGGGATTTGTAGTAATGAACAGCTTTAAGGAATGTAGAAGTGAAATTCTTTATATGGATGAGACTGCCAGAAGTAGACCCAACAGAATTTTTTACAGGTTACTAAGGATTCACAGCTATTACTGAGCAAGATGCATCAGTGTTTTTTCAACACAGGCTCTACAGCTGGGAGCAGGCTCTGCCTCACTACTGGTACCTGGAGAGTCTCTTCTGAATTCATTAAATTCCACTGGATTTACAGGTGTATTAGTGAAAATGAGATTTCTGACCACAGAGTACAAATTAATTCTAAGTTGCACTATGGTAATGTTGCTGACATGATCTCATTGCTTCAAGCCATGCCTGGGTTCATGGAATAGCCTAGGCAGAATCCTTGCTGTTTTCCAAATGACCTGACTGCATTAAGTGAGACAAACACAACAAACTAAGTGAGGAGGTGAGGAACATATGGAGCCCCAAAAGGAACCAATCCTTCAGCTCTGCATAGAATTGCCCAGAGAACTTAAACAGGCTACACACTGCTAGATTTGTGCATTAGTGAAACACCTTTGCAATCTTAAAATTAGTATTATTCATGTTGTAATAGTCATCCTTTAATTGAACAAATATTCCATAAAACACCTCTGCAGATACACAAGGCTTTTGAAGTTCATTATTCAAGACTGCACAGGTAAAGCTTTTCCAGTCATGGATGTCAAATAAAAGAAGCCCATAGGGCATATTTCTCACCATTGCTCTGCTCTTGCTGAAATTATTGTTCAGAGAAAACCAGGAGAGGTCTTTTTACTTGTCTCATTCAGATAAATGATTCACTAATGTGGAGAAAAAGCAGCTTTTCTTTTTACTGTTGTCTTTTTAGTCTGCACAGTCTTCCCATACTTAGCCTGACAAAAAGCTACTGTAGAAGGAGTCTAGAGGTGCCTAGAGGTCTGTATTTAAAACAGCATCCAAAAAAATAAAGCAGTAAGTAGCTCTGAGCAGCAAATAATGGCTCTTACAGCCAGCTTGAATGCTCATAATAAAAATAAATTAGTTTGGACACAATTCTTTTGTGCTCCATGCTCTGCTCTGCCTGGCAATTTATCACAGTCTTTAAGAATGCAAAAGGTTTGGATGAGAAAAAAATATTTCCTTGTTGTTTATATGACCATTCACAATGCACATGAAACTATGAGAGGTGCTGGGCCAAGGCTTCTGATGTTTGACCAGCTCCTGCAGTCAGTGGGAGCCTCCTCCACTCCTGTCACAGACGAGCTGGCCCTGCCCATGACATGTGGGACATGAGTGCAAGGAGAGCCACACCAACCAGCTGAGAACAGAGTCTCCAGGTCTGGGTCACTCACTGATCCTCAGACATGAAAGCAGAAGCCAGAGAGGAAAGGTGGGAAGGATGGGAATGATACCAATATGGGTTCCTAAAGGCAGATGCCATAAAGCTTCCAAGCTACCAAACCTGACAGACTTATTCTTGATGTTTAATTTTTGGGTAAATATTGCTGTTTAACACAAAGGCCAGATGACAGCCAAGTACTCAGAACCTGGGCAGACTTACAGCACAGCCCTGAGCAAAGGATGACTCCACCAGCAAGTCTGTGCTTTGGAGAAGTTCCTTTTCCTTACCTGGCTGCTGACTAGAGAAATTTAATCCAGGACTATCCAACTCCTCTCCTAAGATGCCCCTGGTAAGCCAGTGCCTTGGATAAATGCCCACCAACACCCAGCAGTGTGAGGTTTTTCACACTGAATCCTCAGCAGGATTCACACGCCAGCTCCCACAGCCCTGAGGGATCTCTGGAGCCTGCCTCTGGATCAAACCTCAGCCAAAGGTGTGTCTGCACAAAGGTGTGTCCACCTTCCAAAGCTCAAGCATCCTGCCCTGCCAAGCTTGCTCTGCTGTCTGCAAGGAAGGGACAAGAACTGGAGCCAGTGAGGGCAGTGCATCAAATCCCAGCAAGTGGATCTGTTAGGGGCACTTTGCAGGGAGCAGAGCAGCATTCACGCCTTGTCAGTCTAAGTCATCCTCGTGTACTCTGCCCACTGGCTGTGCCCTGCCTAGTCCTCAGGAAGTCTGCTGTACTGAACTGAGCAAATTTGCTTTTGTTTGTGTTTTGCATGTTTTCCTTGGGTGAAGGCAGGGAGGGAGAAGTGGGGGGTAATTTAACACAACACTGAAATTACTGCAAGCAAATAAAAATTTTCCACGTAACGCATCGTGGCAGGAACACGCCATGCAAAGCAAACAGTCAGAAGGGCTTGCAAAAGAAAAGAAACAGGTGATTTTATACCAGGACAAATCAGCAGCATTTTAGCTCATTTACTGTGGCTGCTGCTATTTCCCACCTGCTGTTCTGCCAGTCTCTTCTGGATTTCTTGGTCATCACAGATGTCATAAACAACAGGCTTGGAAAGCTCAGACTCAATCCGGGCCAACCAGGTGCGAAGGTTACTCATGTTTTTGTCCAATAGTTGTATAAAAGCAAATGTTTCCTTCAGTTTCTTCACCCTGAGCAAACCAGGAAGAACATTTTGTTACAAAGATGGTCAATCAGTGGAAAGGATGTTAGCAGGAGGTGATGACAGGCATGGCTTTATGAAGCCATGTTGCATCAAGCTGCTGCCTGTAAATCAGAGCCGTGTTTTAGTCAAAACCTACCTAAATTGGCTCAGCAGGCCCCTGCCCTACAGCTGCAAGCAGGCCTTGGGTGAAGGCTTTAATGAAACTGTATGAGAAAGGTGAATTTTCATCTGCTAGGGAGCAGTGGACATTCATCTAAGTGGGAATTTGTACCATAATTTGCCAGTTAGTTAAACTAAAATGGGTATCTATGGTCTGATTTTCCTGCCATGAATTTTGCTCAGTGTCTCCTTCAGCAACCAACAGGCCCATGCTAATCAACAAGGTACCACTCTGCCAAGAGAGGCAGAATCTGCACAAACCACCAGTCCAACACCCTGGGAAAATCACTGAATGGCTTGGGTTGGAGGGGCCTGAAGGATCACCTTGTTCCAGCCTGCCATGTGCAGGGACACCTTCCACTGTTCCAGATTGCTCCAAGCCCCATCCAGCCTGGCCTTGAACACTTCCAGAGATAGGGCATCCACAACTTCTCTGGGCAACCTGTGCCAGGGCCTCACCAACCTCTGGATGCTGACAGGAGAGGAGAAGTCCTAACAACAGCTACTATAGAACTTGTAGCACCACAACATTAGAAGCTCTTCTAAACACCACACAAACATGCTGAGATAAAAAGGCCAGGGAGACTTGTGCAGTGGACAAGCAAATGAACCATTGAGACCACCTACTTTCCTTACAGCTGTTGGTAGCACAGCTCTCAAACTGCAGACAAATGTTTTACTTCCAGCCTTAACAGCGTATTCCCATGTCAAAACCCCATATCAGCCCCTCAAATTATCCAAGTAGCATGGCTTAATATATTGGCAAATTTGTCTCCTTGTGTTAGAGGAATATCTGATAAACTACCTCACTGCTCTCAAATCCTTCTTGAAATTCTCATTTATTATAATTCCCAACAAAAACTACTAAAAAGGCAAGACTTATCTCTTATGACTTACTTCAGAGCTTGTCATCTAGACTTTGGTAGTTAATGGAGGAAAAAAAAGATCATGATTTGTATCAGACCTGTCTTAAACATCCAGATTACAAGATGAGATGGACTGTACCAAAAAGCACATATTTCTCCCCATGAACTGCAATGGTGTACCCTGCAGTACTAGAAACATCAGCACTGCAGACTCTTAAGTCAGGTGAAATCATTCCACTCATGTCCTAGGGAGAGCCCACTTCTTAGCCAGCATTGCTTCCCTGTGCTGGTCTCCTGATCTTTAGTTATGTTCTTGTGCCTTAGGATGAATTTTTGAACCTTGCATGTGATTTCTAAAATCTTACAAATTAGATCTTTAGCTGCTGCCTGGTCCAACAATTACCAAGATGAGCCTCAATTATTCAAGTCAAGTGCAGCACAAAAAGGTGAAGTCTGTATTGTGAGACATTTCCCATTCATTGGCCACAGTGGCTGGGAGCTGTCCCCAAAGAAACAAAACCAGCAGTGGGGCTGCAAGGACAGCTCATACAAGGGGTTCACTGCATGTCCCCACATGCAGGGGATTGTTGAGGGGTCTGAGTTGAGCCCTGATGTACTTGGCAGCACAGGTCCTGTGCAAGCTGGGACTGGGGCATGGTGAGGGATGTCATCTCATGCAGTGCAGGCAGAGACAGATTGCTCCAAGGCAGAAGTGCCCAGACAGAGCACCTGGACAGTTTCCTGGACCACTGTCCTGCCTGCTGCCAAACTATCCTGGCAAGTTTTAGAGGAGAGTGGTCCAAACTGCCTGTAATGAGTGGCTTTTGCAACTGCCTGATGTTACACTGACAGAAGACATGCAGGACACCTAATCCATAATGAATATGCCACCCTGTAAGCAACAACTGATCTTATTAACAACCTTAAGGGAACCAAAGAGGATACACACGTCAGTTAGACACTTGATTTAAGGTAAAGCACTTCTGGAGGAGATATGGGAATGATCCTGCTGGATTTGTTCAGTCCCATTGCTTACTGTGAAGGTACAGAGTAAGGCCAGAAAATTTAGGGTCTCATATGGATTAGCAGCATGGAAAGCTTCCCCTACCTCTTGTTCCAAAAGCACCAGACAGTACTTTTGATTGTTTTACAAGGAGAGTGAGAAGACACAGTCCTACACTAAAGCTCCTGGCAGATATTTAGCAACTCTGCACTCTCCATAAGTAAAATTAGTTGTCTGACTGATGTAAGCCTGCAAGCCAGCCTGAAGGATTTGGCCCAAGTCCATGATTCACATTGCTCCTGCCTTGCACCCAAAAAGCTGCTGACACTGGTGCAAAGTACCTGCCTCTGTCCCTTTATATGGACTCTGCCTTCCACTGCTGCAGCTGATTGAGAGGAAACCAGGGGATGACAAAAGCATTTAGCTGCTCTTGCTTTTCTTAACAAGCTTTTTTTCAGAACTTTGCTCCCAAGTTCAACCCTGTATGCAGACAGCATCTGGCCCCCAAGCAAGCAGCTGCTGGATAAATCTTCCTGCTCTTGGTTTTGCTTCTATTAAATGGTACTCACTGAACATGTCAGTGCAACATTTTCTTGTGCTGTCATGGGCTGGCAGGTATTCACCCAGAGAACTAATTTTTCCTCTGCCCTATTCCCATCAGTTAATTTGGATCTGGCTGGTTAGGATGCTCAGCAGGGCCAGTGACTCCCAAGGCATGTGGCCCTCCCAAGGCAGGTGACTCAGGAACCCTTTTCCCTGCAGAGATGGACAATACAGGCTCTCTGCTGAGCACAGAATGGAAGAGTCTGAGCTAAACATCTACACTGTTGCATTATTAACTCTGCATGACTTCAGGCCAGTCAGGAGGAAAGCAAGGCTTGATCTCCACTCTGTATTCTGGGACAACTTACTTCTTCTATATTCTATGATGCTCCCCACAACTGCTCTGGAGACATGCACATGTTGGGACCATCTGATGGCACAGCTGACCTGCTGAGAGCACAGCTCACCCTGCTGCTCAGGATCATCTCTCCCTCCCTCCCTCCCTGTGCTCCCTTCTCTGCCTGTATCCACCTGCTTCCCATCCCTAAGGTGCATTACAGAAAAATTCTCAGGTTGTAAAGCATCTTTCTTCAGTCTGCATAATGGATAGATGAACACAGCCAAGAAGTCCAAAGCAAAACCAAAGGATATGACACTATAAATAAATGTATTTATGACTGAAAGTACATTCGATAAATTTAAAAAGCAACAGGTTTAGAATCCAAGCGTGGCTTTTTGCACCACTACTCCAGTATTATTTTGGCTTAGAAATCACTCTGAATTTCCAGTTATGAATATCACCATGAGGATCTTGATCTTCTAGTGTTACCAGAAGCAACAGTCTCAAAGACAGCATCATTGTGGAACTGCGAGCTTGTTTTTACTTTCTAGCAACTGCCACTAGACACACCATTGCAATTAAGTAATTTAATCTGTTATATACTCTGGATAGAATTTGGCATTTGACTGTCATTTAAACACTCTTAATACACTAAGTCATTCATCTCAAGCTAAGCAGCCAAAGAAGAAGAAAAACCTAAGAGAAGTTCAACTTAGTGCAGTGCATAAATGGGAGGGCAGCCTTGTCCAGATATTCACATTGGCTGAAATGCTCCTGCCAGCAGACATAGAGCCCAAAGAAAAGGGCAGGGCTCTACACTGAAGTAAGAGGTAAAATGGTGAAAAAAATGAGCATCCTCAGCTTGCACAGAAGTCACAGGCAACTGGCATTTCCCTGACTACAGCTCAAAGAAAAGAGTTAAACAGATTAATTACATCCATTGGAGTCTCAAGTTGCAACCACCATTCTCAGATGCATATCTGCACTCTGAAAATATTCTTACAAATCACCTGATCTTTGCATGAAGGAAACTTCATTAATTCTTTTTAGATGCACCCTGACCATTTCTGAACAAAGACAGCCCTTCTGGGAGCTGGGTGGAGGAGCACAGTGCAAGCCTCCAAGCCTGGGGCAAAAGCTTCCTGCCAAATCCAGGTGATCAATCACCCAACACACAGTGAATTAACAGCACTAAAAGTTCAAGTGCAGCAAAGAAAAGCAGCTTCTACCAGAGAGTGGAAGATGCCACCACTGGTGATTGAATTCTTCCTCTATGAAGTGTGATTCTCAAGTTAATTACGATTGGCCAAACAGGAAAAACTTACTGTTTACAGAAAAAAAAGGCCTATTTATCCATTGTTCACTTCCCACTGAGAACTCACCTGCTACAATTAATGCCTCCGGAAAGAAAAAAAAGAAGGTAGTAATATAAAAAAATCCAATAAAAATATCACCACTAATATAAATAAAAACCTGACAAATTCAGACTTGTCTTGTCCTTTGCAATGGGCCAAGCAAAAAAAAACCCATCCTGATTAGCACTTAGACACATGCATAAATTGCCTGGGATAAGCCAAACAAAGCCAGTTTTTAAATATTTTAATCTTTACACCACAACAGAAGCGGCAGAAAAAGAACAAAACTAGGAGATTATAACTAAAAGCTGACTGCAAAAGTGAACAGAAGGACTAACTGACCTGACTCGAGATTGGATTTGGGTCTTAATACTCTCAATGAAGTTGCCAGCATTGGGTTACAAGAGAAAAGCATTAAGCAGTCTCAGGCTGAATCATTGCACGGCCCCAAAAATACACAGTATATTCGTAGTAACTACTCAGGAATTACCTAGCAGTAGGAGGAGCTTCCAGGTTGATTGAAATGTATTCACACAAACAAAAAGAATTACAATTGCATTGCTTTAGCTGTCAAAATGCTGTAGGAAAACGTAAGGGGGAAGCTCAAATAAGGTAAACAGTAGCATTCAAATTTTAGTGTCTGAAAGAATGAAAACCATCCTGACATATATTCCAAAGTCTCTTTCACAAGCGCAAATGTCATCAGAAAAAGGGACTACGTACAGGTCTTTAGGAGGAGGAGGAGGAGGGGCTGAAAGGGCCCTGCCAGCTGACAGGATTGTTTACCAGCGGCCAGGCAAATGAGATGCACAGCGCAGGAAACCTTTGTTCAGTGAGTCGCAGGGGGAGCGTAACCGTGCGAGGGACAAAAGGCGGTTTGGAGAGGTGATGCCAAAGGCGGTCTGAGGCCTTTGTCACGGAAGGCGAGGCCGTGTCCCGGTCCGGGCCGGTACCGAGCCCGTGGGCTGTGTGCGCGCAGGGGGAAGCGGCGGGCGCGCCGCAGGACGCTTTAGGGGGAGAATTTTCGCTTTTCTCGCGTCACCCCGCCGGCGAGCCCGAAGGTTGTTGTCACGGCTCGCCACCGCCTCGGGTGCCAGCCCCCAAACGCAGCTGATTGCGAGCGAGAGGCCCCTGAGCGCTATTCCTGCTGCCAGCGTGCCGCACTTCCCACTCATCCACTTGTCCAAGGCGAGCTGCGGCGAGGCGCTGGCGCAGCGCATCCACCGCTCCCCCCGGGGCCGCCGGGTCCCGCTGCTCCACCAGAACCCACCGGCACCGCGCCCGCGGCCGCGCACCCACACGGCACTTACGGTTCGCACGAGAAAACCATTCCTCAGCTTGCAAAATCCCAAGCTGCGAGGGGGGACCGTCTGTGCGGCCAGGCAGGCATGGCAGAGGAAACCCCTCCTCCACAGATGCCCTATTTATTCGCCGCTTTAGCATCCCGCGTGTTGGGGGGGAGACGCGCCCGTCCTCCTCCTCCTCCCCGACCCCGAGCTGGGGAGACAGCGGAGCTCTCTCTCTCCCCGCTGTTTTAACCCCTACGTTTTGCGTTGGGATTTTACCTGGCGAACGGCCGCATCCCTCCTCAGAACAAAACCTCGAGAGCTTTATTCTGACACGAGAGAATTAAAAGCACGTGAGGAAGCGCACGCCGGGCGGCTGCCGCGGCTGGCGACAAAAAGGTTGCGGGCTGGAGCCTCCGGCACCGAGAAAGGTGGATGCGGTGCTCATTTCTTGGGAGCAAGAGGGATTGGAGCCTCAGACCCGGATGATTTGCAGCAGAGTCAGTCTGAAGCGAACCCAAAAAAAACGAGCACACGTACATCCACGCACAGGCACCACGCATAAAGATGTATCCTTATTTCCCCTGCGTTCTGCTTTCTTGCCTTTACCATTATATCCCAGGTATTTAAGTACGAATTAAATCTCCCACACACTAACCTGTCCTCTCTTTAACCTTCCAGAGCAGGCAGAAGGCCTCCACTGCAAATAGCCTGTTATGCCAGAGGACAAAATAACCCCTAATCTTCATTTATGATAGCATTCGTTTGTGGAAAAACACACTGTCATGATTTCTGTGTGTTATGACTGCCAAAGATCACGGGGTGGGAAAAAAAAGGCGGAAGTCGGAGAACCTTGGGTTACAAGTCACTCCCCATCCAGCCAATATCACGAAAAAAATAAAGAAGTTGTGATAATCCCATCAAAAATGCAAAGAATGATTTTGAAACCAAAGGTTTTTCAGTATTCAGGTAATTTTCCACAGACCTGTACTGACTTGCTGATGGCTCACATGGTAGAACACACAGTGCCTGGGAGGACACAGCACACTGTGAGAGGGCTCTGGACATTTGCACAGGTAAATCATGCCCAGTCACCTCCAAAGTTTATTGTCCAGGGTGGTTCAAAACCACATCTGAAATGGTTGATCTGAGTAAAAAAGGAAATATCCCCCAGCTTTGCAGGCAAACACTGAGAATGAAGATGGTGTGCAGAAGACAAGGACTCCCCTAGCACTGCCAGCTCCCCCTGCTCCCTGCACACATTGCATAACCAAAATAAGCCCAACCATCATGCCTGAGACAATAATGAATTCTGTCACAGCTTTTACACTGAAGAGAAGCGTAATCCTCAAAGGACAGAGAGAGCACAGAAAGAAAGCAGGCACTTTGTGAGTGAGATTTCAACCATCCACATACTTTGTATACCAAAAAACCCCCCAAAACCCAAGATTGATACTTTACAGTGGTACTGCCACAAACCAGCACAATTCTGCTGGATGTTGCTGTCTTTACCTGGGGAGGCCTCCCTGCAGCTTATTTTGCTTCCCTTGCCATGCAATATTGACCTGCAGCAATTCAAAAAGACCTTTGAACCCAGAGTGCACCCACACTGACTGTGGGTTGCCACAGGGTAGGACAGCACACCAACACGTGGTGCCTGATTGTCTGCCCTGCCAAAGGGTAACCAACGTGGTGGAAAATAAATAGAGACCAGCTGAAGGGTGCTGTGAGCTCACTCACTCCCCACACCCATCATCTGGGACCTGCTGCTGCCAGAGCTACTGTTGGGGCAACCCAGGCACAGTGAGAGTGCAGGGGAGGAGAGGGAATTGCCTGCTCGCTGGAACTCCCCATAAAGCCTCCGTGGACCCCCAGCACAGCACAAGGTGGTGTCACTGGAGAGCTTCAACTCCTTCCCTTTTTTTTTGCAACCTGAGAAGTTTCAGTCTGTTTGGGAATTTCAGCCCCCCAGGGTATGCAGGAAATGAGCTGAAAACGCCTTAAATTTCCCAGTATCGATGAAGGAATGAATAAAAGGGCTGACTTTGAGTGTGGCAGTTTACAATTCCTGGACGATGCAATGATGCTGGCAGCTAGCAAACACAAGGAAAAGACCCAGTTGCCATGGACAGCTGCATTTAAAAGAATGAGAAGGCACATTTTGACCTTGCTAGCTTCCCTGAATTTTCATGCTTGCTTGAAAGGTTGCAGTGATTTGAACCCATTCCTGCTGCATACACAAAAGCTTTGCCTTTCTCCACGAGGCTGAAAACATGGACTAGACCCACCAAGTAAGAAAACACATCAGTGTGCCTGTAGCCAGAGCAGCTGAGAAATGCCATCCCCTTCCCACTGCTTGGCAGCAAGTGGCAAGAGCTGCAGGATGCCCAGAGGTACAGAAAGCAACCTCAGTTACTGCAGAGACTGGTCTGCAGACCCAAGACTCCTGGAGGCAGCCCCCTGATGAAGCTGGTGGCTTTAATGAAGGCTCAAGCAGCACCCAAATGCTTTGCACAGCCCCAGGCAGGGCAGACACCCTCCAGTGACAGCAGGGTGCTCCTCCAGCCTGACAGCAGGCACCAAGCAAACAAGGAAAACATTTCCTCACTGGGCTGGGAGGCAAAGTGGGGAGTTAGAATCAGTGGTGGATGGCCCAGGAGAGGGAACATGGCTATGCACAACACAGTTCCTTGATAGTCCCTGCCTGTTAATACATGGTCCAGGAGTGCTGCTCCAGAGCATGCTGAGGATGTAAATCCCACCCCATGGGTTTTTGGTTGTCTACCACCCTCATGCAGCCTCTGTGCACTCCTCCTCCTACTGCTTCAGTAACAAAAGCAAGAGATTTTCTGTGTCCATCTTACAGTCAGCACAATGCTCCCTTTCTGCCTGTTAGTATGATTGTGTTCCCCATCCCTCAACAAAGACTTCAGCACAAACCTCCAGTGGAAAGAGTATCTTCTGAGCTGAACAGAATTCATTTGTTTTCCTTTCCAGGCATGCTAATGCCTTGATGGTTACGTTATCCCGTGTCAATTAACATTTTGAGACTTTTCCAAGTTTGCAGCCAGACGGTGGCTTGGTGCAACACACAAGGCAAAGCTTCTGTCACCACACAGGCTGAACACAGGCAGATAATGAAAGTGTTAAACCCTGCAAGTGCAGCCATATGGCAAATCTGAGCTTGTCACCATGAACTAAGAGAATCACTTCAAGGACTAAATGGGGAGCTCACCTAATTTGCCCATCTGTCCCAGGACGTTTATTGGTTTAAAAAGGTGAAATAAGCTATCAGGAGGAATGCTCTGCATTGATACATTGTTTTCCAGGCTGGTTTGGTTTCATGTTGGTATCACACAGCCATACACTGCACTACAGGTAAAATAAAATGCTACTCAGGTTGCAGGGACAGCCATGGGCACATTAGCAACCACAGAACTGAAGCTGGCAATATATCTCAGTTAGATTCCTATGTGGATACAGGTTATTTTTCACTCTTGAACCACAGGATCAAAAAGTGCCCATCTACAAGAAAGAGTCAGTGCCCAAAAATGAAGAATTGGCTTTGAACACACAGCTATTCAATATACATCTCCTCCTACTCAGTGCCCGACTCTGTAGTTCACTTCCTTCCCAAAACTTGGCCTGCCATGAAGACATAGTGAAATTTGGTCCTTGCCCCTGTGATGGTGGGTGGGCCACTGGGAGCCAGGTGCAAGTACAAATAAAGGCAGCAGCTCACTGTGTGTTTAACTGTTGGAGTTGTAATATTTCTCCAAAAAAAGCTTCAAGTGGTCACAGATTTGGCACCCAAAGCCTCAGTAAATTTTCACTTCAATTTTACTTGCCACAGCTACTCATCTGAAAAGACAGGAGCAAAACCACCTCCTCTTTTCATGGACCTGCTGTGAAAATAAGTTCCTACAAGTCACTTTTTTTCAGGAGAAAGACAAGATCTTCTCTGCACCACAGTCAAAATTTGTCACTTCTCTCCAGGAGCATTCTCCTTCCCTCAAACCCTCCAAGCCCTCTGGCACTTCTCCCCAGGGCCATCTCCTCCATTCCTCTAATTTTCCCCAAGCAATGAAGCAGTGCCCAGTAGAAAAGGCTTTGCACAGGTCTGCAGACAGGGCAGCACTTGTGAGTGCTCCATCTCTTCTGCAGGGCTGCAGTGGATGCACAGCCCTGCACCATTCCCTGCAGCCTCCACAGACTGTCAGAGGATGTCTGGACTGTGATGGCTTCATCCAGCAGGGACAACAAAATTCTGCCACCATCCTTTTAATGTTTTCTTTCAACACAGCTTCAGTACAAGTTTTTTAACAATTTCTGCAAAAGCAAACTGAGAAGGAAGGAGACAGTCCATCAGCACGGGGCATCACAGCCCACACTCACACGTCACCTCGCCTCCAGCCCAAGGCTCTTTGCTGCTCTCTGCTCTCCCTCAAAGATGCCCATTTTGTGTCACACTGGTGATGGACTGAACTGCTGCCTCCCCAACATCACCTGAGCTTGAGAGAGGCTACTCAAAAACACAGGAAGAACGTCATCTTGAGTGCCCCAAAGCACACTCTGAGTGAGGTGGACATTTCAGTCAGCCGATGTCCAATTTAATTCCTTCAGAAATCAAATCTCTGTGGCAAGCCAGCAGCAAAAGAAAGTTGGAAGGTTATAGCAGGCAAAATAAACTCTTAGGAGTGTACTGAGAGGCTGTTGTGTGAGTGTCTGGACTGGTGGTTACATATGACTGAGCCAAGCCCCAGCAAGGTGGATTAGGTGAGGGAGGAGAGGTGCTGCAAAACACTGCCATATGCTGAACCTCTCTTAGTATTAACTCCAAGAGCACCAGCAGAGCCCACAGGGCTGCCTGATAATCTCAGGCCACCAAGGGAGATGCTGAAAATCACATTTTGCCAGGCCTTTCCAGTTCAGTACCCTGGTCCTGAGCACCAAGTGGGTGGAAATCACAAGTAGAAGCTGGCATATTACAGACATTACATAATTAAGAACACAGGAACAACCACAGAGCATCACACCCGTTCCCCAGTAGCTGCAGTATCCACTTAGATACCAAATACTGGGAGCCTTGTTGATGCTCCAGACAAATGCACAATAGTGTACCTCAAAGCACCACTGTACACTTGCCTGAAGGGAAACATTTAAGACATACCAGGTAGACAAAGAAGTCCTTGTCACAGAGTACTGGAATAAGGTTGCCAGATCTCTCTCTAAATGCCCCATCAGTTCTTCAGCATGTTTTCCCAAAGCTTACCAGAAATGTGCCATGCTTACCTCACTTTTAAAACATTGCATTTTAATCTGCATTTAGAAATTGCTGCAATTCAAAACTAACACACAGCAGAACAAAAATTACCACAGAAGAGCTTTAAAAGTGACACATTACTATCAGATGAGAACAGAAAAAGTGCTCTTACTGAAGTGAAGCTTGCTTTCCTCCACCAGATCAAAAACAAAGACACCTTGAGACAACCATTGCAAGTCTATCTGCAGTGTCAGACCTTAAGAAGGCAGCTTCTGCTTAATCATTCACGGCTCGTGTGTCACCATTAATTCAGATCTCATTCCTGATTAAGGCCCAGCACACTTAGCACTGCATTGTCACAGCACAACCACCCGCATTATCTGTCCCAAATTTAACAGAGCAACAGAGCTCCTGAGAGCCCAGAGTGGGGGATCACAGGCAGAACAAAACCCTGGGAGAGAAGTTGAGACCAATACTAATTTGGTGTTAGCCTTATTATTTCTGGATTACTAATAAACTCGGCAGGAGGCAAGACCAGACCAGCATCCTCCTCCCAAGCTGTGGCAGAAACTCAGAGATAATAATGAAATAGGTCTCAGTAAGGCTAATACTGAAATGATCATGATGTTCTTAACTCTGCCAGGTATAATAAAGATGCTTAATCTGTTAAGAAGAGGTTGTTGCCTAGGCTATGCAGGTTTTTGTTTTAATTTCAACTCATACTATTTTCCACTTCACTGTCATACACAAGATCCTGAATTTAAAAGAAACTGATATGGTCTTTCAGTTGCTTTTAGGAGGGGAGACTGAGTAAAGAAATAGCACTGATATTAAATGAAATTTCAAACACTTCTGAAGGTGAAAAAGGATCATTATATAAATCTGATTACAGAGACAGAATAGAAGCTCTTCCTAAATTCTGTGCCTTCAGACAAAAGGTGAAAGAGAGGCTTGTTAAAATAGGAGGCTCTCCTAGAAAGCCCAAATGAACTCCTACCATGCTGCCTTAAAATTAAGTTGCAATTCAACACATGGGATGGAGAGATCACTTTGACTCTTCCTTTTACAAAGCTCCCATCATTACAATCATATTTTATATGAATTTTTACACCCTGCCTTCTACCACTGGATAAATTAAGACATTTGGTGTCATAATACAGCAATAAGTTACAACAAAACAGCATTCCCTTCAGCTTGGCTCTCAGTAATAAATTCCAACTTAACTGGAAAGTCATGTCACTCTGTTTCTGATGGGTAAGGACACAAGCCTCTGACTTTTATCTCACATAAAACATTGAAAAATCATTTTCTTACCGTGCCCCAATGACATCGAAGAGGTGCTGCCAGCGATCATTGATTTTGTTGAGTTTATCATCTATTTCTGCAACTCGGCTCTTGTTGCTAGTCTTGATTAGCTGATCACCCATTTGTTTCAAGTGAAGCTTATTTTCATTGAACAGGTTTATTTCTTCCATGCAGTCCTGATAAACATACACAAACATTGCTTTAATTACAGGGCAAAACAAAACCATGATGCCAAAACAAAACTATCTCTTTTCCCACAGGTGTGATGTGAAGTCATGTTTGGATGAGGGTTCTAAATTAGCATATAGAACTCTCACTTAAAAAGAAAACCTCAATTAAGAAGCCCTCTCACAATCTATGAAAAAATAAGCAGCTTAAGGACTTGCAAGTGCCAGAAGTAAATATTCTTAAAAATAGCAATTGAATGTTCTAATTTTATCTGTTGTTTTCCTGATTTAATGTCATTTTTCAATGAAGCTACCTCAAAAGAACTCAAATTCAAGTCTAGGATGGCTTTCTTTTGCTGGCATTCTTATCCAGAGGAGATCTGGGATTAGACACTGAGGTATCCATGGTGAGGAACACAACAGAACAATAATGGTCTTTTTTTAAAATCAAGTTAATACAAAAGTATTGGAAAGCACCAACTACCATGGGGGAAGGGGCAGAATTAGGGTTTATTTTTGGTTGTGGTAACTTCTTGTTTGCCTGGCATCCTTCAATCTTTTCTTTGCCCTCTGCCTACCAGTTGTGTAGCTGGTGGAGGTGGTGAGAGCAGAGCTGCTCCCAGGACACCCCTCTGAGCAGTGCTGGGTACTGCACTCAAGAAGATGAGTACTCCCACCCAATTTGGTGTCATCAGCAAACTTACTGAGGGTGAACTTGGCCCCTCTTCCTTTGTCATTATTTTTCTCCCCACATCCAATGCAGGAGAGAGATTCTCCTCAGTCCTTTTTTTCTCACTCATGTATTAATAGAAACTTTTTTTATTGTCTTTCACAGCAGCAGCTAGATTAAGCTCTACCTAGGCCCCAAAACTTGTGCCCCAAAAACCCCAACAACCCAGACCCCACCACCACACTCACACAAATCACACTCCATGACTAAATGCAGTCAGGAGGCATTTCTGTTCTGCTTTAAGCTCCAAGTCTGAACATTGAGAAGAGCTAATGACAGAAAAGCACATCTCAGAAAAGCCTCTATGTGTTGGTTTTACATCATGTATCACTTCCAAGCAGCAGGGAATACACGAGGAACGGTGCATCTGTAATGAGTTATCTGACTGAACTGAAGAAAAGTGGCATTACCCCTTACCTTCTGCAATTTGTCTATCATGTCTTCAATGCTAACATCTGCAGTCTGCAACACTTTGCTTTCCATTTGTACCAGCCAGGAGCACAGCTCCTTATTCTTCTCATTGAACATGATCCAGGCATTGAGCCTGTCCTCGATCTCCTGCTTCCGCAGGGACACCTATGGAAAAGCACAGACATTAAATTCTAGCAACAGTTCTCCCAGGAAGGAAACCAGCAATTATGAGCCTTCTAATTTCTAAGTCTGCATTTGATCTTATTCTGTTTTGCAGGAGCAGTTATCAAGTATTCTACTTTCCTTTTCAAAGCCAGCAAGCAGATTGTTATTATACCTTATTTTGGATAGCAGGGCAAAAAGTTGACTAGCAAATACCAGATTCTCTCCCTCAGAAGAATGGAACTGAGTGACAGCTTTATAAATAATGTGCTTATATAATAATTTAAATGTTACTCAGTGAAAACCAGAAAATGTCAAACACAGAAGGAATATAAAATACATAATTACTACATATGGTTTAGTATGGCCTCATATATAACACAAGAGAAGTAACACCTAGGTAAGTTCTTTTTCTGACACTCAAGAGAAACTTTGCAACTACTCACTGCAATTATTTTATCTCTATAAAAGCCTCCCTCTTTTCTTTCCATTTGCCCACCAGTAATTGGAGAACTTCCAAAAAATCAGCATCAAGAATCTATCCTTTTCATTGAAAACGATGGATTTTTTTCCTCCCAACAAAAATACATTTTCCAGGATGTATAAACAAATTGTCTAGACAGAGAAATTAAAGTCTGATACTGTCTGAAAAAACAGTTATTATCATTGCTCCAATATCTCAGAAATAAGCAGGGTCACTCTTCTAACTAGCTAATAGCAACTGTCTCTAGCCTAGGGCTCTTAAATATGCATTTGCATTCATTTATTTATTTACCTTGATCAATTCCTGTACTAAGATACAGGGGACAAAGGAAGTGAAAAACGGTTCAAGCTCTACTGAAGCAGGAGAAACAAGTAACACCTCATTCTCACCAATAAACTTTGTCTTAAGACTGCATAACATTTTGCTTGTCTTTGCTGTAAATGGCCACTAAATATCTCCTCATGGCAGGAAACACTCCCTCTTCACATCTCACATGCACTTTATGCAGCATGTGACTCCTCAAAATTCCACTATTGATTCTTCTAGACTAATCTCTAACACTGTTTTGTACCCCAGAGTGAAGTTTAAATGTGTAGTGGGGAAGTGAGGCCAGGATCAAAACAGAAGACACCAAGCCACCTCCCACCACATTGCTTTTGTCCCTTAAATTCTGACTTGTTTTCAAGGAGGGGACAGAAAAGGATTTCTCAATCCTTCATGACAATCTAAGCAGAGAGATAAAGCACTGTCTTGTGAAACAGGGAAACAGTCTCCCAAGTGCTCCATAGGAAGAAGTCTGGAGATGCCAGGGACCTCAGAAAGTTTCTAAGAGTGTCTCTGCTCTGGGATGCTCCCTTATACCCTCAACCTCAGAAGTTTGGAGGGTGAATCCTTCATCCTTCCTTACCACTTGCAGCATCTCCCATGTGTGGAGATGAGTTTACTTCATCAGTGGAAGAACAGACTATGCCTGTCAGCAAAACAATCACTAAATCCTGACATGATTCTGACTCCATTTTTGCCTGTTAAGCACAGGGCAAGGCAGGATTTTAAGAGTAAGAAGCACCTTTTAGCTGGCTAAGCAACACAGGCTGGAGGTAAAAAACAGGAATAATCCAAAAAATCCCAGACAAGCTGCTAGGAACACGAGCCCTTCAAGCCATTGCTTTGAGCACTTTCTCCCCTGCCCAGCTGCCCTGGCACCATCCCCATTTTGCACCCACCGTGTGAGCACCGTGTGCATTCCCAAGGAAGGCTAAAATAACATCAAGCCCCGAGCCCATCCTGATGGGATGCTGGCTGGGATGAATGGTTAAATCTGTGACCTACATGCACCTTGCAAGGGCAGCTCTGTAAATGCTAATCCCTTGAGTGCATCTGCTCCCTCCTCGTGTCTGCCCCTGCCCAGTTGAGCACAGGCATCTGGCTGCCCCAGGGCCATGGCTGTGACAGCTGCAGCCTCGTCCTGCTCTTTCACCTCCCTGCATTTATTCTGCAGACTTTCCTCCACACAATGCATCTTGACTCTAATTTGTTATCCAAAACAAAGCAGCCATGCCAACAGCAGAGCTGACAAAGTCTGCTTTGCTACCCTGGTGTCCAGCACTGAGCATCACTGTGGGCTCTCCTGAGGCTCATTAGGGCTGTGCAAACATTCAGAACCTCCCTCCACTACAGCACTCAACAGATTCCTCCCACTACAGATTTTGTGTGCCTAACACAGTTACATTACTGTCACCTCCTTCCTCCCTCCAAGACAGACTGAACTAAACGTTGTTCCCTCAGGAAATTAAAATGGAAATTTTGAATAAAATCAAAACTTAAATTACTACAGGAAATTACTACTTGGATAGACTGTAGTGGAGCACATAAAAAAAAAGCTTAATTTTCAGGGCTATTCAACACAGTGGGGACAGCAGGCTTCAGCAGCTCAGCAAAAAAATGAAAACCAACAAAGTTCTCTCATTTATAGGCTTAACTGCAGATATCCATTAGGAAAATGGTTCAGGCATTTTGATATAAAAAATAATGGCTTGTATTCCTCGGGAGGGGAGAGGATGTCTCTGGAATTATTTTCAGACTTCAGAAAAAATAACACAGAAAACACTGGTTGTAGAACAACTGTACAGTTTAGGGAAAAGAAATTAAATTATTCTCTCTCATTGCAATGCAAAACCAAATTAATTAATCCAAATAACTATTTCATCACAACACAGTTTGTGAAATAAGCACAGCTGTTCAGTACTCTGGCAACATCCCCACCAAGACTGGTTTACCTTTGCCTGTGTAAGGGTTAGAAACAAAATACTAACTGGCTTCAATACTTCTTTACAAACTGTAAAATAAAAGCTATTTACTTGTCAGTAAAGAGAGGCAAGAGTTTGGCTTGCTAGTGTGTAGAGCCCCCCAGAGCAACTAAAGACCCCAAAGTATTTTACCTCTCCCAATCCTGTTAGCAGGGCAAAGTAAACACACATTCAAACTGCATAATAACCTAATGAATCAGGTCCGTGTGACTTAGCTGTAAATGTTCCCCAGCAATTTTACACGCAACACTAAATTAGTGTAATACAGCAACAAGCCACAAAGAATGCAAATGTTTCACAGCATTTTACTGCTACAAAAAAGACAAGTCAGTTCTCAGTGTGTTCAAACCCAAGGAGTTAGTATTTAAACACATTACAGTTTCCTTTCTGCTGGCATTTTGTTTTAACTCCCCTCT
The DNA here is from genome assembly GCA_013398075.1 of Notiomystis cincta. Lineage (NCBI taxonomy): Eukaryota > Metazoa > Chordata > Aves > Passeriformes > Notiomystidae > Notiomystis > Notiomystis cincta. Next base: position 198,140 of record VZRX01024050.1, on the reverse strand, counting down.
TCCTTTCCCTGCTCCATGCCCTCAGGCAATTCCTGCGCTCATCCCTCCCCCCAGCCCTCCCTCCCTCCCCTTGGCAGCCTGGAACAAAGGCACCTATTCCAGTAAACAGCTGCATCTGGGCTCTGTGCAGTTCCACACTCACTCCTTACAAAGGGTTTCCACCAAACCCCTCAGCAGCCTGTCCAGGACACAAAGGGCAGCTCCATCCCGGGCTGGCTGTGCCAGGAGCAGCCCCGTTCCCAACCAGGACGGCCCAGGGGAGCCCCCTGTGCTGAGCCGCACCCCTCCCTGCCAGGACATCGCCCCACTGCAAACCCCGAGGAGGTGAACACGTACCCGCAGGCAGAGCTCTTCCCACTGCCTGTGCAAGTGTTCCACTTGCTCCTTGAGCACCATCATGTCCTCGGTGAGGATGAGGTGCGCCAGCTCCGCCTTCATGGCCTGCAGCTCCTTCATGTCGTGGGCCCAGTCTGCCAGCGACTGCTCCAGCTCCTGCATGGAAACGAACCGCACAAGCCTTGGCACTAAGCTCCTCGGCTTCCCAAACCTGCTGGCTAATCCCCTGCCTGGCCTGTGGGGGAGGAGAGCAGGCAATGTGCAGCCGCCTGTGCCGCGCTCTCCAGCGGGGCTGGGCTGGCCAGGATCACCGGGAGATCGCTGGAACCCCACTGGACCCCACCGGGACACACTGGAACCCCCTGGCAGTGCCCCAGCTGATCCACTGGTACCATCACTGCATCCCAAAGTGCCAAAGGCAGCCCCGCAACTGCCCCTGCTCCAGGGCAGCGTTTGGGGTCTCACACCCAGGCTGGCACATGCCTGCTTCTTTGGGGTTTCCCTTATTCCTGTTATAATTGTTTTGGACAAGTTGCTTTCCACCTGCATTTGCTCCAGTTTCAGGTTATTTTTCTAAACACAAAAAAAGAAATGAAATCAGTTCCCTTCTCTAAAGAATGATTTCATGGGCACTTCTTCAGATTTGTGAGGAATGAGGAGCTTTTAAACTGCTTCTTCACAGAAAACAAGCTCTCTTTTCTGCTTTGCTCCCCCAATTCCCCTTTTTCTTAACACTGTTGGATTTGTTACCCCCACTGCATGCAGCTGGGGAATATGACATGCTACACACAAGGTCCTAGGTCCTATCTTGCAAAAAGGCTGCTGGGAAGGATCACTGGCTCATCTAACAAAATAAAAACCTCTTAGAGAGAATCCAGCTTGTCTCATTTTAAAGGGAAAAAAAACCTGTGAGTGTTTGAGTCAGAAATGTGCTGGGTCTAAACTCTGTGAGGATTTTCACAGGTCTTGGATTCAGCTTCAACAATAGAGGAAAAAGCCAAATAAACCTGACACTAAAACTTACCTCAGCTCACAATACTCCTACAGATGTGCACACATGCATTTATATCTCGTAACAAGGGGCAAATCCCCACATTAGCCAAGCTAACTGTGGAATTTCATGGGACTTTGCTAGCCTCATATAAGGTCCAGGACTGAAAGAAAAATAGCTTTATTCCATATAGAAGTGAAAAGCAGGAAGAGGAAAGGAGGTCCCTTCTCCCTCATGCCATTTTAGCCCTTTATTGTACATGACACCTGCTAGCAGCACTTGCACTGGCACTGTCTGACCCTGATGCCTCTGCAGCTGAATTTCTCTTGCTGAGGTAAGAGGCAGAAGCTGTGTGCTTCCATCTAACAGATAATTCAGGGCTACACAGCAAGGTTGCTGCCGTGGGAAAGGCAGCCAGCACTCACAAAGAAGATTTCAGACAGCTGATAATGAGTTCAAAGCCTTGGCTCGTTAATAAGCTTATTTGTTCCCACTACATAGGTCAACAATTCACTTCATAAAAGGATGATGAAAGACTGACCACTCCAGACAAAATGTCTCCTATCCCTTGGAAATGCTTTTCTTGCAATTTAATTTTCATTGTGCACTATGGGCTGCAAGGAATTTTGCCACTCCCTTACTCTTCATTTTCCTTCTCTTTAATTATTCCCAGACCCTGCAGGTATGTATGGTGCTTTGCAGAATTGCAAGGTCTCTTGCCTGAGGAGTTCCATGTGCAAAATGGATTGTGAAACAAAAAGGGAGGTTCAGTCATAGGGATAGCAGCCAATTGAGCTGAGAGAATGGAGCCTTTCCCCTTTCATTTGAGAAACTACTTATTTTATAAATTCAGACTGTAAAGGGAGCAGAAGCAGAAAAAAATTCCAAGCACTATTACTACTACTCATAATCTTCTTGGTAATCTGGACTTTGGACATTGGCAGCAGTCAGGATGGTGTGAAGAAGGGAAATTCAGTGTCACAGAAGAGCAGGTAAGAGGGAAAACTGATTTAAAAGGGATGAGGTGTTGTGCAAAGACCACATCAATTTAAATACAATATGGCTGTTCATACCTTAATATGTTCCTTGGCTTTGTGGAACTCTTCATGGTCAACAGGGAGTGGATCTTTTACTTTCTCCTTTAGCTCTTGTAGTCTGCTTTCCAATTCCTTGGTTTGCTTTTCAAATCGGTCACAAGTCTGCCCAAGGAGACCCAAGAAAGTAGAAAAGGTGAGGATACTTTATCATGCCATAATGAATCACACATATATGTTACAAAATAGCATCTTCAACCCACAGAAAGAACTGATCATGTGCTCTGGTGTTTTGAATTTTCTTTTTTGATACATAGTGCCACCCACAAGGATTTGGTGCTTGGATTTATAGAACTTCAAGCCTCTCCTACTTGCCTCAGAGAGCATTTCTGCTCATTTTGTTTTGTTCAAGAGGCTTTAAGCATGGTTTTTGGACTGGGGGTTGTATCAATGACAGTATTCAATTTTAAGACACACCTAATGTGCTACCCAGCTATGAAAGCAAATTCATTGCTCCAAGGAAATAAATATGACTGCTTCTGTTTAGACATTCAACAACATGAGGAGGAACAAGTCATGGTAACTCTAAGCTAAATTTTAGCTTCACAGCCCAAAGCAGGAGTGAGCTCCAGGCCGTGGGGAGCATGAGAACAATCAGAGCAGGGACATCCATTGTAGCAACAAATGGATGCCAATTCCATTTCCTTTGGACAATCAGGGGATCACAGTTCTCGCCTCCCACAAGCCCTGATGACAAACGACAGGCATTTCCCTCAGAGTGCCCGCAGTGAGCAGCAGCTCAGCCCTGGGGGTGGTGGCAGAGGGAAGCTCTTGAGACCCAGTGCCAGAGCATTGGTGGGCAGGGCATCATCTACCTGCAGGGTGCCAGTGAACTGCATCTTCTTCTTGTCCAGCAGGGCCTGGGTTTTGCCCCAGCGCTGCTGTAAGAGGCTGAGCTCCTCCTGGAGAGCAGCACTGGTGTCGGGATCGGAGACGGTGCGCAGCTTCTCCCCGACATCGATGACCAAGGTGTACATGGCTTGCCACCTCTGAAAGATCACTGCCTTACTCTTGAAAAGAGGAAAAACAAAAGTAACTTTCTAAGCTGTTCTTAGAAAGTTACAGAAGTGCTTTCCCAGTATTTCACCTGGGAAGATCACTCACAAGATTCTACTTTGTCCATAGTCATGAAAGAGTAATCAATAGATCTCCTATCTGCTTCTTTAATTTCAGAAAAATCATGTTTTCTCTGATATTTTGATTTATAAAACTCTACAATAGCTTTCCCCAGACTGAATCTATAGGGTAGAAGTGCAGCAGTCAAAAAAGATGGAATTTAGTTGTATGAGTTACTCAGAACAAAAAATACAATCTAAGTTCTGTGAGCACCTTTAATATCAACATCTTAGGAAAACTTTTTCAGAGATAACAGCTCTGTTAATCATGATGTACTCCAACTGAAATAAGCTATCAATAATAATTTACCCACAACAAATTGATCTCTAACACAAGGAGATACAGTCAGAGTTTCTTTCTGTAAAACAGCAGCAGGAGGAAAAGGGCAATTTGGAGTAGGAGGGAGAAGACTTTCTGGCTTTTCTCACTAAGAAGCATGAGCACTAAGCTGTAAAATCTACTGAAAATCACCTTTACACAGCAGGTAGAAATAAAGATGAAATAAATAGGGCAAGCACCAAATGGAACACTGGTAATGTGTTAATTCATCTACACTAGGTGTGTGGGTACACAATATAAATCTTGGACTGTGCAAATGGCATTCAATAACATGATTAGAAAGGGTTCTAGATTGCCTTAAGCAGTCATCAAGTTCACTGCTGGTTTCTACCTTCCTATAAAACAAAGAGGTGCATAGTTAAATGGAAAACCAGAATGAACAAAATTAACAAAGGAAAATATTTTTTTCCACTGCATGTACAATGCAGAGCTTGCTGTTCTGCTGACCACGTTTGTATATCTTGGAGTGAACAGACTCCCTTGCAAGTATTTTATCCTTTGCTTCTGGAATCTCTTGTCCATCTCAGCACACACAGGACCTATAAGGCCTGTTTTGCCACATAAGTACCTTCCTTCAGGCAAAATAAAAGGCCTGAATTCAGCAGTCATGTCAGAAAGATGCACACAGACCTAGAGGTTACCTGCTCACTTGGGTGTCTGTCTCATCTTCTGGCACCCAGAATTTCCATTTTCATATCCATAAGATTTTTAAAGCATGCAAGGCTACTAAATGGCAATGCTGATCAAGAAGTTTCCAAGTATAATGAACCTTTTGCAATGTCACTGTTTCCTTATCTGTGCTCAGCTTTAAGGAAAAAGTGTCAGCAATCATTTCTCCCCCAAGAAAGTGTGTGATTTTAAAGCTTTTTACCCTACTGGACAGAAGCTGTTTCAGCCTGAGGGAAAAAGCCCACGTAATTTAGATTTCTGAGAAAAAAACACAGTACCTTGAAATCATGGATTACATTTCTAAGCTGGTAAAGGCTGTAACAGTCCTGGCTCTTCACAGCTGCAAGGAAGCCGTTTGTGTCATCAAGGAATCTGCTGAGGCTCTGCAGGGAGCTCCTGAAGAGCTGCCACTGGCTCACGAGTCCATCGAGATCTTTCTTCCTCTGCTGCACCATGCGGATAACATTCTGCCACTGCTCCTTCAGCAACGTGAGCTTGGAAATAAACTCTGTCCTGGAAATTACAAGGCCTGAGTGTTCATTTATTTTCGTCTCAAGGCTGCATATTACAGTAATTGTGATGGATCTCCATTTGCAAAGTTGTTTTCCAATTATAATATCCAACAGTGCAAGAAAGCTCTTTGCAGCCCTAAGCTCAGCACTGCTCTTTGCATTCCATCTTTTAAGCAATCCAAACAACCTTTTACATGATACAAAACAATGTCAATGTTGCAGTTGTGGTATAGCAGCATAGGTAGTACAGCAAGCAGACACAATAGGCACTAAACACTTCTTTGAAGAACAAAAAGGTCAATCCAAGTGAGACGAGGTCACTGATTATGCTCTAAAATTGATCTGCACAATGGAAAATCGTGTAGTTATCGAACCCATTTAAGCAGTTATATTGTCCTCTTCTTCAGCATGCTCAGATGATCCAGCAGATCTGGCTGGTTGATTAAGGCAACCCCATCTATCAATTCTGCTTCTCTGCAGGAGGCCACGGTGCCTGATTCACTCTTACACAAACCCCTGCCTTTGTGGGGGTAGTTCCAACACAAAAATCCAGCAGCTCAGCCCTACCTTCCCTGGCAGTTTTAAGGCAAGCTATGGACTTCATACTGGAGTGTCTGAGAGGAGCACACACACCTGTCCTGCCAAGTCTCTGGAAGCAGCAAGCTCTGGCAGGGAGGGGAACATGTTCACCCCAAACACCCAAGGCAGCTGAACCTCTGCTCACAAACACTACCTGCTGTTTCTCAGGCTACATTGATTAAGAGAAGGGTGTAAGATCATGCTGATGATAAAAAAACAGGTTTAGGTACCACATGTTTGGGGTTTCATGGCCAGTGACTCAATGCCCTGTGTGCCAGGAGCAATGTGGATAGTCCACACCTCTGCACTCTGAGAGGCAGAGAGGTCCAGGAAGAGGGAAAGAATCCTTCACATGCAGCATCCTCATTATGCTGTGTGGGAAGGCAGCTCCTCAACCACAGGTACACAACAAAAGACTCCTGTTCAGGAGCAATTATTTTTGTTTTCAGCCCAGCCAAATGCAGTCTGGCCAGGACACCTGTGTTTCTTTCCCACTGCACCTCCTCTTGCTTTTGCAAAATGTGACAGGTGGTCATTTAAAGTGTGAACCCAACCAAGAATTTGGGTTTATGCCCTCACAAGAGCAAAGATTCAATACCAATCCCAAGAAGACAGCCTATTCAATAAATGACCAAGATCTCAAGGAGAAAATCAAATAAAGTACCTTTTCTCTGCTTCTCCAGATTCCAAGGAGAGTAGAACTTTTTCTATGATAGAATTAAATGTCTGCTGATTTATGGAAATCTCAGTCTGCAGCATCTGAAAATGCCAAGAGAATGAGTTTTAACTATTCAGTGAAGAACCCTTACTATGAAAGCTGCTTCTGCTCCCCTAGAGTGACAGCATTTATTTAATTGTAAATGCTGAACACTCTATTCTTTTCAATTGCTAGTGTCAAATGCACCCCAAGAATCCACACTTTTTTGGATACCAGGAGGAATTTGTACATATATGATAGCAGAACCCATCATGAGCTGGATGATACAGATCTGAAATCTGAAGTTTTTTGACTCATTAATGAGAAATTCAATCTAGACAAAAGTATTTAAAAAACATTAAAAGGCCACATCTCAGGGTGAATTTATTCTTTAACACAACAAGCAAAAGTTAATTCTATATGTTATTTCATTAAAATCAATGAATTGATTTGGAGAGATGTAAGTAAAAAGAAAAGAACTTTCTGTGGGCCCTAATGAAGACCAGTAACATGCAGAGACTGAGCACCCTGTGGAATAAGCCTCAGTACTTTGGGTAATGTGAAGCTGTGGTTCACTGAATGAGGTTTACCCTAACTCATGATATTTTAGCATTTGCCAAATCATTTTTGTTTTCTGTATTTGGGTTATTTTTCCATTGCTTTCATGCAATGTGTCACCTCCACTGAATGGGTACAGCGTGAAGCATTGTTTTTCTGTAACAAATAGCAACTGTTTGGGAAAATGCCAGCAAAAACAGATTTCCACCAAAATCTAATAATTGGTCCTACCAGAAATATGCTGTGAAAATACTATTTTAAATGCATTTCTTCCAGAAACTGTTGAGATTGTCAGGTCTCCAGCACACTATCTAGTTAGTTGCCACAGGTTCCAGTGCTCAGGGACAGGCAGACAAGTACACCTCAGGGCTGGAGAAATTTAGGACTTCTGTGACACAGCACTTGAAGATGTGATCCCTGCAAAAAGAGATCTGTCCCTTTGGGAAAGGATTTTCATGTTTCAGGGTTTTTAACAGCCATTTCAAGAGCGAAATGCTCTGTAAAATCCTGCCCAGATCTAATTCTAAAATGCACAGCATTTTCTAGTGATTTTCCCCTGCCTTCATCATTCAAGATGCTGCTTCCATTTTTAGAGTTAGCTTTACCTCATATACTCTCTGTTGCTCTTGCAGTTCTTCAAACCGTCCTGGAATATCTGTTTTCAAGGCTTCTTTCATTTTTTCTAGGAATTGCATCCACTTTTCACATTTCTGAAAGAATTTCTTCTCATCATTTTGAGTTCCCTCAAGCATACTGTAAAACAAAATGAGTAACCAGAAACTTGGGTTGGTGGATGTTTTTCTGGGTGTGTTTACAGGTGGTCTAATGTGGTGGTTAATAAAATTAACACAGTGGGGGTTTCACTTGGCACTTTGCTCCCTTCTTCCCCTATGAACATCCAGGTTTTTGCTTCAAGTGACTTGGAATACAAATAGCCACTAAAACCCAAGTAAACTGAAAGGGCAAAATTCCACCTGAGAAAGCTGAGAACAGATTGCAAGAGTTCCTATGCTATAACTTGGTTTTCATTTTACTCAGAGAAAAGGGAATTGTTGCTAGTGATTTTTTTTCTTTGCATTTCAGACCTGCAACATTCCAGAGCAGCTGCTGTTTTCTGACTCCACTGCCGAGTCAGGCTCTGCATTTTCTTCTGGGTGAAGTCACTGAGAGGCAGTTTTATGCTTGCTTCATTCAAACTCTCTATGCTTGGAGAAAGTGCAGCAAGCTCCAGTGTCTGATTCTGGAAGTAAATGAAAAATACATGATTGCAAAAAAATACTGCCTTTCTGTCATGCCAAAGAAATATAGAAGCTTATTCTCCAAAACCTGAAAACACTCAACATTTCTGTGTTAACTTCAAAGAATACAGAAAAAAAAAAGTAGTAACTCTTTTACACAGGGCTCACTTTTCCAACAGTACAGAAGAGATTTACTTTATACCCTCCATTGAGGGAAACAGGGTAGCTCCAGAGCAAATCTGGGGGAAAACATCTTCCATCAACCCCAAACCTGGGTGATTTCCCTCCCTTCCATGCAGGCCTGCAATGCAGAACTAGAGTTTCTAAACTTTAATCATGGCTTTTTGTGTTTTGGCTGAATTACTCTGATGGAAGTGCTGTGACACTTAGGTCACAAAGAGCATCTTGAAGTGGGCAAGAGCTGAGTAGTATCTTTTTGTATTTAAATGCAAACTTACCATGAGCAATTCTGAGTTGTCTCCTTCCCCTTGACAGAGGCTATCAAAGGTGTCTGTGCAATTCTTGACACGACCCTCCAGTTTTTCCAGGCAGTTGTTGAAATCCTCCAGTTGTACAAGATTGAACTGGGGTGAATATTGCAAATTTATGTTAATTAATATCCAACATATTTACTCAGTGTATGAAAAGGAGCAATAGGCAGTATTATCAGGAAAACAAGCACATGTTAAATCTGAATTCTAATGTATTTATAACTCTCTATTGAACTTTATTCCATTTTTCAACTGGACAAAGGGAAAAGTGCAAGAAATGTCAAAGGAATGTAAAGAAAACTGCAAAACAGAGAACAAGAAACAGAATCTCAGAATTCTGAGACCACTGTAAATATGTGAAAGGAACAGGAGTTTCTGTGATACCTTTTGTAGCTTTGTGCTATTTAACTTATTGTGAAATTGGAAAGTCAAAACTCAGCTTAGCAGAGTGGAGAAACTTGTGAAAATGAGCTCCCTTTGAGAAAGGAAGTCTGCTCCCATGTTCCTGCACAACCAAAGCTGTGCAGCTTACATGAACTCTGTGGAGAAATCAGTAGGGCTGGAATTCAAATTTCCTTTAGCAGAACAGCACTGGGAAAGCTTTTGCTTTCATTCCAGAATTAAACTCCACCATCTCTGAGAGCACTTGCACAACAACAGTTTTGTAAGGGCAAAAACTGGTGTGTGGAGAGAGATTGCTGTGGTGAAACTACAGGGCTACAGCAGAGAAAATGGCAACCCAGAAATGCATTTTTTCATGCAGTGAGAAGTTCACAGGGAATATGAGAAACCTGTTATCTTCACAAAGATTTCTGGCTTCCAGCCATTAACTGTGCTGGTAGATGGAGTCATAAATGGAGCTGGCTTCAAATTTCTTGATGAATTTGGGTTTACTTTAAAACAGAACAATTCATTGAAACCAGATTTTTCCATAGGAACAGAGTAATTCTACAAATGTCCAGCAGTACAGAGGAACCTGTGCAGAGGAGAAGTCAATCCTCCACTCCTCTAAGCAGAGTTCCTGGGCCCAGGTCTCTCCCCACTTTGCCTGAACAGGAATGTGAATCTGGTCCTCAGAATTACATCAAATGGCCACAGTTTTCTGTTTGGTTTTAGGTTCACTATGTGAACTCTTACCAAGGAAAACTGAACCCCATAGGTTTTTTTTTCAAGGCAGAGCTGAGAAAGTTTACAATTTACTTCAATGTTCAAAAAATAAAAATATATTTCCTAATCTTTAATCATCAAGTGGGGATAACAGGCCCACTTACAAAGGCTGTTAGAGCAACATCAGCAGGTAAGGGTGAAATCCTTCCTTCATCTGTCTCTTTGACTTTATGTATTATTTCTTTATACAGTTGATCACCCTGTTGAGTTTTATTTTATTGAAATTTCAATTTAAGAACTATAGGGCTCTTATGAGGAATGTGGCTCACACAGGGCTCCAGTGAAGAAGTTACCCCACACTGACAGCTAATGTAATACTAAAACCTGAATACAAAATACCTGAAGTTCATCCAGCTTCCTTTGCAACATCTTTTCCAAATAGGTTGCTCTCTGGAATGGTTGCAGCTTCTCCATCAGAATGGTTTCAGCAGCTGTCCCAGCCTGCTGTTTTATCCTGTCAGCCTGCAAATAAATCTGGGTTCGGCATCCTGCGATGTTCTGAAGGCCATGCTGTAAATTCTGATGAGAGAAAGGGAAAGGGCAAAACAAGTCAGTAAATGAATCAGATCATCATTCATGTGCCACTTTCTTGTGGTATCTTTTGTTGCTGTAACTAAACTCTTTTTGTTGATCCCATCTGGGAGCCAAACTCAGCTATGGTGAAAGCTTCAGTCTTTCAGTTGGAGGATAATGGGAATTGCATGCATTGAGTAGTGCTGGGAGAGGCACAGTTCAAAGTGCAGTGGAACACCAGTGACTTCAGGCAGTGGGATACTGCTGCTCCACAGGCAATCAGGGAGGGAAATCAGGAAGTCTCTCTCTGCAAGTGTGTGTACACTGGCAGATGGAGGAACTGGCCCATGCTGCAGATGAGGAATGCTGTTTAGTTACAAACATACCAGTACTTTGGACCCCTCAGTGACTGAGGACTGGGGGTTTGGTTTTACTTGTTCCCCCTTACTGAGACAGATATTATAAAATTAGACTCTAAAGGCAGTACAGGAACAAAGCGAGTAATTTTAGACTATTCAATGTACTTCATTTTTTTCTTTTTTTTGACAAGTGAAATTTACTTTTAGCCATGAAACCCCCTGAAATTTGCCACTATGTATTGCCTTTTCTGAGAATAATGAGCAAAGTCTTCTGATCAATAGCAAAGAGCACACATTTCCCTAAAAAGCAAAACAGCTCTTGCTTCCTGACCCCTTTGTTTGAAAGGATCATGTTAAAAAATACCACTCCAGCCATTTAATAAATAACCCATTTTGATTTCTTATTGTCTGTATAGGACTTAATTTTTATTTTTTGTGGTGACAAAAATCCATAAAACCCACAATCTTTCCTAATATATAGTGAGGAAAAGATTAAAGGGATTAAAATACCATTTTGTTATGCATATGTATGTTCAAATGCACACAACTCATGCCATTTCACTGATCCCTATTCTTCTAACTCACCACTTTAAAAAGCCCACAATAAATTCCATGTGTTCTACCCACACACACCAAGACAGGATCTGGAGTGCTAATGGCATTCAGGTGGCCATGCCTTGCTTAGTAGGTGTAACACTCTTCCCAAAAATTTCTAGAAAATGCAATTCCTTTTTGCTGACATTTTGGTGAATTTCTGTCACAGCCATTAGTAGATCAGAAGAAAGTAAAAATGCTTTGGTCTAGGCTTTGCTGCTGTCACTTTTTTCTGACAAAGGAACATGTACATGAGTATATCTCTTTCCTGTAATGTAAAGTTTCTCATTAGGCCACATGCAAAATGGAATACTCTGGACTTCTTCCAGTTTGTGGCTAGAGAGTCATAAAGCATGATGAGTCACTGCTCTGTCCTGACATAAGGATTATTATATTTCTTTATTGCAGTCTGAGGAAACCAAAAATGTCAGAACCTAATGACAGCTTTGCTGCCTGAGAGAGTCCAATGTACCATGTGGTCTCAGCATGAGATCTCATCTGCCTAAAGTCAACAGCATTTAGAATAATCTAATGAGCTCAGGAATCTGTGAACTCATCAGACCAGACCAAAACACAGTACCAAATCCAATTAAAAACAATTTGAAGGCTGTAGAAGACCTCAGGAAAACTGCTCTTTTTTCCCCAGCTATTGTTCCAGGAGATATTATCCCTCCTCCAAGGCAGTGCCCCATAAAGTAAATAATTCTTCTTTCAGTGATTCCTTCCAACAATGGTCTGATCTTTTGTGTAGAGCAGAAATGGACATGAAATATGACTTCCTTCTCATAATACACTGGGCTGGCCTCAGAATCTGGTCCAAATGTTTAAAGGTAATACAAAAGTGCCTATGGAAGAAACCCACAGAATTTCTCTTTTCCACTGACTGGATTATTGATATTCTCTCAACTTGTTTCTCAGAAATAACTCTTGGTTTGTACAGGGCAGCAGAATCTATCAATGTACCTTCATCTCCTGGATCCTCTGCTCCAGGGTGTCTGTCGTGTTCTCCTCGGGCACGTGAGCATCCAAGAGCTGCGCACACTGCTCGCTGCCCTGCTGTAACCTGGCTGCTGTCTCCCTGCACAGAGCCTCAAAGGGCTCCCACAGCTGCACAGCTGCCTGGGCTGCCCGCAGCTGATCTGTGATGTCTTCATTCACAGAGTTCCACCTGCCAAGAGATCAGGTTAACAGCATTTTCCCAGTAGGTTCTCCTCCAGAGTATGAGTTGGCACAGGGTTCCTGTGGGAGTTGCTTTGCATCCACACCCATGCTCCTGAAAGCCACAGTTTGTGCTGTGGGACCCAACATGCTAAAGGTGGCCAGGTAAAAGGTGCAGGTTTCCCCTTCCCTGGAAGTGTTCAAGGATGGATGGGGCTTGGAGAAACCTGGTCTGCTGGAAGGTGTCCCTGCCCATGGCAGGGGAATTGGAAGTGGATGATCTTTAAGGTCCCTTCCAACCCAAACCACTCCATGATTCTGTGATTCTGCTCCTCAGACAGGTGAGATGCTTTAGTATAGATTTAAAAATCTGTCAAATGTTCAAGTGCTGCCTCAACAACTTTTTTTAAATACTAATAACTGGGGTGTGATTTTGCAGGCTTACCTAGTGTGTGCCTCTGTGCACTTCTGGTCAATAATCTCTGCAAAGGAGGGGGAGCAGTTCTTCTTCAGGGTACTGGCAGCAGCCTGGAGCTTGGCCCAACTTTCTTCACTGTTCTCTGATTCATCTTGAAGAGCCTGCAGAATAGATTATTGCAATTACTTGTGGGGATAAACAACCTAAGTGTAACTTCCCCCATAGATTGGGAGAGATAGGGCATACTTTTGCAGCACAGATTAAAATGTTTGCAGAAAATGTAACACCTCTTCCTAAAAATTAGGAAACTAAGAGAGGTGAAATGGTCCCAAGTTAAAAAAAAAAAAATTCAGGAGACCTATTTTAAACTGAGATAATTTATTGGCTGTTAAAGAAAAAGCTCATTTAGCAAACCCACACCCCTGGACTGAATAAATGAATTTGCTAGAAACCAAAAATGCTTTTATTTTAAGCCACTGTTTCTACTGGCAGTAAAGTTGGCTTGACACCTCCTGTCCTCAGCTGCAAGTTCCCCCTCCTGTTACAGGCAATTACAGCATATCTGTGATCTGCTCCAGGTTAAAAGTAAACAGAATGACTGAAGGAAGGAGGTGAAAAGGTGCCCAGTTCCTTTTATTTATTACATGAGCCCAGGTGAGGGTGGGAAGCACTTGTGCAGGGTTTACTGCCAAGAGTCCCAGCATTCACAGCCTCAGTCTGTCCTGCACCACTTTGGATATAACTCAAAAAAACCCCACATCAGGCCTTATCAACAGGGAAACAGGGAATACTTGCACAGCCTTTCAGCACTCATTTAAAGCCAGGAAAGGGGATTTCAGCCAGAGCTCTGAAATGTTCAGACCCAGGGCCAGCCTGACTCCCTGCTCCAGATGCTCCACTTGGACTCTGTAACAGCCAAGCAGAGCAGCAGGATGATTCAGAGCATTTTATCTGGCATTTTGACTCATTCAGAGGCTGAGCAGGAAACTCCAGCTCCCTGGAGGATGACAGAATAGTTGACTGGTGCTGGAGCAAGCAGAAATGCCAGGCTCAGCATCAATAAAAAGTGCAAAGGAGCATGAGGACTCAGGGGGTTTTCTTCCTGAACCTTGGTGCCTAAACTGCACTCAGATTGAATTTATGCACTACATAAAATAAGAAGTCTCAAAGTACTCTTTAGTGCCTCTGGAGGTTAAAAAAATTACTAATATTTCACTCACTTCACTGTCATTATAATAATAAAAAAAGTCGCTCAGATAAATTTTTCTGTCTTTTTTTTTCTGGTGGAGTTTGTTTGCCTAAAGGCATAGAAGGAAGTACAGAAATAAGACAACTTTACCTGGAGAGTTTTGACCTGTTTTTTCAAAGCTTCCAATGAAGTTTCTTCCCCAGAAGGTTTGCAGTGGTCTATGCAGTATAAATATCTCGTTGTCATCAAGCTGACTTCGGCATAAATTTCATCATAGGCTCTCCACTGCTCCAGTATTGACTCCATTGAGGCCTTTAGCTGTGCAACCTGCAGACAAACCACTTTTGTTAATATTTCTTGGGTAGTCCTGACGTATAAATCACCTTTAAATTGACTTGAAAATCTAAACTAAAGGCTCAGTCCATGACAATCCACAAGAATTTGCCAAGTTGGAGTATTTTCCTACTTGGTAAGGAATTGTGCAGGCTTCAAACAAAGCAGTAAACCATATCTAGAGTGAAGTATAAGAATTTGCTGGAAATTAAAATTTCACTGGAGTTCAAGGTAGTTCTGTCAGCCACAACTCCAAAACACCCCAGGAAAGGACTGACATGATGAACGCTTACTCCTTCCTGCCAAAATCAACCTGAAGTGGGAGGAAGTTGAGAGCCTTAATCTTCTTAGGAAGCAGATAGTTTGATCCAGAGATCAAGTTTCCTTTCAAGGACAATCTGAACAGAAATTGGTTTGTGTGGAAGAAGACACTGCTGCAATACTCTGAGACCTGTCATCCCTCTTATGCCATTGTGCTCTAATAATGCAGGCCCACCTGGATCCCAGGCTGGCAGGTTCAGGATTCTCATACAGAATGAAATTATGGATATCCACTTTATTTTCTGTCTCTTTCATTATTACAAGTGTCTAATCTGTAAGGGGCAAGCATGGCTTCCATTTGCCACAGGCTCCTAGACAGTGCAAACACAAAACCAGTCCTCCTCCCATCATTTTTATCCTTCTGTATCAGGGAAGTACATAAGGTATGTCCTGGCTTAGACAAAACATTCATCTAGTTCAGCACCTATTTTCAGGCATGCTTGGAGGAAAGCAGGAAAACCAGGCAGACAAACAACCATGTCTCCCTGAGACCTGGCAAAAGCCAGATGCCAGATTTCAGCTCTGTGCAGCCACACAATGGAAGATGAAAAAATTTCCACACCGTAGTTCACCCTAAATAGACTGCATAGATAATTTTATCCTAGTTTCAGGCTGGCAGATTAATCATCTCTATTCTCTTTTGAATCATGGTCCAGGTGGGAGGAATCTCTAATTGCTTTTTGTAGCCTGTAGCTAATTACTGCCCACACAAGGAAGATGGCAAAGCAACGTTCTCGGGAAATGTCTCTGGGCCACAGACTCACAGTCTTGAGCTCAACCTATGGACAGTTTAATCAAGGAATTCCATCTCCTTAGCCCTGCATTAGAAGCCTGTGCCTGGCTCTGATGTGAGCAGTCACCCGTGGGAAGGAACCTGCGCTCGCTGTTTCACTGCACACGCAGACAGCTCAGCTCCAAGAACATCCTGCAGTTTGCAAGGTCGGTAGTTAAGTCATAAAATTCCTAAAATTAACATGATCCATGGTGACTGTAACAAGAAAAAAAGCACCAGGCTGTCAGTCCTGCCAATTTCTATCCCCAGCTATACATCAGAAGGAAAAACTTTCATTGTGTCCATAGACATAAATTTCTCTGCTTTCTTGGTAAGAAACAATCTCATCCTTTCTGCTGAAACCTAAACCAAGAGCAGCAGACCAATACTGGATTGACACCTCCTGTGAAAGAGTTCAAGCAAAAGTGTTCAGGTTTCACAAAGTTCTGAGGAAAAAAGGCAAGGAAATTAAAATAAAAAGCATAAAGCAATCTTAATTAGAAACACAATCACTTCATCAGGTATAGTTCTCTACAGTACATGGTTATTTATTATCACAGATTTGAATCTATAAATGCAGTCATTATTATCTCTCCTGCACCTATCAATTACATCCACATAAAAAAAAAGATCAGCTCCAAGTATAAAGATATTGTAACTATAAATAGAAACTGCTGGGGAGTCAGTTTGCATGGGAAACCAATCTACCAGGCTCTCCTTGAAGCAACTGGAAACTACACAGGATTTGAGGATGGCAAAAGCCATCCCAGTGTGTGGATGAAAGAGTAACTGGGAGGTGGAAAAGCTGCAGTGAGAACAGGGCCAGAGTGGGCAGCTTCCACCAGCTGCACTACAGGGGAGAAAGAGCAGAGTATGAAAGAGAATTAGATCAAGTAAGAGAGCTTAAGGTTTCCACTTTCAGCTTGACAGAAAAATAGCACTGCTGTTTCTTTATTTTCTTAAACTGCAGATGGGGATCTGCTCCTTCACCCTTTGTACTCAAACTGCTTCAAGATCAGACTAATTCTTCTCTCCCAACTTCAGAAATGCATTAATTTACTTTACAGTAAAGACTTAAAATGAACTTCTTAGGAAGGTAAAGAGTAAGGAATATTTTGCATCTGTTTTGAACCAGCTCCTGCCATCTCATGAAGAAGATTAATAACTGATGGCAGAACATGTAGTGGAGGAAACCTGAACACAAGCAAGGCATTTACCTGGTTTACAATGCTGTCCTTCATTTCACACAGCTCAGCTATCCTGAGAGACTGAGCTTCTGGGGCTTGTCCTGCACTACCATTCAAAGCCAGACTCTGTTTGAGCTCATCAAGAGTTTTGGACTTAGCTGTGAGTTGATTTTCCAGCTCCTAAATAATAGGAAAAATAAAGAAAGAAGATAAATAAGATCTTTTAATGAGATTATAGAAAAATCTTCTGTGAGAAGAGCTTAGATAAACATTCCTTCTTTAAAACCAATTTTGTGCAATTCTTTAGTCATGCAAAGGTAAAATAGGAAAAATAGGAACTGGTTTTGTAATGGGTGAGATCCTGACATCCTAACAACTTCTAGAAAGTTATTTGCCATTTGTCCCTTTACTCAGAGAGACTCCTATGGCAGAAATTCCAGTGAAATCAATTCCAGTGAAATCAAGTGAGAACAAACTTGAATGAATGGAGATACCTGGGAGCAGGACTCCTTCCCCAGCACAACCAGCAAGATTATAGGATAGTCTTGACATGCTAAGGAAAGCTCAGCAGGGAGTTCTTCACAACATGAGGAACTATCCATACTCTCAATGGGCCACAACATTTTCCTATAATGCCACACTTAAAGCCATGACCTTTTTTCACCTCTCACTGACCGTCCCCAAAACATTTTCAAATTTGGACCTCATTTTTATTGACCAAATGAATTTTAATGAAACATTTTAGCCACCTCCATCCTAGCACTCTGTGTTGCTCTGAGCAGGTGAGTGTTTAGTCCAAGCTACCCTTGGTGCCCTTCTTCCATTCTGGCCCCTCTCCACATTTCAGAGACACAAGTAACTCAGTGTGTAACAGAGCACTCCATACAATAAAAGCAGCCTACTACAAGAGACAGATGTAACCATGGCAATAAAAGAACAAATATTCCATGTTAAGAAATAGAGAGGAATGCTGTACTGAATGAAAACAACAGACTGTCCAAGGAATAGGAACCAATTAATAGCTGGCTGCCACCTGTATTAATTTTGAGGGATCTGATGCCTAGAAAAACATAACAAAGGACACCCAGATTATTGAGGCTGCTGCAGAGAGACTACACTACAATCTAGGGCAGAAGTAGAGAGGGTTGCTATTTTTCCAAATGGGACTGAGTAGTTTCCATGACACTTCCATCACAGAGCTCTTCAAACTAATGGAATTGGTAACTTCTGCCATGGCAGTGCTGAACTGAGATCTACTTCTCTTGGAAATATCTCAGAATACAATATTGCTACACAACAATATTGCTGCACAACACTCCAAATATCATGAAGCAACAGCAGATGCATCTTCAATGGGTGGAAAAAACCCATATAATAGCCACTCACATTAAAAGTGGCTCTGAGTCTTTATCACCTGAATGCAACATGCTTTAATTAAAACAACACTGTAAAATTCTTCTGGGAAATGGCAACTTCCTTCACATTTCTTTCTGTTAAAATCTGTGCAGTTCCTTGGTCTGGATTCAGCAAAGTGTATTAATAGGGTTTTTACAGTAATACCACTCATGTAATGCTTCACCTTGCAGTCATCTAAGGTGTTCTGTGCCGAGATCAGACTCGCTGGGGTCCGTAAGGAATTCAGCCGATCACTCTGAGCTTCCAGCCAGTTGTGCAGAGTCTGGGCTTTGTTCTCATTCTCAGTAATATCCTCCAAAATGTGTTCCAGGTCTTGTATCTGAAATTTACAGAACTCTTTTAACTTACTTAAACCTGCAGGTGGGCAGAAACAGGGCTTTGCCTTTCATGACAAAATCTGAGATTCCAAAATCTACACTGAAAACAGTCTTTGGAGAAAATATTTTGAAAGGAAAACCTAAAAAGTTCTGCAGGCTCTTTAGGATCTGACCTTTCTTCCTTGGGAAGAAAAAGGGCAGTGTGTATTCTGGAGCTGGGAGACCTGACAAGTTGGGGGACCCTGGGCTACATGGACAGAGTCACATGGAGTCTGAAAATCTCATTCTCACTAGAATTCACCAACAAGGCTGCTAATAAGAAAGGGACCTCAAGTCTCCTATCTTCCATCTTGGCCCTGTGGATCCATTAAATCCTAGATTTATGAAAATGCTTAGAGAAGATAACTTTTTCCCCAAGAAAACTGAAATTTCATAATGGAAACTTTCCGTTGTGCAGTGAAAATGTAAATGTTTCTGGAAGTCTTTATGAACTAAAAAATACTGGGAATTTTCCATCTGACCAGAAGTCTTTGTATCTGGATTCAGAGAGGGCAGCTTCTCCCAAAGCTGTATAAATTGAGACATGGAGATGAAAGAGGAATGTGTTGGTAGAGGGATTCATTCCAGCAGCCTGATGGTTGCATTTTGGGATTCTAAGCTTCCCCATGTCTTTTCCATATCATGAGTCACACCAGCTTTTCTGGGCACTGGGGCACATAAGCAGCAGCATCTAATTCTGGATGCATGGATTATTTCTAGCCTCACTAGAACAGAATAATTCTGAGGCACTGCCTGAAGCAGACTTTTTTCCAGAGAAACAAGATTATGTGCTGATAGGAAAATTCTGCACATAAACTGACTCTCTCAGCTGCTGTCCTTCAAAGCACTCCCTTGGGAAAGCATATTGAACTATTGCAGGAGGAGGACACCACCACAGAGTAACCCATTTCCAGTGACCCAGGAGGGCTGGAGCAGGGCTGGGAGCTGATCCTGGCTATGCCTTGTGCAGGAGTCTCACATCTGAATGCAGTTGTCCACACTACTTACTCAATAATCACTGTTTTCACAAATCTGACTGCTACAACAAAACTGCTGGTAGCTTAATACATCCCTAAAACAGAGCAGTGGCACAGGCAAGAAGATCACTTATGAGAGAGAAGCCAGGGGAAGCCAATCCAACCTTTCTGTTGAGGGATGCCTGCAGCCTGTGCCACCGCAGGTTCATCTCGCCCAGGCACTCGGCAAACTCGGTCCTTTCGTAGCGCTTGCTCTCCACGTCACAGGTGCTCATCTGCAGCAGGGACTGGTTAACAAAGTCTACCATCCACTGCTTGAAGTTCATTTCCATCATGTATTCCTGCAGGGGAAGAGAGAGAAAGAACAAAAGAGTAAACCCATCAGTTTTGTAGTTTTAATCTGATCGGTTCCGATGACGCTTCAAGGGACATTGATGGCGTTGTTTGAACCATGACCTAAAGTATTTTTCTGAAAGAGACCTGGCTGTAAGAATAATTCTCAAATTTTACCATGCTGTATTTGTGTAGCTGTTTCCATCCACTGAAATTTCTGCAGAAGATCTCTATCATTATGTGGCTAGCTCAAAGTAAAAACAGGAATAAAACCCAGGGGCACCAGACCCAATTCTTAATCCATTAGACAAAACTATCACACTGCCATGGGCACAGATTAGGCTAAGACCAAGGCTTTCCCACACTCCTGCAAGTCACAGGCAAATGCAGCAAAAGCTTCTACTGCTTTTAACAAAATAGAATATCAGAATAACTGGGAGGAGAAAGTGTCCTCTAGCACCAGCATCTCTTGCCCAGAGAGATGAGTGAGAAACTACATGCATAAGGGAATGTCTTTTTATTTCAGAGGGTATTAGAAGAGAGTAGGAAAGGGCTCCATATTTATCTAGCAGTGCCCAGAAAAGTCACCAGAGAATACCACAGTAGAGGTACTGAAGCCATAGCTGCTTCCCTCTAGGAATTTGTGACCCTCATCCCAGCTTTCTTCTCAGCACACACAACCCCACCTTGCTGACAAGTGCAAAAGATACACCTACAAACTCACCTCTAAATATCCAGTGTTAAAAGTAGCACCTCACCTACATGTCCCAGCTGCCAAATCCAGCTGATACAGACCAAAATGTTATATATGTGCTATACCAAGGCACTTGGAAAGAAATGGTTGCATTGGCACTTGCCTTATGTGCAGCACCAAAGTGCCTGTGAGCTGCAGACTGAGAACTGTCAGCCTGTGTGAGCCCTGAGAAGGGCTTGGCAGCCCTGCAGGAGTAGAGCAAAATATGGCTCTGTGGGGATTCATGCCCCAAGGTTGGGCTCCCTGGCATCTCTGGAAGCACACAGCTTGAATCCTTCTCCTGTGGCTGGAGCAATCAGCCTCTGCCACTGGTGCTCTGAAATCTGAACAGCGCCAAGAGTCTGCTGCAGCCTCTCTCTCTCTCTGCAGGAGTGTTCATCTTGTCCCTCCTTCCTAGCAGGTTATTTCTTTTGATGACACATAATATTCAAACTCCCTGTCCTCTAGTTAAATATATTCTGGTAATGGAGCTCCATTAGGAGGTATTCCTTGTTAAAAAGGCAGACTAGAACACAGCACAAACACACAGTCTGTCTTCCTAAGGAAGCAAAGCCTTCCTGCTCGCACATTTTATAATCTAAATGCAAGAGGGAGAACAAATGAGACAGATGGGACAGCATGAGAAAAGGAGATTACAGCCCAGCAGGCAGTAGCTGTATTGCAGAACAGGCAGTGGTTTGTGTGCCATGGAAGCATAGGATTTTATAAAGGAGGATGTTACTACAACATGTTTCAGACTGAGGAACCCTCTTGAGAGCAAGGGGAAGGATATGACAGTGCCTGTAGGCTGCTTCCATCCTTTTTACAGCAGGCCTGGACATGCAGTTTTCCATTTACCTTGGACTTCTGAAGGAGGCTCTTGACTTGGGCAGCACTGCATTGTGAATTTATTGGCTCCTCACGTTCCTGCTGCCGTTCCACATGGTCCACCCAGGTCATTAGTTCAGCAATAGCTTCCCGTGATGAAAGCTTTTCCATCTGAAGCTGAGGGAAAGCATATAATGAAGCCTCTACACTCTGCTTGTTAGAAATACCAAGGAAAATGACATTTCTATTTTTAGAAAGGCTCAGGCACTATAATCGCATTATTGGGCCATGAACTTGAAAGTGAGCCCTGAGCTCCAGAGGGGCAAATGATTTCAGTTCTAGAATCCATGAATCTCAAATAAAATTCTTTCTAACTGTAACAGACTTTCATGCAAAACTGTGAAGATAATAAATATAGGTATAACAGCCCAGGAAGAACACAGCAATATTTAAACTGCAGTACAACATTGGGGTTATTCTGCAAGTATGGCACAGCTAATTCAGAAAAAGGCAACTGAATCCCAGCAGCAGCATTTTAACATAATCATTTAGCTTGAACTGAGAGATGGCAGCAGAGTTTCTCTCTTACCTGGTGGAGCTTTTCTTGGATGGCTGGGAGCTGTGTAATCAGTTCTGCCCATTTTTGCTCAAACTTTGCCAAAGATGACCTAAGTGCTGCAGTATCAGCTTGCTTCACGTGGAGGAGCTGGCTGGCAGCGCTCACCACGGATGACTTCAGGGAAGATTTTTCATCCACTTCCTTAGAAAATGTCTGAGGTACACAGGAGAAATTTAAGAGAGGGTAAATATTTAATATCTATTGAAATAAAGACAAGCCACATTTTCACAGGATGAAATGCCTCAACAAACAAATTTTATGAGGATGGCAAAGTTCTGAAAACCTAAGCTCAACATGTTCTGTCAGATAAAGCATTTTTTTTCCCACCTTGATATGCAGTGCTGAATACCTTTTGCTTCCACAGAGACTGGGAATATCCTGATCCCCACTTCACACAGAGGTCCAGGGAGCAACCTCAGTCCTCAGTTGTCTGGCCAGCTCACATGTACCAGTCAAACCTTCATGATGCTTTGCTTTTCCCCTGTGCCCTGCTCCTTCTGTCTGGCCTCACACTGGGGCTGAACCTCCTGGCTTGACATCCAGGGGAGCAGGCAAAGACATGAACTGCAATTCAGGACGTTTCTCTTTCCTGACTTTGGCTGACCACCTTCACCCCTGTACCCTGAGCCCATGCTCCAGGCTCAGTTGTTAAGAGGCTTTGGGGCACACAGCCATTCAGTGCTGTCATATGTGAGTGGCTCACGGTCATGGCAAACACAAAAAACCTCTCAAAGGAGTAATTTTCACCAAAAATCACCATGTCTTATCTAAACCTGGCAGCAGAAATGACTTACAAACAAGCTGCTGATGTTGTCTCTGATGGTGGCAAGATCTTGTGACACGTTGAGAGACTGCTCTTTCCAAAAATTCATTCTCTGCTGAGCAGAATCCAACCATTTCATCAATTCCTCTGAGTCTCTGTTGTAGCTACAGGAGGAAACAAAATACAGAAACATATCTAGCTGAGGCTGCATTGCATTTCTCACCCTCCAAGTTGTCTTCCCTGTGAGAAGGCATGTGCTATCCTGGCATACCCCTGCAGAAGCATGGCTTCAGCTGTCATCTGTGAAAGATCACAAACTAATGTCTAGCTGATATTTCAAACTGTTTTTTGGTGTTACACCCACCTGACCAGGAGTTTCAGCAATGTCTGAAGTCGGTGTAGCTCATGGCCAACTTTTTTGGTTAAGGACAACCACTGCTCTTCCAGCTTCCCAATCTGGCTTCTTATTTCTGGACAGCTCACAGCAGCCAGCAATTTCTTCCCTTCTTTCACCATCTGGTACAGCCTGGCATGCTTTCCATCAACACTGCTTTTGATTTTCTGTCAGGAAGTTTGCAAAACAGTAACATTTTAAAGACAGAAAACACAACTAGAAAAACACATACCACTTGTTTTAACTTCTTAATCTCACATTTCCTCTGTAACATATTTTATTTTCCAAATGACAGGAATCTGTAATTCATTACATGCAAAGGGACACAGGTTTTTGTGGGTTTGTTTGTTTTCTGTTTGTTTCCTCTGGGTAGGTCAGGACAATCTTAACATACTTTCCTACATCCTCAGAGTGAATGTGTTAGGATCTGATGGGCTTTTCTGACCCCTGAAGAGCTCAGGCAATGGACAAACACTCTCTAGCAGATCTGGCTGCACTGTCCAAACATATGACTGTTCCCACCACAGAATTATTGTCTTCCCATGCTCCTGAAAGTTATTGTTCCTCCTTAGGCTCTATCCTATTTTGGAAAAAAGTAACCTCTGTTTTGAAGGAAACTGCTGAGATAATTATTGAATAATGGTGGCAGGGAGGAATGAAGAGTGGACAGTGAAGTCATTAAGTGAAAAACAAAGGTCTGAGGGGCTTTTCCTCACAGGAATTAAGCCCTGAACAATTTTATTCTGCTCTGTTTTTGAAACTGTGAAGTTCCACAATTTCACTCCTCATCAAACATCATCTAAAGCTTTATGACTTTGTTTCTGAAGTCTTTAAAGACAAATGAAGACTTAAGAGTGAAGAACTAGCGAAGAACTTAAAAAGCCAAGGAAAACCAGGCAACTTCACATCAATGGCTGTGCAAATCTTGCATGTCTCTTATCTCAGTGCAACAGGTATAAAAAGCACCAGAGGGCCACTGTGACTGTAAACATCTACTGTTTGATTTATTACAAAGGATTTACTGCAGCTCAGAATTTTCTGGGCATGCCCAGTGATGTCTTTCCTGCAGTTAACTAGAATAAATCACTACAGTCCTTTTTTCCTTTATTAAACATTCATTAATCATTTATTAAACACTCATTAATTTGCTTTTATTAAACACTTATTAATTCAAAAAATTCTAACAGAGTGTGTCCTCTGAAGACTGAGAAAGGTCAAACCTGTGAGGAATGTGGAGCACTCTCTGAAAATATATTACTAAGACTACTGAAAACCTTCCTTCTTAATTTTATAAATCTTTCTTCTTAATTTTATAAAACAACCATAAAGGCTGCTTTCATATCCTTATATTTAAATGTGTTTTTAAACATTTTAACATTTTAAACATCCTCAGCTGGAGCTGAGGCTGTAAATAAAAATGTAGCTCTGTTATCAGAGATGCAGCCGAAACCAGTGTTGCAATAAGGGTTCAAATATTTGGTATTTTCAGGTATTTGAAAGCACTAGGTTGATTCTCCTTTTCCATAGGTTTTAGCATGAAAATAATTTCTAGATTACAGAGAAGGAGTATTGTGTTCACTCCAAGGCTCTTGCTGGCCTTGGGATGCATGGAGCCTGCACACCATCTATCTTATCCCAAATAATTTCACTTCAAGATTGAGTTATAAAATAGTTGTAGTCATTGCTCCCACTAAAATGGACTTGTAGACCCTGGCTGAAATTAGCAACCTTCTCCTGATTTTAAAAGTCAGTTTTGAGCTTGCATCCACACACAGCTGAGGAGACAAAGGAAGCAGTGCCCTGCAAATCATCTCCTCATATACTAATAATTTTTGCCAATTCTACTGATCCATGAAGAAAAGCAGTGACAAACACATAAATACCTCTAGAAGTGCAATCCTTTCCATTAATCTTTCTTCAGTTTCTTCAACCAAACTGACAGAAGGCAACGTAGAGGCAAGTGCTTCTAACTCCTTATTGAAAACCAGGCATTCCTCATCAAATACCATCCAATCCTAAAAGAATACATTGAATTGTTTACACAGCCATCTGCATTTTAATACACCAGACTCAGCCCTTAATGCCTTTTCTAGCATCAGCAGCTCTTGTTTTAATGAAACATAACACAAAAATAAGTGAATATTATGTAAATATCAAAGTGAGACATGATTTCACCACAGGAGAACTAATTATGCATTCTCCAATATCTCTAAGGATTCTTATTTTAAAGTGGTGTCTGCAATTTTTTATTCTCTAGGGATGTTTTGAGATTATTTGCTGAATTCTTTAAGTCTCATTTTAAAGGGGTGCTGGTATTTTTCTGCCATAAAGGGCTCTTCTGTCAGTCCAGGCACTCCAAAATTACTGCAAGAAGTCATAAAGTGTCATGTGTTGAAATGACCACTTTCAGAGCTTTTCAAGAAGAAAGTTGGTTTACTGACACACACAGAATAAGTAATAAATAGACTCTTGCTGTGCAGTGGACACAGGAAAGAACATTTACTAGCCAAAGAATCACTGATAGGACAAGAGCTGCCCTAGATGCAACTTTTCTCCTTCCCTCCAGCTTTTACTCCTGGGTGTCTTTTGACTTATTACCTTTAGCAGGCTCTCTAAGTGTATACCATACTGGCAGGCCTTCTGCTCCAGCAATTTGACTTCATTCACCAGCCCCCTCCAGAATTCCTCTCTCTTCTGCAGGACAGCAGGGCTCACTCTCTTGGAAAACGCCTCCATGTAAGCCATGCGCACCCTGAGGTTGTGGAAAAAGTCCTGGGAAAAAACCACAAGTTAAAGCTTGCTCTTTGGGAGAGATCTCACTCCCACAGCAGGAGCTCTAAGGCTTAGAGGAGGCAGGACACAATAATCCTTTGGGATAACTGTAAGAAAGATACATTTTCCTTACACAAGTGTGTTCTGAGGTAAGAAGAAGTAGCAACTTATCACCAAAACTGGTGCTATTTTGATCTACTGATAAACTTTCTGCACATGCACCAGTCCCTCCCCTTTGGATCCAGTCACTCTCCTTCACTACACTGGAGAGAAACCAGTTACAGGAAGGAGTGCTCCTTGCTCTGCTGACCTGAGCAGTGCTGTGATAAACAGCCTATACCTTGTGGTTTTTCAGGTGAGACTGCAGAGCTGCTCTGCTTTTCGTCAGCTGCTTTGGATCTTGTGCCATCTTCTCTCTTCCAATAGCTACCAGCTCTGCAAACCCACGAAGCAAGTCCTCATACTGGCTTTCACTGATGGAAGGGGAGTTCAGCTCCACATACTTGGCTTTCAGAATCCCCCACATGTCATCCAGAACATCCTACAATGCAAACACAGCACAGCAATTCATGAAGGACAGAAATGAATCCCACAAAACCAGAGAATACAAAATAACCATCAGCCTTTTGATGCTGCCAATGCATTGTTTAGAAGAATCAAACCTTGCTGAGTAAGGAAACTGTACTGTGCTCTTACCTCTAATTTATAAGCTTCCTGGATTAAGGTGACAGGTAACTGGAATCTTTCTCCATGGCCTCTCAGTTTTGCTACTTGGTTTTCAAAGTTTTGCAGCTCCACAGTACAGGCATCAATCTTCTGAATGAAGGACAAAATAAGCCATTAGAAAGAGTTCCATTCCATTGAACTTTCATTTATATCTGGTAGTGCCCTGGATCCAGTGCCTGGATCTCTCCTGTGCCAGCACTTCAGAAAATCCAACAATCTTATAAACTAAATGGACAAAACAGTTCATGGCATAACTCACTGTGTTCACACAGCACCGCCAAGAAGGGAATTCAGGTCTTGGGTCTCAGGACAACATTCAGCATGCCTTTCCATTTACTGATTCAAGAGCAGCCATTAAAAGGACTCATGGACTCGGAAAACACAGCTTTTTCTTATGAATCAGAAATACTCAGACAGGATTCCTCTGAAGGAAAGAAAGCTATGAACTTCTGGGCATTCCTTTTACAAGAGTGGTTACCTAACAGAACATACCCAGGAACACAGCTCTCAGTCTGGCCTCTAAGCAAGGTTATGAGCCTGTAAGAAAAACGCTTCTGAATACCCTCCTTGCTTTGGTGCTAAGTAGGTAAATGGCCAATGACCATTCTGGGGAGGATATGCAGTCTGTTAATTTTTAATTTTCTGCTAATCCCAATACAGGTCAAAGAAAATAGCTTAGCTGGTCAAATTCCATATGATAAAGAGCTCATAAATGCTGCATGAGACAAGAGAAATACCAGAGTCCTATTTCCACAAAGAAAAGGTAGTTTGGCACAGAAGACATAATATGTGTAGCTCTTTTTCTTCTCTGCCATAGTATGGGGTATATATTTGCTCTGGGATGTTGTGGAGAGACTGGTTCCTCCACTCCAACCACTAAAATGTCTGGAATTAGGTTTGAGTATGGATTGGGGTATAGTAAAAAAAAAAAAAAAGGAAAAGGGGTGGTGGTGAATATGCTGAATAAGGCAAATACTGCACTCTCTCCTTTCTCCATTTATAAAAAGTAAGTTAGACTCAAACTTTAGAAAATATGAAACTTGACAGACTGCAGAAAACTGGAAATAATAGCTAATGTTGTAAAAACTCTCATTTCCTTCAAATAAAATTACCTGAAGCTGTTCAGAAACATTATGTCCACGTAGTTCATTCAAGCATTGTTGCAGAGCAGCTTTTTTCTCAGTTAACTGATCATAGAGTAGCCTGGTTTGATTCTGCAAAAGAAACAAACATCAGAAATACATCACATAACAGGAGCATAGTAATGACCAGACAAAATTACACAGCAAACAAAATGATTACTTCTTTAAGCAAATGCACTTTTTTTCCTCTTAAAAACAAACAAACAAACAAACAAAAAAACCCCACCAAAATAAAGCATATGCATTATGGGCTTAAAGCAGCTATAGGAAGAGGGAAATTCTGAGTCTGTATAGTATAGAAGATGCAGATTTCTTTGTCACAATGATCCTCTGTGACTGTAAAAATCTGTGAAAATGGTAAGAGCATCAAATTATTCTCTTCTGAAAATGGGAAAATGAGCCCATTACTGGTGACTGATGGAGCTCTATGGATTCTGCATAAATAAACTTTTCAAGACTAGTTCTGTGGCTGTTTGGAGACAACATCCCAGTGTTCTTCAAAGGAGCTGCTTTATTATTCAGCAGTAAAGGGCCAGGATGACTTGCAGATGATGAGCACATTGGAGTTCTGCTGGACATTACAAACTGTATTTCAAATGCCAGACTCTTCCTTCCCTACTCCAGACTAAACATCTGATCTGAATTTTTTCCAGCATTAGTTAGTAGATTCAGCCCATCACAAGAATCTAAAGAAAAGTTTCTCACAATCTGCTTTTCCAACAAAGAACAAAGGAAGGAAAATTTGTGCAACTACAGCTTCTGCTTCTGTGGCACAAATCAAAAGGAACAGTAAATGCAGTGGGGTCAGATCAACCTCTAATGCATTGCTAATAGCAGCCCAGTGTCAGACATGGCACCAAAAGGGAGGAAGCCTGCCTGTCCTAAGGACACAGCAGCAGAAAGAATATATGAAACCCTCCCTGGCCTAGTCCCTACACACAGAAACTTGCTTTAGCCTGCAGCTCAGCCTGCCTGGCATCCCAGGCTACTTCCATACTTTCTGCATGCAAATTTTCTGCTGTGATCCAGGCCTCTGTGGCAGTCAGCACAGCCAACAGCTCTGTAACCAGCAAAGTTAATCTGCTTCTTCAGAGGCCAAGACAAGTTTTTTAAGTAGCAAAAAAAAAAAAAAAAAGCCCATTAGAGGTTGCTTGTCTGTAACCCAAATGCATTAACACTGACAAGTCTAACAGATGCTGTGGAACAAGATGTGCATTTGGCAGTGGAGTACCAGGTAATTGCTATTATGATCCAGCCCAGCCTTCATGGAGCTGCTCCTTGAAGCAGTGGCAGCTTGAGTTTGTTCCAGCCGTGCCTGCAAGTTGTTAAAGCACTCGCAGAACACATCTGTGCTCCCACCAGCACAGCTGATGGACTTCAGAAGATCTTCCTTTTTATCACTCAGATCAGCATGAAGTTTTTGCAGCTCCACAGACAGAGTCTAAAGGGTTGAAAGAAAAACAACAGGAGTGAAAATGGTCTATGCAAGGACTCTTGCCTGCAAGAGGCAGCAGGACTGGAGTTGATAATTGTTCAAAGCAATAGGCTCAAATCTGTGCAATACAAAATAGTTTGGCAATGTTATTCCTGAGTAATGCCAGCAGAACAGAGGGAATATCAGGCCACATATATATATATATTCTGCAGTAACAGAAATCCACTGGGATTTCTCCTTCCCTGAAGGATTTGGGGCAGTTACCTCATAGAGAGCCTGCTGCACAGCTGCCTCCTCAGTGGAGAGCACCGAGGTGTTCAGCATCTCCTCCATGTTGTTCAAACAACGGCTGATTGCCAGAAGCAACTCAAACAATTTTCTGTCCAAATTGGAAGAGACCTCCTCTGCCACATTATCCTGGGTAAATGCAAGCCAGTTTTCAGTACTTTCACCCATGGCATGGCTAAAATTCATTCACTCGTATAAAGTTAAAGGTCTGCTTAGCTAGGATTAAAATGGAATTAATGAAATACTGAGGGACAGATTTGGATATATGCATGTAACATTCAGAGCTGTCAAGGCCAAAGCTGAGACAATGACCCTTGATGTACTGGACAGTGGCTGTGCTCTTACAGGTCTCTAGTCTCAGGCATGAGCACAGGTTTATCTTGTCAGCTCCAATCCTGCAGATTTACTGAAATCATTCACAGGTTCCTTGCTTTATACAGCTTGAGGATTTTTACCCACACTAGCAAACCTTTGGATTCAGGTAGAAGTATCATAGTGGACACTTGGAATGTTTCCTCTCAAAATCCTCAGCCTTTTCCTACATTACAGTCCATACCCAATACAAAGCTCACTACAGTGAATGCCATTTGCAATAATATGATTGCTGGCTGTTTCCCAGTGTCCAAACACTGTCTTGTGTCTAGAATGCCAGGGTTTTTTGCAATGCTTAGGACATGTCACTTTTACCTGTGCATGCACCACGTTTGCCTCCTGGCTTAGGTCTCCCAGCTGGACAGTGTAAGTTTTCAGCTCCTCCACAGTTGGGGTTCCTGCCCCTGAGAAGGTGCCCCGAGGCAGCACGTTCATCTTTGTTGTGATCTGACATTTGGAAAAAGCACATTGCAATTAGATGAGCAGCTCAAACAAAGATAGGGCTATGGGCAATGAAGTAACACTCCTCTCAAAAAGCACTGGAGGATGCAAGGCACTGATATAAAGCACCTGAATAGCAAGGTTCCCTTTTCACTGGCAGAAGTTGGGCAGGCTATGGTCTGGTGGGAGACTGACTGAAAAAGGAGCCTCTGATTCCCAGCTTTATGGGCTACAGCTGCAGTTTGGGTTAAGGCAACCCTACTGCCCACTGCAGGGTAAGTCTTGCCTGAAGAAGAGCTGACATTCAGCCTTTTATGTGTCTGATATTCTTCCACGTATTTCAGCCATTTCAGAGGACAGACAATCTAAATAATTCTAATTTGATGCGAACAAAACTGTTAATAACAGGAACTATAGTCTTATCCAAGCAGTAGAAGTCTGCAGTCTGTTCAGAACACACCCATAGTCCAAACTCCTTCTCGCTTTTGATGTGTGAGAATTCACAATGGCGAATGGCAGAAAAAAAAAAATTAAGCCAGAGATTTGCTTTGACCAAAATGTTCTCACTTGGGGGAACAGAGACTTTACCCACATCCACAGGAATCAGCTGGGAGCTGGCTGGATAAATCCCTGAGTTCTCTTGCAGGAATTAAGCAGATAACATCTACTCTGAATATTAGCCACAGGGATTCACCTAAGTGCTCCCACACTATCCTTAGTGCTCTCACACTACTTCAGAGACACGATTTACCTCCAAGTAAAATTAAAAGGCAATTATGAAAACACTGTGCAGTAACAATCTCCTCTTGAGAACCCTTGCACAGTTTCAGTAACCTGATGGAGAGCCATGCTACTATGACACAGAAAGATACACTAACTGCCATCTACACTATCAGTGTTTTATGGAACTTAAACAAACCTGAGGTTCCACAAGCTGGCAGAGAGGAGATTTCATCTTTGATGACAGCTCCTGTTGTAAATATTGCCATTTATTACCCATTTGATCCTTTGGAGCTAAGGTGGCATCAGCCTGCTTGCTCTTTGAGTCAGATTCTCCATTGCTGTATTGAGAAAACATTGTTAGAATGAAGGTTACTGAAGCAGAAGAAGTAAAACTAAGTTTCTTATATAAGATTAGTTTTTCTTGCTCCTGCCTCAAAACCAAAATGAAACCAAGTGCATGGATGATTATTAATCTAAACTTTGAAAAACTTCTTTGGACTTTCCCCTTCCCATGAATTATGCCAGAGGCCTGCCTCCATCTCTGAAATGACAACATGGGGAGCACAGTCCTGTAGGAAGTCTTGGATCTGTGCTGGAAGGTGCCTGGTCCCAATGTCCCTTTTTAAAAGCTGCTGCCTTTACACAGGCTGGGTGTGTCTGTGCATTTCTACAGCCATGGCTGTGAACAGAAGTACCCAACTTGCCTCCAGATAGGCCTGACTGAGCTTGTGGCAGGTGTCAGTCCTGCCTAATGACAAGATCCTGAACTCTGGAGTCAGCCCAGTATCAAAGAGGCTGTGACATAAATGAGCCCCCATTTCTCTGGACTGTTGATGGCAGAAATCCCCAAACTTCTGCCATTTTCCTTCTAAAGGCAAACAGAACCAAAGAACAGGACCAAGGCTGCCACTGCAAGGCCTCAGCAGGTTTAGGCAGTTTTACACCACTGAATCTGGTAACTGATTTTGTTATCCTGTACCTGGATTCTGGTTTTGGAGTCACGCTGTCCTCAAGCTGTGGCTGCATTTTTTCCACGCACGACTCAATGAAGTCAATGAGGCTCTTCTGCTCAGCTGCTTTTAATTTCAGGTCCTGTGCACAAAGAACAGCATGAACAGTTATGTGAAGTGTAAAAATCTGAAATGATGATTGTGCTTTTCCAATCACATTTTATGCAAAATCATTTAGCAAAGAAAAAATAATTTGGAAAAGAAAATAAAATTACATCCGTCAGAATAAAATGCAGTTTATGTGTAAATATGAATTTACAGAAGGAACCACTTTCTGTAAACATGCATTTTTATGGAATATATTTCTACCTGAGCTAAAGTTTTAAAAGAAAAACCCAATCAGAAACAAATTACATACAGAAATTTAAACACCACTGACCGCAATCCTTACATAAAGAAATAGGCAAGGGAAAATGGGGATTTGCTCAAATTTGAGTTCGAGTTCCATTAGTTAAAAAGAGAGTGTCAAGTGAAAAGTGAGCAATTCTAGCTGCTCAGGCTGGATCATTTTCTCCAGCTCTTTTCCAGTAGCATGAAAAAGGCAAAAATTAATTTACAGTTAGCAAAATAAAAGTAATTTGCAGAGCACAGAATGTTACAGGATTTTTTTATCGTGTTAACAACAACCTTAAAAATCATAGTGAGTTAGACTGTGGCAATATGCTCACAAAACTTTAGTTTCAAACTTATCTTCATAAACAGTATCAATGTGTAGATTCAGATTTCATAATACATCAATGTTTTAAAGCTAGGACTCTTGCCTTGTTTCCCAGTGATTCAGATGGCATCACCCACCCCTCCAATCTCCTGGCTTTATAATATTACTAAAGCTTTTGGACAAGACATCTTAGGACTGAGACCTTTCTCCATCCTGACAAACTCCCCAAATCCTGGAGGAGATGGGTGGCTGAAACCTCCCCTTGACAGAGCTGATGCCACAGGGAAAGCTGCAGCAGCTTTAAGTGCAGCTGTCCTCCCCCCCACAGGTGATGCTGCACAGGTGATGTGCAGCAGCCTGGCCCCTGGATGGCAGGAGAATTCATTACCTGAGGCTGCTGGAGCCCGTTGTGCCAAGGCTGTTGGGCAAGGGGGAGCTGGGATGTGCTGAGACCATCGGAGTGCAGGATCTCCAGGGGCTCAGGGTCGATCCTCTCCCCTCTGGGAACCTGTCAAGAGACACCCGTTGTGGGAAGGCTTCCAGACTTGATAAGAGAGCAGAACCCCCTGGGTGCAGCTTGGGGACAGGGTAAAAGCAGAGCTGCCTTGGACTTACCACACACAGAATCAGCAGCACATGAAACACAACTGCTACTTTTGCAAAGACTTTTGTCCAGTTGAATTTACTCAAAGTTTTAACATTCTAACCAGTCTAACCTTCTGCCAAGGTCCTCACTTGTCTCCTCCAATAGTTACTTTGCTTTCTTTGTTTTTCCTGCTAGCAGATTAGGTGATACTAACCCTCCCTTCTTTTTGTTTGACCCAATTACAAGGATGTGCAATTTATGCTTCTAAATTTGGTCATGCACCTGGATTTTCTGCCTGTGCTTACAGAAGAATTTCAACACAAGCCTTTACCAGTGCTAATTCACACCAGAGGGGCTGTGGCTGCTCTTAAACAAACACATCAGGTGGGCTTCTCTGATCCCTTGCACAACAGAGAGGGAATGAGCCAGGAGTTACCCACTCACCCACTGGGAAAGTCAGCAAAGACTCTGCAGCTGTGGTGCAGGACAGCTCACAGAATCACTGCATTTAAGCATTCTTCAAAGAGAAAACTACCAAAAGACCTCTCTGCTGTGATAGCATCACAGATAAACATCATGGCCTTTTTGAGGCATTTAAAACCAAACCAAACCCGAAGTCCTTTTCCTGTGCTCTTAGCAAAATGCTGACCTCTGTCACTGAGCACTTAAAGCAGAAAAGATGCTGTTCAGAGACTCATTAAAAATCCACTACTTGGTGGAAACTACAAGTAATTACACAGCACTGTAAAGTAGAATAATGACAACTCTGACATTTCTCCCTTCCTTGCTCCACATGGTGAGCTCTAACTGTTCTGCAGCTACAGACTATTAAAGCACCAGGACTCTCAACTCTTGCCCTGCATAACATCCATATGCTTTACCTGCTCTTCAGTGTACTTGTCTTGAAGCATCATCTGGACATTTTCCAAATTGCGCTTCACCTCCTTCAGCTTCAAGGAAAGAGCCTCTGTCTTTTGTTGGTAGTCTGCACTATCTCCACAATCTTCCAGTAAAGAAAGGACCTTTTGTTCAATCTCTGATAACCTCACCTAGAAGGGACAGCAGATAATTACTCATTCTCAGAAGTGCAGCACTCCTTTTCTGACAACATTCTGAAGTCAATGCTCACACCTCCCCTGTCTGAAAAGAATAGAAACATGCAGAGAAAAAGAGAAATAGCTGCAATCCCCCTAGATCTTCTCCAATATAGTCTCTTTTTATTCTGGACAATTAAATGAATTTTATACAGAGTTAGCCTTAAAACTGTTTCAAACAAGAGCATCTGCAGGAGGTTATATTAACTCAGATATCAAGTGATAAAAGAGGAGAGCAGAAATGACAGACTCCATTTGAATGCAATCAAGAAGACAAACACCTCAGTGGGGGAGAAAGAGGCAATGCAGACAACTCACATCATTCTTGGGGAGGAAAGATGCTGAACTACCAACAGGAATGTGTCAGCCAGGCCATTGCAAACTGCTGGGATCTGATTTTTGATCCAAGCTGCTGTGAATCAAAGTGCAACCCTGCACACTTCAAACTCATGTTTTTAAGGTGAGCATGGAGAAAGGCACCGTGACTCAACTGCAATAAATTAATTGCTTTATGTCATACGCCCATATCTAGAAACTGTTTCTCTTTCAGTCTGTGTGTATTTTTCTGTGCAGATCTTGACTAGGTTAGAGAAGCCTCTTCCCCTGCCCAAGTTCATGTCTTAACACTGAGACAGATAGTTTGAAGCTGACAGGAATTCAGCAGTGCTTACAACTGCCTGAATCCTACTTGTTTTCACCAGCTGGAACTGCCCTGGTGAAGCCTGTGCTGACAGGAACCCTGAATGGGATCCAGACACAGGCAGCTCCTTAGGAGCATTCAGGATCTTAATTCTCAGAGAGTTCAGCACCTGAGCACTTGGCTGAATCACTGCCTAAACCCAGGGGCACTCCAATTAAAAACAACCACCCAAAACAATAACAAAACAGCTGGTGATGTCTCCCAGTAATTTAAAATGGGGACGTTTGGGTATCCTGGGTGAAATTTGTTGCTCTAGGTAGGCTCAGTGCTTGAGGCAAACTGGCACACCAGACTGGCACCACGGGGAGCCTCAGAGTGGCACGCCTGCACACTCTGCTTTAATCTGCACATGCTGCACGCCAGGGCTCCTTCCCACCCAGCCCCTCAGTGCCAGTCCTGTTTTCCTCCTCCCATTTTCACCAGCAGGTACCACCCACTCCTTTTGTTCTGCTGCCATGGGGGCAAGAGGCTGCTCTAGGTGCAAGGCAATAAGTCCAAATATCAGCACTGCTCACTGAAGGTAGGGGGAAAGCCACAATTTTTCTACCTGTGCTGGCAGTTTATGGAAAAATCTGAAAAAGTAGAACTTAGCAGTTCTCATACCAGTCTTTTAAATCATTCTGACAAGCAGAAAGTGAAAATGTCAAAAGAAAAAAAATGCTCTTTTGTTTCTAGTTGATTTATCATGATCAGGACCAATGAAAAATTGCCTTTTAGTAGAGGATTCAAACTATACTCAGCCATGCTTTTGAAAACAATCCAAATCAATCCAAAACTTTACATGTACTCCAGAATTCTACCTAATTCTGGATGCACCCACTCTAACACCAGTTATTTTAACCAAACCCTGGCAAAGCTGCACCTGAAGCTGAAGCTGAGCAGGCACCTGTTGTTGCAGAGAGTGAGGGAGGTGCTGAAGCAGGGGGAGGCAGCAGGCACAGCCACACCCTGCGGGGAAGGCGCTGGCTGGCAGGGCAGCAGCCATGTCCCCCTTACCTGGCAATCCGCGAGCTGCGGCTCCACCAGCTGCTGCCTGTGGGGGGTCTGAGGGTCTGACCTCAGGGACATTCTAGTTTTGTCCAGCCATTGCTCCAGCTCGGCCACCTGGGCCTGGCACACCAGGAGGATGGACTCAGGCTCTGGCCTCCCTCCATCCGGCACTGTCTGCGAGCCCAGGGCGGCGCTGGGCACTGGAGGCGGCCGCTGGCTCTGCAGCAAAGCACATCAAAGCAGCCTGGTGAGAGACCTGGGGTTGTAATTTCCCTCCCCTCCCCTTAGCAGTGAGAGATGATTAACTTCCACACTCACAGAGCCCCAAAACGACTCTGTCACTGTGTTCCCAGACTTCGGGGGGGGGGGGCAAAAGAAACCAACCCAAGAAGGGAAAAAGGAAAGAAAGGGAAACTCAGCAGGCAGGTGGTGATCCAAGAGCTGGTGTAACAGGTTTCCAGGCAGCAATTTGCATCTGCAGGGATCTACCTGGGCACAGCAGCTGTACCTGAGCACACAGGAAGTGGGTGACTCAACATTAACCTGCTCTCCCCTGAGGAGAGATGTTTTTCTTTGGGAGTTACACACAAAAGCAATGCAGTTGGAAGCTGCAAAACAAGCTGTGGGACAACGCTTACAAGCTACTTGAGTGTGTTCAGTTCCAACAGTTTACATGCTTTACTTGGGCTCCCCAACAAAAATGGTGGTTTTAAGGACATCTTGTGCAATTCTTCTCAGATACACTCCTTGGAGAAGCAACATTGCACTGCACACGTCCATAACAAGAAGTCCAAAGTACTTGCAGATAATGAGCAGTGACTTAGAAGGCTGAACAGGTCTGTATGTGCCTCTGCACATGCAAACACTGGTACTTAGTAAATAAATCAAGCACAACACCACCAGAACAGAACTACCTGAATGCTCCCGTGGCTCCAGAGCACACATTCAGGCAATTGAGACAGCCAGTGCTAGTGCACAAGCTTCATATTAAAATGAGATTTGGCAGGAAAAAAAGAGAGCCAAAATGCATTATTCCAGCTATCAGTGTCATCACAGAATGACAGAATAGTTTGGCTAGGAAGGACCCTTTAATGGTCATCTACTTTCAATTTCCCTGCCACAAGATACTGGAAAAAACTTCTTCACTGAAAGGTTGTTCAGGCTTTGGAACAGGCTGCCCAGGGAAGTGATGGAATCACCATCCCTGAAGTGTTCAAAACATGTGTAGATGTGGCACTTAAAGATATGGTTTAGTGCTGAATACGATGCTGCTGGGTTAAGAGTTGGACTCTGTGATCTCAGAGGTCTCTTCCAACCTTAACAATTCCAGGATTCTGTGATCCTAAGAGCTGAAGCTGCTCTGCCACCAGGCTGCTGCTCCTGATCTTCCTGGAACACTCATGTCTCCATATACCCTTTTGTATTTAACCTATAGCTGCTGCCCACTCCTGTCTCAGCCTTCCCATGTCCTCCACAAAGAAAACTCATGTCAAGCTCCTGAATTCCTCCTGTAACTGCCATTTAAAACCTCCATGGCTGATGTATGTTTACATCAGTCAACCCTCTCAATTCACACCTGTATGAATGACAGGAGCTTCCTTTCTGAAAATACTCCATTTTGTTCCCTAGAAACTGCCCTTTCAAGGAGCAAGTCAAAATTTATCATCATAAAGAGCAGCAATATGAAGAGGCCCACAAAGGATTGCAGGTATCCTACCATATCACACTGCAGCAAACTCCAGCAGCAAAACCACAATGGCCCAGGACCCCTGCCCACCAGGAGGGTCACACAACCCACTCAGGAGGTCACCTCGCTCAGGCCTTCAAACTCACCACAGCCAGACTGCCACTGCCTGTGCCAGGACCTTCAGTGCCCTCCAAAGCTTGCAGAGATGTCTCTTCACCATGTTTACTGTGTGATTCAGTTACTACATCCTCATCCTGGAGAGAGGGAGAGGCAACAGTGAAAACATTTCTTATCTTCCATACACATGTGCAGTAGTGGAGATGTGGCACTTTGAGAGGTGGTGTAGTGGTGGACCTGGCACTGCCTGGTTTATGGACTACATCTTAAAGCTCTTTTCCAACCTAAATGACTTTCTGATTCTATATTGCATTGCCTTGCTGTGCTAGAGAAGCCTGAAAGAGCAGCAGCCACTCAACGTTTTGTGGTCCTGGCTCAAGAGTATTCACAGAGAGCAGTTTTGTTGTGCCTGTGGCACTGATATACAGAAACAAACAATTGCAGCTGTCACAACATTTTTGAGGCACCATGAGCAGAATGGCACCAAAACTGTATGGATTGGATGTCCTAGACACTGATTTTCTCATGTACAAAGAGAACCTCTTCCACAAATCATCCCCCACATTTTAAAGTCTTTCCAGGAATCAGTGAAATGAGTTGCTGCTACTAAATGTGCATTTCTACCTTTGGGGGGTTTTGTAAAGCTAAAAGGAATTAGAATCATTGAATCATTTAGGTTGGAAAAGACCTTTAAGGTCACTGAGTCCAACCGAGATGTGCAACAGAAAAAGAGATTCTACATGGCAAGATGTAGTGTGAGATGGCAGATATGAAAAAGGCCCCCTTGTCCTGCATTTCCACAGTCCTCTTGCATTGCAGGCTTCAGCAACAGCTACAGCTTGTGCAGATCTTTTCCACAAAGATGAGTTCCCACCCCCACAGAGATAAACCTGGTGCATTACCTGAACAATGCCATCTGACAAGGTACCAGAAGACCAGGAGGTTGCACTGTCATCCTTGTGCCTTTCATCTCTTTCTGAAGGCCAAAAGCTTGCATCTTTCTCTGTGGCTGTACTTCCCTTTGAAAGCAGTAACAGCTCAGCTTTAGCTTGTGAACAGGAAGCTCAGATATTCCTCCAGGCAATGTAAAGCACTGCAAACTTCGAATGACACTTTGCTCTGTTTCTGCCTTGTTTATCTATCTTTATTTGAGTTTCCCAAATCCCACCTCTCTTCTTACTCTACAGCTCTGCTGCAAGATGAATGGCAGCTGGATGACACTGATAGTTTTCTCTGGAGACCACAGAATATCCTTTTTTCCAATATTTAAAAAAACCTAAAAAAACCTCTAAAGATAAAAACAATCCAAACAAGCCAGCAACCACCAAACAAACAACAAGACACTATCCAGCTTTCTCCTGTCCTGTCCCCTAAAACGTTCTACAGGTAAAGAAAATTGTGCCAGTGAAGGTGCAGAGTGAGAAACCCTGAAACTGAAGTGCTTGGATCAATAGTGAGGCGCAAGCTCTCCAAGCTGTTTGGACTTCTTTGCACTGTCTTGCCATGGAGTTTGTTTCCAAAAGCAATTAGCTTTGCTCCTCTGCAGCTCACCTGGGCATTTAGACCCCTCAGATTCAGAGCAAGCTGTAGGGCAATGTCCCCCAGTTTTCCCCCATCAACCAGAGATTTCTTCTATCTTAACTTCACTCCCAATAGTCTAATCATACCCTTTTTTTCTTAAGTTCAAGCATACAAATAAATTTTGTTGTTGCTTTTATGTTTTGGCATTTCAGAGGCTAATTCTTTGTGAAACTCACCTCCACATAAAAACATTGGTATTTAAGCCCATATTTTGCCATTAACACTTCCATAAAGGGAATATTACCAAAAAAGCAATCCCACCAAAAGCAGGATCACACCTCACAGAACAAGGTGCTGTGTAATACTGGCACTGGAATATTGTCACACTGGTTTGAGTGCAATTCCTTCATATCCTGGAGTGATAATTTTAAGTTGAAATATTTCACATTTTCACATTTTTCGTAATTTTTCCTTTACCAAAATCTTCTATCTTACGTACACAGCTGTATATATGTAAAATCCACTGGACTCACCTTGCTGTGTAAAGAAGAGTCTTCTGATTCTTCATCCAAGGAAGGTAGAAGAGATATCACTCCTCTTTTTTTCAACTACAAAAGTACACACAGAGAGACAACCCAATTAATCATGACAAAACCAGCAAAACCCTCTTCACTTCTGCCTGCAAACCAAAACAAATTTACCACTTGGGATCCACTTTTGGAGAAGCACTGAGCATCTAGCAACCTAAAATAAAGTAACTGAAAGCTGCAGGTTCTAAGCACCTCTGAAAACTGGGACTTGATGCTGATAGGTTTCAACAGCACAGGTATAAAAGGGACAGATTTCATTCTGCCCCATGAAAATAATTTATTGAAAACCCCCAAACAACTGATCATCAACAACACTACACATGGAGCACTTTGCTGCTGATTGATGCAAACTTCATGTTGAAAGTGAAAAATGCTAAGAAACAACCAGAAGCACACCTCACCTCTCCTACCTTCTCCCAGGCGTGCCTCACACCGAGTCCTTGTGAGCACAAAGGGGAGGAGAGACACTATTGATTCACAGGGCAGGGGTGCTCCTCTCTCACATGCCACTCCTCCAGGAGCAGGAAGGGTTATTTACCTCCCCTCTTTGGCCCTCAGGTGAGTGATCACTTACCTGCTGACCAGAAACATCAGTCCCCACCAGGTCACTCTGTGCTAATGCAGAGGCTGGAGGTTCTGCTGCTGCTTCAGGCACTTCTTGCTGCAGGCGCTGGTGAAGCTCAGACATGGAATTCTTCATCCCACTAAGGAAATCTTCCTTTCTCTGACACAGCTTTATGATTTCTTCTTTTACAGCTTCCATTTCTCCCTAAGGAGCAACAACATCTGTAAGCATCCATTTTTCTTACTTAACCAACCAGCAGTAAAACATGATACCAGGGATGCATCTTACTGGCACTGGGGCTGTTTCCCCTTTTTCCTTTTTCTGGCCTTTGGGACAGTTCCCCATTGCCACTGCAGGAGATGTCCAGGCACATGCAAACCAACAGCAACAGACTCAGGTCAGGACAGCACCTGCCACTTGTGATGCACAAGTTGGTTGTGTGGAAGGAAATGTGGCAGGCTGGAACTAATTCTAACTAGGTCCTGCATATCCATGAGGATACCAGTTTCCTCCTGGACAAAGAGAATGCAGATGGGTTACATTACTCTGTGTGTCAGAGCAGGTGATGTTACTTCCAACTACCTCCCCTGGAAGCCTGACACTGAACACTTGGGAAAGCCCTGAGGAGGCTGAAGACAGCAAATGAGGGTAGCTCAGGGCTCAGTCTTTGCTGAAGCTGGCCCAAAGGAAACAAACCATTTGGTGGGTGGTAGGGATGTGGCCAGAGCCAAAATTATCCCATATCTCTGAATGTGATACTGGGAGAAATGGACCCCAAGAAAGCCTAAGGAAAATATTTAATATTCTGCAGAAACCAAACAATAACCCAAGAAACTGCACTAACAAAGGGGAAAATAAATCTGTCTTGGTCTTCTTCCTGGCCATGACTATTGCTCCAGCCAGTGTTCTGCCCTTAGAGTTTCCTCCTAGGGCTTTCCTTACCACCCAGCCTCCAGGTGAACCAGGAAATCCCAGCAAATAACAGAGTAAGACAGAGCATGGACTGAATTGCCCTGCTCCCTTCATTACTGAAAGTGCTAAAGCTCTTTGAAGCATTGTTACTGGGAAGCTGGGAAGACTGAAACCTGGCTAAATACCCCTTTGCACACTGGGCTCAGCTGATCACAGCAGGCTTTGATGCCAGGCTTGAAGTGAGAACAGCACTGGCTCCACACCATGCTCTGTCATTAGTGATGTTATGCAAGTAATAATCTGTGGCAGATGAAAGCAGTGAGGCTGCTGGTTCTGTCTCCACTACAGCTTCTGTGAATAGCTCTAGGCTGGCAGCATGACAGGGAAGGTGGAGGCAGGAACTCCAGCAAATTTTCAAAGGACATGGGAACTCTGCTCTGACAATGCTTTCTTCCTTTTGTACCCTCCAAACCACAAGATAAAATTACCCAAAGGTAGAGGTAAGAAAATGTCATTGAAACAAAGAAACAGACTTCCATGACACTCCATGACAACCATAATCTTGTTATTAAGTATAATGATAGTGGGAAATTTGTATTGTAACTGTAGCAAAATCTCTAGGGGTGGATTTTTGTACAATTTGTCTTTTTGATTCTGTGTTGTGGTTATGTCTTAGTTTTGGTGTGGGGAACTTTTTCCTTCAGTTTAGTTCAGTTGATTTAACTGAAAATTGTATGTGAGATGTAGCTTGAATAGTTTTTGTAGTTTGACAATTTGGCATGTTTTTATCCATGTCCACTAGGAACAGTACATCTATATATTTCACTGCAGGAGACTTGCCAGCATGGATTTACCATCTACTCTTTTGCAAACTTAATTAGCCATAACCTCCTCAGAATCCAAATCTTCCTTAAAATCACTTCTTTTTCTGAAATCCCTCAGTAAGATGGGTGATTCCACTGCCCACTTCTATTCATGTAATGCTGTAACTGCCAAGTTTTCTGCTAAAACAGAACTATTAAACATAAAATCCTACACTCAGAGACAAAAACAAGGAAGAATCAGGAAATGAGTCATGCTGAGCACTACATCAAGCCTCCAACATCCAACCAGCTGACAGCAGAGCAGCTATGTACTTAGGAGCCTACTGAGTGATTATAGTTATTAGGCAAGCACAATATAAGTGTATTAACTTTACTATGACTGACTGGAAAACTGAGCATTTCAGAGGCACTTTATAAATAGTTATTACATTTAATTAGTAATTTCCTGACTGCTGCAGTGCTATCCTTAAAACACATCTATTTTTGCATTAAAAAGATGAATTCATCCCTTACAGAAAGCAGCTGACTGCAGAGAGAAAAGCAACACATTGATGAAAAGCAACAACCAGTGATGAAAACACAGTGTGGCAGTGAGGACAAGGAAAGGAGTCTAATGAATCTAACCCTAACCAGAATCCCCAAAAGTCATCAGAAAGGGACTCAGTTCTCTCCTTAGGCATTATCCCAAGCTGCCACCTCAGGAAAATTAGCAGGATGCTGAGCACAGGTAAGGTCTCAGTGCTGCATATTGTTTCACCAAAACAGCACTCAATTTTTCCTACAGGTTGATATAGGCACAAATGACACATCAAAAGCAGTAAGGGGTATTTCATGAAAGATACTCAACTTGCAAAGTAATATTAATTGTAATTAATTGCATGGTCATGTTATGGCATTCAATTGCCTGCTAGACTGTGATGGGGAAGGGAAGCACCCCACTATTTCTCAGTGCTCTGCATCATCATGATTAATGTTAGGGCAAGAAAGACACATGAGAGAGAGAAGAATGAAACCCACCTCTGGGCAAGGAGTCTTCTGAGCCTGCTGTTGATCTTCGTGTGATATTTCAACCAAATGGTCCTTTAGGAGTTGTTTCAA
The DNA here is from genome assembly GCA_013398075.1 of Notiomystis cincta. Lineage (NCBI taxonomy): Eukaryota > Metazoa > Chordata > Aves > Passeriformes > Notiomystidae > Notiomystis > Notiomystis cincta. The sequence continues at coordinate 154,839 of VZRX01024050.1, read as the reverse complement.
CTTTTCAATTTCTTGCTCACATTCTTCTGTTTTCTTTACAGTTTCCTGTGAAATAATGATTTCCATAAATAATTTTGAAATAAGGAGTACAGAAACCAACAAGTCATTAAGGAAACAAAGTTGAACTGAAGCCTCCTTTGTACCTGTAGTTATGTGTAACACGATCTGGTTTTGTTCTGCTAACTTTGCACAACCCCATCTCTCACTTAGTTTATTATTCACTTGCTAAAGACAAATGAGCTGCTCTATCCACAAGCTGAAGTATGGTGGAGTATTCTTGTCTAGGAGCTCCAGAGCAGAACAATGAATTTGGCTATCAAGGGGAAATGGAGCAGATTTCATTCCATCCACTACAATTTAGAAAAGGTTGTGGAAAAGAGAAAAATTACAGGGTTTTGTACCAAGTGAGGAAGCCTAACTGGTTTTTACTGGTGCTCAAATCTTCCCTGCCAGCTAGCTCTGCACTGACCAAAAGTGAACTGTGCTGTACACCAGGCAAACAGTGCAGCTCAGAGGATAACCCAAACCACACTGACAATTTGAATATTTCCAATAAAAATGATAAGCATTCCCACCATGTGAACTCCTTCTGTTTATATGGCTTATAGGAAAACATATTTGATGTTATGAACAGCCAAATTCACTTTTACTCATTTGACAGCAAAATCTCATTGCCCCCCCAGGCTTTGCTGTTCATGCAGAAATGGGCAATCTCCCCACACACTTCTATTTGTCAGTCACAGCTTGTCATGCTGTCTCAGGTCATTAAGGAATTGTCACATCTACAAGTCAGAATACTTTATGAAAACAGAATATGCACAGCTCTTGGTGGGTTTGGACCCAGAGGCTGAGAACCAAAGAATATCAAGGGACTGTTCCTCAGGTGCCTGCAAAAGGTAATGAAGGAACAATGAAGTCAACAGGTTTGATCCTACCCTGCTCACAGCAGCACCTGAGTGACCCAAAGGGTCAAAGATCTCACTGCAAAGTATTCACAGACTCTGCCTTTCAGAGCAAAGAGTCTCTCCTGCAACAGTGCCATTTCTCCAGTCACTTCTTCATAGCAGCCCTCCCTCTCAAGAAAATGCAGGCTAATAAGGTTCTAAAAACCATTATTATTTTATAGGTCTTAAAAGTAAGAAGAAACTTTCCTCACTTAAAAAAGAAATTTGAAGGTAAAGGTATTTGTGACCTGTAATCTTAGTGTCATAGGCAAAGAATCAGAGGGGAAAGAAAAAGGAATAAGTCTTCTTCAGCTTTAATGAGAAAGTAAAAGAAGACCTCCTAAAAGGAAGATTCTCTTACCCACACCACATGAATAGGCCTGTTTAGTAATAAAATAATTTGAGTCCTACCTCAAATTTCCTTGACTAACTAAAGAGTCTGAATATTTTGTATTCAGACTCCAATGTCTTCTGTCATGGGCCAATATGTGAATATAGTCACTTACCTGAAGATAATTAATTTGTTTCTGCCTTCTACTCAGGGAAGAGAAAATCTGATTTTATCCTTTATCCAATATAACAAATTATGCCATACATGTAGGACTGAATTTTTTCCTACAAGTGCTGCCTCTCTTTTGAGTTATTTCCTGGTTAACAGTTGCTCTTTACTTTTCATATTGTGGTAATATCAGAAGACCTACCCATGGAAAAGGCCCACCTTCCCACAGTGTGTTTGTTTTGGAAGAGCTTTGTGAAAATGAGGTCAGTAAATCATCAGATATGCAAATAATACCACTCTCTTGCACTGCAAACCAGTAGAAGCAGATGTGGCTTCCAAATCTTCTTCCTGATGACGTTATTTAGGTGTGGAACTTAAGAGGCCATAATGAAAAAAACAGAAGGCAACATTCAACAGAGAACTAAGTCACTTAAAATCCTGCCCTGGAGCATTTTCAATACCTATTATAGGCTTTGTTTCTGATTTACTGTTTCAGGTGTTACAATGCAACTTAATTATACAAAAGTTAATGGTGCAATATCCCATCACCGCATCCATAGCAAAACACGGGCAAACTCATCCAAAGACTAATCCCTGGGGGCAAAAAAATGTATTTATTTGTACAGGAAGCTTGGCTCTCATTTGCTTTCCTCTCTAGCAGGAATTCTTACCACCTTTTTAATACAGCACTCAAAATGCCATGGTTTAATGGCTTTATCCTTTGTTACACCTTAGCTGGTGCTGGACTTGTATTGTAGCACTGCTGTTTCAACCCATTCAGCTGCACTGGAAAATCTCTTTTGCACAGTTTGATACACTAGCTGCCAAGAATTGCAATTCTCCCAATCTGTTTTCTCACAAAGAAATTTCATTCAGCTACAGATTGCTGGGTGTCTACAAGACAAAGGCAAATGCTGAGCAAAAAAAGGTCATGGCTTTACAAAAAGGAGAAAAATCTAAAATCTGACCTAATACTCCACAAAAACCAGCTACAAGTGTCATAATAACAATTTATAATTGCAAAGCACCCTGTTTCTGATGCTTTTAAAGGGTTTTGAAAATTCTCCATTATTTGATCTGGTAACTCTGAAAAAGGTACATTTTACCACATCCATGTTTTCAGACATAAGAAATTGTATGGATCAAAAAAAAGGGATTTTAGGGATTATACAGATCTAATAGAGTCACTGCTTTTTTCTGACTCCAAGCATGCACTAGTCATGTGGCATGTTGGAGTTTTTCTTTTTGTATTCTGCTCTTAATATCACAAACTGAAAATCAAAGACTTGTAGCTGTCACTTGTGTCTGCCTGACCTCTGAAATGCCCAGTTAGATGTTTTAAAGCATTCTGCTTTACCCTAACAGGTTAGGAAAGCCATATCAGCAAAGATAACATAACATTTTTCTAGGTGCTGTCAGCATCCTGCCAAGCAGGGGGGGTCACATGAGAACTTTGATTCCTCTGCTGACGTGGGAACCTGTGTTACCAAACTCCAGATTTCCTCCAGCCTGGGCAATGGAGCATGACCAGGCCCTGAATTAAAAATTCCCTGAGCTGGTACAACCACAGTGCTCAGGGAAGTGCTGCACAGAGTCTCCTTCAGGTTTGGAGCTGTTCCATGACTCTCCCTGCCCCTGAATTAACACTCACTGACCCAGCACTGCCTTCTCCTGGTGTGGTGTCACTTCTGTTTCCAGACCTGGCCAACAGCCTCTCCAAGAGCTCTGTCACACACTGGCCTGCCTCAAACAGTGAATCAACCCAGACACAGCTGCAGGGAATGGCCCTTCCCTGGCTCACTGATTTGGATTAGTGAAAGACCTGCTGTTAGCAGCTGCTGTCTAATGGCTGTCAACAAGAATTTCCATGGTCAAGGTGAGTTTAAGGAGTTGAAGGTTGCAGATGTGAGCACCTGCATTTAACACTGGACTTCAATGACCAGTGCTAACCTGGGGCATGAGACAGCTGAGCCTTCATTTCTTCTACAGCATGTTGTCAGCTGTGACTGAGCTGGAAAACTGGGATGTATGTCAAGACTATTCAGTGTGCTTTGTTGCAGGATCAAATTTAACAGGAAAAAAAAAAAGAAATCAGAACAAAAAAAATTTCCCAAACCATTACACAGAAGACATAATAGGTGTAACTCCATAGCTACAAAAGCAGTATTGTTTAAAGATCAAAACTACTTAAAAAAGAGGTGGTTCAAGTGATCATAAAAAATTACCTCCAGTAGCTCATTTTGTTCCTTAGTAATTTTTTCTAATTTCTTCAATTCTCTCAAGAGTTGTCTTGCTCTTTGGAAGACTGAGAAAGGTTGCATCTTCAGCCCTGGCAGCTGAAGTGCATCTTCATAGGATTGTATATGAACAATAGTTTTCTGCATGGGAGCAACATGCTCAAGTATAACCTGCCAGGATAGACACAGATGTGATACTGAGTTAGAAAAGCCAACACCAGAAATTTACATGACACTAATGATGAGCAAAAGCTCTCTTTGGTGAGTTTCTCATTTAAAAAGGAAGAAATTTTAATCCCCATGTGGGCCATTCATTTAAGAGCTGGACTCTATGATCCTTGTGGGTCCCTTACAAGTCAGAATATTCTGTGAATCTTGGAACAAACAGGTCAAAATCCACTGTGAGGTTGTCTAAAGCAAGAAAAAGATACAAGTTACATTTACAATTCTATTTTTTCTGCATATACATATATAAAATTTGCACAGTGACAAAAAAGGCACACATTCAGATTATCTGCTATTTACTAAGCAGTTCATTTCAAAGCAGAACATCATTGGCAGTGAAGTTTAAAAAGTGGTGCAAATTCTTTGATGTCACTCTAGGCAAATCCTGGTTATTGTCTTTTGTCCTGCAAACCATTTTATGATGGTCCTAGAAGCATTCTTGTCAACAGAGATGAGATAATTAATTGAGATGGAGTCAGCATTAACTGAGGAAGTCAGCAGAAACCCCTGGAGGTGGCTTTCCTGTCAAGGACAGCATTTCATATCACACCACCTTGAGTGAATGCACAGTTTACAACCACCTTGATCAGTTTGGGATGACCAGAAATGTGCAGTTTCATAGCACAATACATATTTTATGGAAGACTCAGTGGTCAATTTATGAAAAACAGAATGGCAATAGCAACTCATAATCCATTCTTGGTTCTCCTTAGGAAATAGGAAATCCTACTGGGATTCTTCTGGAAATGCTACCCACTCAGGGAACTCCAGAAGAAAACAATAATATAAATAAAATAAACCACCTACAGGCCTTTTAATTACTAATATTCTTGTTAAACTCCCTCTCAAGAAGATTTTGTTTTAAAATGCCCCAGTGGGAATAGAGTTTATTCTCTTATTCATAAGCAGAATGTATCAGGGATTTTTTGTACCATCCAGGCTTTGATTTACAGTAAGGAAGTAGGTGAACATTATTTTCCAGAAGAAATATTACTTTAGTTTTTCCACATAATGTAGTTATTACAAAATTGTTCTCTGGATAACCAAGCTGCACAGCTTTGTTATGAGAGTTTCACTGCTATGAGAGGTATGATGACATTTTTATTCCTCACTTGGAAACTGAACCCATGCTTTTTGTATTTTAGGCAGATAACACTGTGGACTGTATGTGGTGTGAAATAAAAAAATCATCTGCTAAATTCTGCCTCCATTTCTGGAAAAAAAAGGCCTAATTTTCTAACTTCAGGTTTCTTTTTGGTGCCAAGTGGAGTAGTGTGCAGCAAGTGTCTCTTGAAAATCAGGCCATAAATATCCCCAAAAATGGAGATCCTCAAATGTGGCAGCTGTGCCTGACATGTGATTAAGTTACACACTTGAGCTGTCTGTGGGCATATTCCAACTGTGCTTTAAATTCAAGTTTTGTGTTCAAACCATGACCGTGCTCCTTGAAAAGGTCTCTCAGAAGTCTCACCCCAGGGTTTATATTGATTAGGAAAAAAGCCTTTATAGGAGTTTTCACAGACCTGTCCATGTTTAAGTTGGTCTTTGGGAGAAAATTCTAAAAGATCTTCTGATGATAAGATTGTCTTCATTTCTGCAACATCCTTCTCAAACACTTTCACATGAGATTCAATGGCATCCAATTCCTAGATTTTGGAAACAAAGAGAGTATTTGTAGGTACCCACCAAAGCCAACTTGCATTTCTGTCTTTCACTTAAATTTAAAAAGAAATACTGAAAACTGAGTGCAGCTTATGCAGGATATGTTAATGAATGCTATTGATCAAAAGGCACAAATTACTTATAGTCATAACTTCTAAAGGAATTAAGTATTCAAGATCATCTGGTCTTTTTTAAACCCTGAAATATCCTTAAAAATTCACATTATAAATTACCAGTAGTGAGAAGACAGTTTTCCAGTGGTGATAGAATAGGAAAGTGCTGTAATTACACTTAACCAGCTTCCAGTAGGAAGAGACTTCTGTCAGATGGAAAAGGAATCCACATAGAGCTGCTTGTGATCTCTCAGAGAGACAGTCACAGAGTAGAGTAGGCTGGGAGGGACCTTGAAAAGTCTCTGCTACCCATCAAAGCAGGGCACTTGGGGTCTGATCCTGCTGAGGTTTGGGTGTCTCTTGGATATTAACCCTGCCTGGAGTCCCTGACCTAGCATTTGACTAAACTCATTAGGAAAAAAATCACCCTACCATGCAGCTGTAATTTCCTCTGTTATACTGCAGGTGTGTTACTGCTCATCTTTTTGCTGCACACCCCAAGAAGAGCCTGGCCCACTCCTGTCTGTAATCTCCCATCACATAGCAGAAAGCAGCAGCAATATCAACCCCTCAACCCCAAGCTTCTCTGGGCTGAACCCACCCAGGTTCCCAGCCTTTCCTCCTACACCCTGTGCTAATCCTGAACTTTACAGCTTAATTAGTTACCAAATGCCTTCTGATGGTTTGTTTCCAAACAATTTCCTCACTTGGCACACCTACAAAAACCAGCACTAAACCCTGTTTTCCATGCAGGTGATAAAATCTGTATTTCCTAATGCTATGAAGCTGTGATAAAAGGCACTTTTGGGTCACCCAGACTTACATCAGCCACATGCAGGATTTGTGGAAGAATCTCTGCTATCTCATGCTGTAAAGCTGCTACTTGAACATCTATTTCATTCAGCTGTGGCATTACACTGTCAGTTTCAAAGATGGGTGTCAGCTCCTCCAGCTCCATGAAGATACCGTGCAGAAGATTTTGCTTTTGCTCTGAGTCTTCCAAAGCCATCTGGAGACAAAATAAGAGCTTAGTTTGATACATCACTGCTGAATATTAAAGTTACATAGAGGTAAGGATTAGAAGGAACAAAATGCTCCAGAAAATATCAGGCCAGTTGTGGGTGATGTGAAGTCTCTTCCCCTGCAATGAACTGGCAGAGCTTTTGGATTAACTGCACTGAACACCATTGTGAACAACAGTGAGGGCTGCAAGAAATCCATGTGATCCATTTATCTGGGTGGTGTGTGAAGAAAGGACTGAATGCATGTTTCCACTCTAATGCAAGCCCAGGGTGCATTTCCAAATCCAGCAGTTTCACAGCCCAGGATAAACAAAACATTCCAATTCACAAACACAGGAGACAATGAGCTTTTGCCACAGAAAATGTTCCTGGGTTTTGGAAATCACATTCTCCCCATTGTCCACATGCTTTTGTAATCTATCAGTCCAGAATGGCCAGCTACTTCCTGTCAAGGATTCTTACTAGTCTTTATCTTAAACAAAGATCTATTTAGAACAGCAGCTTTCTCAATTGGTCTAAGCCAATGAGTGGATGCACAGAAAACTCAACTTTTAAGTACAAAATTGGCAGAATATTTTTTTTTTGGCACTGGCCTTGATCTTCCCTGTAATATTACAAACATTTGATTTTTTGGAATTACCAACCAGAATTACTCTCAAGAAAGAGTGAGCACAGCCTTCCAAACCACAACTCACTTCAAAGTTTCCATCTAATACACACACACACATCAAAAAACCAGCACTTTGCCTTTTTGGCTCACATACAGTATAGAAACAATCCTATATCTGCAGGCAGTAAAAACTGACCATAGACACTCAGCAGGGTTACAGAAGACAATCACACATTTTTGGAGGCTGTACAACAGTTCAGCACTTGCACAAGGCAGGGATGTCCAGCACCAAAAAACACCTGTATTTCATGAGTGTCAACTGTAACTGCTTTTCACTTAAAGGATTCACAGAGAATGGCAAGTTATTTATGTCAGTAACAATTAAGAATGGAAATCTGTATCTGTACAGGGCAACCAGTGCTAACAGGAGCATTTATCTGCATCCACTCTTACCTGGAGCTCATCAGTATGCTTGCGTAAGCTTTTTGCAGAGTCGTGCTGAGCATCAGCTCTCAGCAAACTGTTGGTGCTTTCTATCCAGTCTTTCACATTTTTCAAGTGCTCCTCATATTCTTCCATCTTGTTGGTGGCCTAAAAAATGACAGAATTTTACAGAAAGTCGATTTAAGTTAATTGCTTGATTGTATAAGATAAATCCTCTATGAACAAAATTAAAAGAAGATAGGATGCATTTGCATCATGGTCAGTTAAATCAGCATGGTGAAATAAAAACTAATCTTACTAATCTTCTGGAACAGTTTGATAATTTCAGGCTATTCCCTCCCACCAAAGTAATTTTGGTGCTTGCATGTTTACATTTCATGGGGGCATTGTTGCAATTTATATGGCAGAGGTACTGTAATAGTCAGCCCTTTAGCAGAGTCTCAGAGAGCCACCTCAACACCCACCCAGGGGCAAGAATTCCCCACTCACTCAAACCCCTCAGCCATGGTTTGGGTCAGTCCTTTGGGGCAGCCTCTCCAAAAACCCCAGCTGCAACAAGCCTTACCACAGCAGGCTTGTGACTCTACTCCTATGACAGCCTCCAACGATGTTTCATGCAAAGCCTTGGTTTTTTCAATGCTTTTTCATAGGATGGGGTGTTCTAGAAAGTCCCCTTTGCACCCACCTTGTTGAGAATGGCAGTCCTGCGCTCAGCACGCTGTGACACCTGCTGGTACTGCTGCAGGGGGGCCACCAGGATGTCCATCAACTCCTGTGCATGGCAGGAATTCTGCTCCACTATGTCCTGCACTTCTGCATCCAGCTCGTTGAGTTTGTAATGCCAAAGGTCCAGCATATCCCAAATTTGCTGCATGTGGAGAGAAGGGAAGTGAAATACAAGGTCAGCAGCATTATTTGTCCTTCATGTGGGACATGAGAAATTGCCAAGGTTTCAGAACTGATATGATGAGAACAGAACACTTTGCATCTACTGGTGGGATTAACAGTTGAAAAAAGCATGGATTTTCCTGTGAGAAAGAATTAATAAATATTCACCAGCTAAATGATTCCTTGTACTTCTCCTTTTACAGACATAAAATGAATGGAAGACCACTTTAAGCTGAACCAGGCTCTGTAGAAACAACCAAAAATCTTTTAACACCCAGAGATTTTTATTTTTTTTTTTGCAAGATTACCTTCTGAACTTCTTTGGCTTTTGCAATGTTCTCACTCTTCTGTTGTAACATTTTTTCAATAGCTTGAAGGCCATTGTTAATAGTTTCTGCTTTTCTTTTCAGCACATACTGAGGGGAGTTCTGCAGGATTTCAGAGCTAACCTGCCAGAGCAAAGAGAAAACAATAGGGGAGATTACAAAGATCTGCTTGTTTCTGTTCACCACCTTACCAAAAATATTAATATTTTTTTATGTTTCTCTTGACAAGTCACTTAAAAGCACTGGAATGGAGCTATATTTGCAGGGTGAAGTGTTAATGTGAGCAGGTTCAACATCTACATGTTGTTCACTGATTTGCTCTCATTAAAAAATGCCTGGCTCAGAAGAGCAAACCCTGAGGAAACAAGCACTGAGGCACTGCAGCCCCCTGGGTGCTTTGCCTCACCCTGCTCTATCTCTAACAGAGCTGCTCCTGCTGCATGGTGAGAAGGGTCACATTCAGATTTATGCCATGAGAAACCCAGAGTGACACCTTTATGTCTCAGCTGACAGCTGTGACTTCCATGGAACAAATAAGGGAATATCAAAGTGCATCAAGGCACAGCAAATTTCTCAATATAAACCTGGAGATTTATCACTAAAGTAAAAAGCTCCCAGAAACTTAATTCCACTCTGCAGGACTCCACAGAAATGAAAAACTGGCACACTGATTTTCTGTGTAAAAAGAAAAACTCTCAAAGCTGAAATTGAGTAATCACCTGAGCACAGGACCGAGCAACACAGTGGGAGCTACCAGGGTGCTATGGAGCAGATGAATGCAGGGAGTCAGGAAGTCCTTGATCTTGCCCAAAAGTGACATCTTTTCTTACTAAACCCTGCTGGCTGCTGTGCTCAGCCAAGCACCAGGAAATTGTCAAATTGTGGTAAATTCTTTGTGTGCTGCTAGGATTTAGGGAAATGCACACTGAATAGTTTTATGCTGCCTTGATGCAAAAGATTTTTAATTTAATAGTTGTTTTAGGTTTGAAGCTCCTGGTACTGAAATACTTTATGCTTGTTGTGGGATGAGGAATTAAGATAATTTTTAGTTAATAAATTATCTACTCATTTCTTAATTTTATTACCATCATTTATAGATTCCAACATGACCTCTCTAAAAAATACCCACAGTACAATGTTGATTGATAAAACTAAATTAATCAAAATAAATATATACAGAAAGAACTATAGTGCTCCTCTGAAATACTCCTGCTTATACCACAAAACCTGTGAAGTCAGTCTGTACTGAGTGCCTAAGACTCCTTGGATAAAGGAGTTCAGGCTGCCATCACTGAACATTTGACCATTACCACTATCCTGGAATATACCAAACATGAAAAATTGCTGATAATTGTAGTGACAGCCTCCAAAATAAAAGAGAATCATGTATGAGAGATGTGACACAGCTGGAAATGAGAAAACAGATCAAACTCTGACTCCATCTATTTCTCCAGGATAAAACCACTGCCTCTGTCAATGCTCTGGTCATCAGCAAAGCGAGATTTTAGTTTCAAGATTTCTTACTGGGATAGAGTTCATTATTTATGGCATCAAATGTACAATTTATTTTCATTTTTTGGTTAGCAGATTTAGAAGAAAGGAGAATGCCATTAAAATATGACAACTCAATTCAACACAGGCTGGTAATCTCCTAATATGTAACTGAACCGACCTCCAGTTCCACTAGGATTGTTTTTGTTTCCTAAAAGCATTTTGAAAAATCCCAAGGTAGTTTATAATGTTTTCCAATATGTAAATGTGAAAAGCAGACCTTATCTAGCTTCCAGGACCAGTTCTTTCACTCCAAAAGGTAATTGTGTGCTTTGGGATAACTTTTTATCTCAGCAAATGAAACAGTAAACAACAAAAAAATCGCAGAGCATAAATACTGTTTTGCTTTCCTCTTCTCCCAGCTGTTGGTTCTGAAAAGACTAGTCCCATTTTGAAACAGAAACTATAAAGTTAACCAAATTAAAACTCCTAAGTTTTAGTTAATATTCTGCTAAATGTTTCATGTAATATAAAATGAATAATTTGATAGACACTAAAAAGTAACTGGATTTCAAAACTGTTTTATTAAACTTTCACATTTTATCAAATTAATTGAGTCTTAACCTTCAAAATCAGCATTAAACATTATTATTATTTTTGAAATACAAGAACTGAAAGGGTTTTTCTTCATTTTTAAAATAAGACAAATGAGTAAGTAAGAATGATGATAATTATATCAGGTTAACAATTTGACCCCAAACTGAGTGTATTATTCCATTTTGCCTTAATTTTGCTTTCAGCTAATTGCTTATATCCCTTGTAGACAGAATATATTGCAAAACTTGATGCAGTGGGATTAGGTTATTTAAATTCCCTGGCTGATTTTAAAGGAAGGTGACAATGTCCTTAGGGGTGGTAAAAAGAACCATGTCAAGATACCCTACCATGCGTGCAAATTACATTAAAAAAAAATTCTTGTTTCAAAGTCCTTTTTTAACCCAATTTTGAAAATATTTTCTCATTGAAGTTATGCAAACTTTGCAATCAACTTCAGCTACTAGTTCTCAGTTTAAGAAGCAGACTGGGTAGAAGACAGCATCCATATCATATTAAAAATTATTGCTAAAGCTTCTGCCATGTCCTTTTTTAATAGAAAATAAAAATATTCTATTCACAGTGCTTTCCAAAAGATTACTGTAAAAAGAGACCTAGGCATGAGGAGTGATTTGTTCATTGCAAAACAAATATGAAAGCCACATCAACAGTTACCTTCTCTTCTAGGTCTTGCAATAATTTCTTGCAGTCCTCCAACTGTGTTTCGATCTCTGCAGGGACAATTGTGTACATTTCAGAATACTTGATCCGAAGCTTCTCCATGATATCCTCCAGAGCTTGACTCTCTCTACCAATCACATTCTGAAGCTCCTACAAAATTAAGAATAACTTCAGCAGTTTTACCCAGTTTTTACTGAGTGCATGTGTGGATATGCACATATATATATATATGTGTATACAAACACACAATAATGTGTTTTATATTTCCTACCACGATTACGGTTTGGAAAAGTTGAGTTTGGGACATCAAGCCTAATTTGATTACCTCTGCAAGGAGATAAACTCTAAGCAATACTGACTCATTTAATCAAATGATGCTTTTCAATCTGTAAGAATTAATTAAACCTGATACTGCTCCATGTGGGGCAAGTGACGCACTGATGTTCATTGACAGGTACAGCAAAGGGACCATCTGAAGAGCTCCTTGGATTAAACGTTAACCTTTGTGCTCTCCCTTTTGCCAAAAGTGCATTTTTCCCTTTGAAATCCCTTTAATAGCCAATGTCCATCCCTTCATTATTATAAACAACACAAAGGCCACAGAAAGCAGCAGGTTTCAGGCTGAAGTGTCTCCTTTCAGGCAATTACGCAGAGCAGCACAGCAGGCTCCTCTCGAAACAGTAGTTTCCAGTTCTGCATGAAGAATGCAGGTTTTATGAGATAAAAGAAACTTGAACAACTGTCTACAGCCTGTGGCCTAGAAATAAAATCTGAGCTAAGTCTTCCTGCAGAAAGAATGAAGAAATTCATTTGTTTGGAAGGTTCTCTAGAGTTTCAAGTTGGAAAGTCTTGTTTGCTGGCTTTATGGTTCCTTTTCCCAGTGCTCAGCTGTTTGAGAAACTCAAATGTTAACTCAAGTTATTGGGGAAAATGATCCAAAGCTCCAACCAGGCAATGAAAGACACTAAAATTAACTGCCTTTGCTTTTTCAATCAGGAGTAATGGTAATCCCCTAATTCACAGTTTTCACTTGGGAATCTTTCACACAAATGCTACATGCAGAAGAAATATGTAAGACACTGAGATTGATTTATTTCCTGTCATCCCACAACAACTGGGCCTGATATTAAAAAAACCAAACTCTCAAAACCATGAAACAGCTGTGTGCCTCATTCTCTCAGGGAGAAGGCTGCTGTTGTCAAATGGCTCAATGAAGATTGTGCCAATGCTTATGGGAGTTCACAGATTCCCTGACCTGAACTGGAAAGAATCAGTTCCAACTCTCGTCTCCAAAACAAAGATGTCTCTGCAAACTGGTTTCTGTGTCTTACTGCATGTTCACATTTCACACATTATTTAGCTGGAAAGCAGATACCTGTCAAAACTGTCTCAATTTTTTTCCTAAGGGACAAGATAATAGCACTTCCCTTTTTCATCTAAATGGGTGAATTAAAACTTCTGCCACCCAACTAACCCAGGTTTGTCATCTCAAAGTGAAATAGATATTTCCACTCAACAGGTGCAATGGACTAATGCTATAGATTTCAGGTGAAATTATTTTCTTTGGAAGTAAGGGGTGAAATTGCCCTGCAGATTTTGGCTCACTGGTGTTTGGATTATGTAAAATTAATCAAATCTTCAATCCTTTCAGCTCAATCATCTCAAAAGGAACAGGCTTGCTGTGACATACTGCTACAAAGAAATAACTTGATGAGATTGCTGCTAGCATTTGCTTGTGTCATTGCTGTCAGAAACAGGAATGAGGTCTAAACTCTCTTTTGGGTGAGTTTAAGGTGCTTGGAGCAGAAAAATTTGGATGTGAGGGAAAAGAGCAGGCATAAAGCCCCTGCAGTAGTAAAATTTCCTTCTGGATACAAAGAACTCAGTAAAAAAGCAGACACAATTCTAATGCTAATTCTAAATAATTTTAAATAGAACACCAGCCCTTTCAGACAAATCCAAGGTCTCACCACAGCAATGCTGGCTCATGGGTTTCCAGAACCTCCTGAACATGCAATAAACATTTCTCTCCCATCCTAATCCTCAATCTGCCACCATGGTCTTTGGCTTCTGTGTTCTTCCTAGCCCTTTGCTGGGTTGGGGACACTCAACCAGTTTTTATACAAGACTCAGCAAAGAGAACCCAAATTTGTACTACACTTTAGTGGATTAAAATACATAAATTATAAAGTTCTATAGTTAAAAGATAATCAGATTAAATATAATTAAAAACAATGTCTGATCAAGATTTTAAAATTATGATAGCAATATAAAAATAATAAGAGTAATTTGAAACAAACATAAATAATAAATAAATAAACATATTCAGGAAGTGTTAGGAATAACAGTATTTCATAAAGTCAAAAAATCCAGAAATGTATAGACTGCTGGTGGCTGCCAGTGGACACTGTGGTCTTGATCACAATTTGATTTTTACAAATTATTTCCCAGGTTAATCCCCAGTTTGGGACATCAAATCCCCAGCATCTGGAGCTGCCCTGGGTAGGTATGCAGAGGGGAAAGCATGCAGGATGTACACTGAGCAGCCCTTCCTAAAAGGAATGCAGCTGGCTGTGAATTTCCCTGAAGTCTGGAAATACTTCTGTGCCTGCTTCCAGATTCCCACAGAGGGAAAGGAACACAAACCAAGGCCATGGCAGGGCCAGTTGTATTCTGCTGAGCCAGATTCCTTGTCCTTAAGCCAATGTGCTTAGACCTTGCCATTAATTTTATCTGGAGCAGCACAAAGCAGAAGATATTCTGAATGTCACAATAACAGAGCTGTTACCAACCTCCAGCTGTTCTGCCTTTCCATCAGCATCCTGCAATAACACAGAGGCAGCATTCTGTAAAGCATTTGTCACAGCACTTATTTCTTCAGTGACCTTGTTCCTCTCTTGAATCTCAGCTTTCACAGAATCTTTATGGTCTTGAGCCTTTTTGTACAACCTATGCAGGATTACCAGAAAGAATACATTGATTTAGACTCTACACTAAATAGGAGCAAAGAGCATGTTTCATACAGATATTTTAAAGGTAGATATCCAGAACCACATTTGTCTGTAATTTAGGGATTTTTTTCTGCATTTAAATCTATGAGTTTATGTCACTTATTATCTCAGTTTCTTTAAAGTGAGTCTTCAGATAGTGATAAACAAAGGACACTTGGTAGACCAAATCAGATAGCAGGTATATTTAAACAGCAAACAGAGGTCAGGTTCTCAGAGCCTGAAGATGCTGGCACAGCAGATGTTGTTCACAAAGAGCAAACCCAGAGGAGGGTGAGTACAATCATCAGATTTGTAAAAAAATTTTGAGGCAAATTTTAGACAGCGGCACTCACTTACTAAGATGAAAGTTGCATTGTTGCAAAAAAACCACAAAGTCTGACTTTCCTAAAAGTGGAAAATCTTAAGATTCAGAAGCACTTGGAACCTCTAAATCTGACTCTTGTTCCTTGATTCCTACTGCATTTCAACCCAAATTGCAGCCCACAAATGACATGGCCAGGCTCCTGTCCTCTCCCTAAATCACATCCCCCAGTGCCCATGCTGGAGACAGCAGATGGGTGAGATGGAGCATTGGGCTGACCCAGCAGAGCATTCAGTCTTTTGAACTGCATTAAAGCTTCTCTATATTCCTTAATAGCCAATAAAATCCTGTGCTTGTAAACAGTTCTATCTCCTATCTTCAACATGACTTTCACACCACTTACTTTTGACAGCGCTCTTGCATTGCCTTTATCTCACACAAGGCAGGAAGGGCAGCTTCTCCCTCAGCATTTTCAGGGGTATTCAGGATGTTTCTTATCCGGTGGAGAAGCAAGAGTAAGAGGAGCTGTTGCTGGTTGATGTTTTCTTCAAATGAGTTCACAAAATCGAGTAACTCCACCAGTTCCTCTCTGGTGGCTTTTTCCTTCTCTTTAAGGCTTTCTGGCTGCTCTTCCTGGAGCTTATCGAGAATTATTGTTTCTCTTTCCAGCTAGGTAAACACCATGGCAAAGCATGAGATAAAGTGCTTTTTTATTCCACCACCTGAAGTTACATTATTCATTTACTCACAAGGGTGACTAAGCACTGGGAGTTACACAGCCAGAGCTTGAACCTCTCAAGTGTGACAAAACCTCTGAGCTGGCTTTAACAAAGCACAAAACCCCATGCAGAGCTGCTCTGGATTCAGAAGACTCAAAAAATATCCCCATCATTTCTGACTGTGGGTTCAAGAAAGGTGGGGATAACTGAGCAGTGTTGTTCTGCACTGATCTCAGCCCTTTACAGGCCATTTTACTCACAGCCCCATCTCCACCCCAAAAAATTACAGATATTGAGCAACTCACCTCTTCATTGATGAATTTCCACTCCTGCTTCAGTTCTTCACAGGTAATTTCCAGCCCTTTGGCTGCCTCAAGCAGACCCAGCCAGTTTTCCCACAGCACTGCTACAATCCTGCCCAGGGCCCTGCCACTTCCCCTGGATAATCTCATCAGCTCTCCAGAGATCTGCCTCAGCTTCACGAGATCCTCTTCAGCAGACTCGATGCTGGAGACTAAAATCTTACAGGGAACACAAACACATCAGTAAATAAAATGCTGCAGTCAGGAGTATTAATGAAGTATTCAGTAACATGCTTAGGGCCCTCTAGGAAAATGGCAATCACTCCACTGAGCTGGTAAAATACAATGAGAGAGTTCTGTTGGCTCAGGTTGTGGGGAAATAAAATGTTTGATTTTGACAGCAGTAAGATATACTCATTTCACATAGTCTATTTTACCTTGGGTCTTTTAACAAGTATATAAATACATTAATATATTCTGTGGATTTATATATGCATAAATATAGGATAAAGAATTCTACTTCTTTCTACTATAATTTCACATGCTATGCATGGCTGCATTAGTTTTGCATGAGCTTTTCTTCAGAGCCTTTCTTACCTTGCTTTCTTCCAAATGCTCCAAAGCTTCTTTATAAGACATTGGAATCTTAGACAAAGACTGTCTAAGCATCTTTTCCAGTTTCTTAAGATTATCACACACTTTATCTTTGGTTTCTGTGTAGCTTTTGTGTTTTTCAGAATACCTGCATGAAACAATGAATGGATGAATTAAAACCTGTGGTTGTTCCTCTCTCTAACACAATGCCCAATGGAACAGAAGTTTTAAAAAAACCTTATGAACTTCTAGTCCTGACTGTTTGTCAATTAGCATTTGTTAAACACTTCAGGTTGGATACCTGAGGTACTGATCACTGGATCATGATCAGGCAGTTTAAAAACCCTTTCTCTCCCAAACTTTTTCTGAAGGCTCCTCAGATTTCTTCTGCACTGGAGGTACAAGCCTGTGCCCTGTCTGGGCTTTACTTTCTCAAGCCATAAGAATTATGGAAGACATGAACTAAGAGACCCTCTGGAAATGATTCCAACCTCCACCAGCACTGAACTAGAGACTGTAGAAATGTTCTTTCTCCTGATCCTGGCACCCTCTGACCCTCACTGAAGCCCCACATTTTGGAATATACAACAAATGACTGCACTGTAAATTAAAAGCAGTATGGTTATTGACTGGCAATTTTCCTTCCTTAACAATCACACCTGAGAACAACAGGAATATTTACAGTTCTTTCTGCTGGAATTTGTAAATACCTGAATTTCTATCAGAGCAGAAGCAACACTGGATTTATTTTCAGTCAAGTTTCTCGTAATTAGGGACAAGATCTGTGAAGATCTCTTAAACCCACCTCTGTTCATCAGCTTCCTTTCTTTGAGCCTTCTTCCTTAATGCCAAACTCTTTTCCACCAGTTCTCTCAAAGCATTTTCCAGACACACTTTGTCTTCTGGCTTCACTAGGTTTTTCAGTTTGGAGTGCAGGTTTTCTAAGTCAGCCTTTGCAGAGTTGAACTCTTCCTCTTTCCACTGTGGAGTCTGACAGATCTCTGAGCTGCAGAGCTCTGCTGCAGCAGCCTGGGCTGGAGCTTCATAGTCCTCCAGGAGCCTGGCAGCCCTCTGAAAGGCCTTGGTATAAAGCTCACCAGCCCTACATGCCTCCTTCAGGGCATTCTGAAAGCATTAAAAAGAGAAAGGAACCATTTTAAAAAGGCTGCTGTGCTCCTCTGGATCACCACATGGTCTTAGAATGTCACAGAATTTGGCTGTCTTTGAGACCAATGCTCCCAGAACTGGCCTGAGAAGGTGAGGGAGGACATGTGGCAAACACATTTTGCTATGTATGTAGTCACAGAGCAGTGCTGTAACCCATGGACTGACTGCCCTCAGGACAGGAATTATGTTCACTCTTCCTGATCACATTGGTTTGACCTGTGCTTTAATCTTCTTGATCATTCCCAACTGGTAAAACCTCTCTTCATAGTAGAAACAAGGTGTGTGGATTTTTTCATCATTGTCCCTATTGAAAATGTTGCCTATAATCACAGAATGACTGCACCCAGTCTTTTTTCAGCTAAACATTTCAACACAGCCTTTTCCTTCCTCCTCTTTACCATTCTTTTCTTGTTCTAATCCCCACTGGTTGATTATAACCAAAGTGAAAACAACTTTCTTTGTATCCTTAGTTTCTATCATGACTCCCATC
Organism: Notiomystis cincta; assembly: GCA_013398075.1. Lineage (NCBI taxonomy): Eukaryota > Metazoa > Chordata > Aves > Passeriformes > Notiomystidae > Notiomystis > Notiomystis cincta. Next base: position 136,519 of record VZRX01024050.1, on the reverse strand, counting down.
CTATCCACCAATGCAGAAATGATCATGGGCCAATTCAGCTGTTAGAATAAATGAGGATATGAGTCATGAAAATAAAAATGCCACATTCACAGACATCTAATCTAATTATTGGGGAAAGGCATATGTCAATACTTCACTTTCACTAAATATACTTACAACACGGGTAGCAATGTCTGCCTTCAGCTGTGCTTCATGGCCTTGCAGTGTCTCTAACCTTGTTTCTATAGCAGCAGATGTTTCTTCTTGGTTTTCCCTCTCTTTTTCCATTATACATTTAAGAGCAGAAAACTTTGCTTCCATCATATTCTGAATTGCTTCCCATCGCAGCTTTTCATCCTGCATTGTGTTTATGTCTACCACAAGTGGCTGCTGGAGCTCTAATTGAATATGCTTTATGATGTGGAATATATTTTCTGCTTCATTCTGGCTACCTTCCTTGTTTACACTCTGCAGCCCAGAGACCAAGTTCTGAAGAAACTGATTCAATTCCTCAACATTCGTCTCCAGGCTCTTTATTTCTTTCCTCTTAGATTCTTTGAATGGTGTATCAAAGACCTCATTTTTGTTTATTTGATTTGCTGCCTCCTGGGTTAAGTACAAGATTTGTTGAACTGCCTGCAATAGAATCTGTGCAGATATCACATTCTCAGCAGGAGAAGAGCTGGAACTATCATTTAGGATATTAGCTTCTTTTCTTACAGTGGATGTCACAGTCTGGATTTCATTTAACAATACTTGAATCTTATCCCATTCCCTAACAATACTTTCCAAGTGTATTATCTTCCCTTTAATTTTATTTTTAATTTTAGAAAATTTGGTTTGCAATTCATCCAGCTGCAGTGAGTCCCATTTCAAGCCTACACATTCAAATATTTCCTTGTACTTCATTACTTGTGACAAATTTGACTGAAAAGCTAACACTTTCTCTTTCAGTGCTTTGCATTTGTCCTTCAGTCCCTGCTTGGCACCTACTAATTCATCATCTTTCAGCTTCATTTCACCATCCTGTAGGTCATCAAGGTCCTGCTGCAATGAAGCTATTCCTTCAGCAAACTCTCTGGAGACTGCTGTCTTTTGTTCTACTTCATGAAGTTTACTTTGAATTTGCCTCTGTGTCTTCCTTGCTCTGTTCTTCAGACTTCTTAACTGATCAATCAAGAACAGCTGTTCAGACAGGCTCAGCTGCCCAGCTGTGACCTGACTCTCTTTACAGTGGGATGAGATAAGCCCTTCAATTTCCTGTGTGTCCTTCAGCATCTCCTTTAGGATGGCTTGTTGCCTGGCCAGCTCTGAGCATGTGCTGGTTTGGTTTGGGTCAGGCCTGGCCATGAGCTCAGCTTTGCAAAGCTGAGAGTGAACTTTGTCTATTTCTGCAGTGAGTCTTTGCCTCTCCTCCAGCTGGAGCTCCAAGTGCTGCAGTCTTTGAGCAGATTTTAAAACAAGAGCCTTGTATGAATTCTTCAATGTTTGTAAAAGGAAGGTTATATCAGAGACCTCCTCAGGCTCCAAGCTGGGAAGGATGTGCTGGAGCCCATAATCCAGGGATACAATCACAGGCTCTCTGCTCAGGATGTCTGTGTTCATAAGCTGACAATTTCTGATCTGTGATTTGACATCGCTGGGGAAAAGTGCTGCTTTCTGATCAAGGTGGGACAGTGAATCTTTGACCCATGAAATATTTTCTTTCAGCCTCTTCATCATTTCATGTTTCATGAGAGCAGGACCAGTGCTCTGAACATCCTCTTGAGGACTTTGTTGTGCTGATAATTCTTCCAATTTGCTCTGCAAATCATGTATAGAGTTCTCCAAAGCTACCTTCTCTTGATCACTCCAAATTCTTTTCATCTGCAGCTCAATCCTTCTTTTCAATACAGAAAGACCATGCTTTATGTCCTGCAGCTCTGTGGTCCAAATTAGAGGGTCTTTGGCTTTTCCTGCAGCTGAGGGATGCAACTCTGCTTGCAAATACTGTTCTTGTATCAGCCTCTGAATATCCCGTGCTTTATTCATAAGCAGGTTAAATTCATCGATTTCTGCCACCACCTGATCATGTTTCTTTTGCACTGCTTGTTCCATGTGCTGCCACCAGTGCTCCAGCTGCCTCATCTGGCTTTCTGTCAACACTTTATCCATGCATGTCAAATGCTGAGACAAAACTTCTTGCTGACTTTGCAGCTGGTTTAAGACATCTCTTTCTTTCCTTAAGGACTCTATGCATGCTTTAATTTTCTCCAGAAGAACTGTGTTGTTCATAGGGCCCCTGCCAAACATATGAGTAGTGTTTAAAAATAATGAATTCTCCTTATACATAGATTTGTAAAAGCTAATTTCACTGTTTAAAGTACAATTCACTAACTTTATTCACTCAATCACATGTATCTCTCAATGTTCTCTTAGGAATTCCTTAACCACCCTTGCAATATCATTATTTCTTGCTTATCTGTAGAGCATTCAGATATTCAGAGATATCACTGCAAAAAAAGGTATGTTCTACTGTATATTCTCCAAAATTGCAGTACATACTAATACAGAATGTAGCCCTTCTTTTGAAGAACAACTGTAGTGTTATGTCATCTCTAAGTGAATTAACAATATTTTAGAGTAATTTCTGGTTGACAATGAAAATAAAACTTGGCTATAAAAAAATTGAGAAATTTCCATTCATACAAGATAAATTCTTCCAAATAAATCTACTCATCTATTATTTCCAGAAGTATTTTTAAATGCCCATCTAAAATACATTGGATTTTTATTCTCTTTTTTCAATCTCTTTGCATTAAATTAACAATTTCATGAGTTTTCCATGTTCTCAAATTATTTTGGTACATTAGCATGACAAACTAGTTCTGTGTTTTGAAGCCTAATTCACAAAACATAGTAAATATTATGACTCACTTATTGCCATGGAATTCTTCTTATTGGATAAGGTTAGTTTATGGTGTAAAGAGGTATTTCAGAAAAAAATTAAGAATTAGTGAGTCCTTAAAGAAAAATGAGTATTTCCCATCTGCCAGGTTTTTTAAAAAGTATTTTAAGAGGGATTTTTTATAGGTTTTTAGCCCAGCAACTTTTTTGTTTTGCCTAAAGAGAGTAGATGTTGCTTAAGGATAGCAGAGAGCCACCAGAAATTCTTGTCTAACTATGTTCACAAACTTAAAAACCTCTAAGACTTCTCTTGAAGTGGATATAACTCCATATTCTTGTCTGAACATTACTGAAGCACAGCATGAAATTCAGTGTAGGACCATATTTGCTTTCCAACCTCTTAACCAAACCCCTCCACTATACTTACATTTTTATGTTATCTTTTTCTGTTGACAGATTTTTCATTGAGGACTGTGCAGCAGAAAGGTTTTTCTGGTATTCATTAATTAAACAGCACTGTTGTTGCTTCACTGCCTTAACAGCTTCCAGTTCCTGGAGCAGCCTGTCCCAGCAGGGCACCACAGGCTCCTTGGTTTGCAGCTCTGCTCCATCTGATCCTGTTCCATTGGGAATTGCTTCTTCACTATGGCACAAAGACTTTGCTTTCCACGTTTCCAGCTCAGTTCTTAAATTCTACAATCAAGCCCATCACAGAGAGAGAGGGGATTAAAGGATGATCTTGAAGACTTTCAGCTTTCAACACAACATACAGCTGAATACTGATTCACCTATGAATGAACATATTCCTGCTCATCCACAAGCAAAGGAGCACATCCTGGAAGCAATCCCAGGTGTATCTACTGCTGCACTCTGGAAGAGCAGTGCAAACCATGGGATTTACATGGACATGCATCAAGGCACAGTGTTTGCAGACAAACTGACTAATCATGCAGTTAAAACTCAGATAAGGCTATGGGCAACAATTTTGGTTTGCCCAAGTGAGTCACAACTCTACAAGTGTATCAGTACATTTCCAATGGGGAATGGCTTTGCAGTTTCCATACCTCCAGCTCTTTTAGTTGCTCATTTATAAGCACCATATCCAGTTCAGCCACTTCATTTTTCAGCTCATTGACCTTTTGTTCCTCTTCAAAATATTCAGAGTTTACTGGCATTCTGGGAAATAGTTCCTCCTGGACAACCACTTCTGCACCTGTGTCCTACAACACAAAACAAGATTCTTATTTCTGAAAGCTCTAAACCAGTAAGTTTTCTGACTGCAGCACTTTGCTTCATGTGTTTAAGCCATGACTAAATCCTGCTGTGGTTTCCCTCACAGCCTCTGTGGATTGACCAGGATCCAGAAACTGGAAGCTCCATCACTGTTCCCCACCCCTGCAGTCACCCCATCATGTCAGCACTGCCCAGACAGCTTTGAAATCTCTGCCCATCATTTTAAGGGAAACTCTGACATCCTCACCTTCAAATAACATCCTCCCTGCACCCACCTCTGCTACTGATAAATTCACAGTTCTGTTGTGTCTTCTCCCTCTGCTCCTTACACATCCATGGAACTCTATCCTCTCCTCACACCCACATTCCTTCTGCTCAGCACTGTGCTGACAACACTGCTGAGTCCTTCACCAGGACACCTCTGCAGCTCTTCTGCACAGGGCAGCTCATGCATGAAGCAGCTTGGCTGTGACACAAGGCCACAGCTGCCACTGTCACAAGAGCTGTCCAAAATCTGGTAACACCAGAGCAGTAGGGAGCCATGTCTCAATCAGGGTGGGGAGGGATTAGGAGGCTCCAGAGCCAGCCCCTGGAACTGCCTCTGGTTCCCATGACAGAAGAACAAGTCACTTGGGCTGGGGCCAGCTTTAACATCACCTTCAGCTATTGCAGGCAGCATCATAAATGAAATGTTATTAGTTGGGTCATGTGATATTTTAAAATCTTTCTGCATTTCCCTTCTCCCAGTACCTGTCTACATCTGAAGATCTGCTCCATGTATAAAATTTATGTGAGTGAATGCATACAAATACACAGATATTACTGCAGTGTGAGCTTCTCCAATACCTAAAACCAGTGACAGTAAAAAAAAAAATATTTTCTGATAAACTTTATGTATTGCTACTTTAGAAACTGTTTTAGCAGAAGCAGCCAGCTATCCCTGCAGCCATCTATCACTTGTAAGCTGTTGCTGTCATCTGTCCCTTGGTGGGTCATGAGCTATGCAAACTATACCTGCTTTCAAGTGTGGGAAACATACAGCACATAATACACATCATCAGAGAAGAATAGTTCTATTTATTTGAACTTTTGATTATTTTCAGTCAAAACTGAAGAGGCCACTCATGAAGTAGTTGGTTGGAGAACTTTTCAATTTCTCTGTGTACATATCCATAACAGCTGTATCAATTCAGACTTAAGATTTAATCTCAAGAGACTCTGGAGTGCCATAGAACTGAAGTAAGCATTAAAACTCAGCTAAGCTATCACACAGAAAGGAGGGAATCCACTTTACCAGATTAAAACATCAACATATCAAAAGACACAGAAAAGTGTCCTGACTTTAAGAAAAACCTTGCTGTGTACTTGTTTTTCTTGTTTGTGTGATGTTCTCATTGCACACTGTGGCACTGCCTCCTTGGATACAGACAGGGGAGGCTGCACCTCAAATTCTGTGTCCAGTTTTGGGCCCCTCACTGTAGGAAAGACCTTGAGGTGCTGGAGTGTGTCCAGAGAAGAGAAACAGAGCTGGGGAAGGGTCTGGAACACAAGTCTGGGATTGCTCAGCCTAGAGTAAAGGAGGCTCAGAGGAGACCTTACCACTCTCTACAACTCCCTGACAGGAGGGTGGAGCCAGGTGGGGTTGGTCTCTTCTCCCAGGTAGCAAGTGACCAGGAGAGGAGGAAATTACCTCAAGCTGTGCCAGTGGAGGTTTAGATTGGATTTTAGAAAAGATTCCTTCAATGAAAGGGTGGTCAGGCACTGGAACAGGCTGCCCAGGGCAGTGATGGAGTCACCATCCCTGGAGGGATTTAAAAGATGTGTAGATGTGGCACTTGGTGACATGGTTGAGTGGTTGGCAGTACTGGGTTGGACTTGATGGTCTTAGAAGTCTTTTTCCACCTAAATGATTCTATGATGTTTGCATTGTTCCTTAAATGCTTTTCAGTAGTACCCAGTATGACCTCCACAATTTTTCCAAGAACTGAGGTTAGTCTAACAAGTCTGTAGTTTACTGGATCTTCCCTCACACCCTTTTTGTAAATCAAAATAACACTGCTGGCTTCCAGTCAGCAGGGACTTCTTGAAAATCCCAACACCTCTGGGAGATTTTGTTGGGTTTCCAGTTAGAGCAGATGTGCAAGTCCCTGGTAATCCAAAATCAGCAGTCACAGGGCACTTGTGATGTAACTCCTTTACTCTTAAAGAAGAGTAGACTTAGTTAAAGTCATTTAGTAATGTACCTTGTCATTAATTCAGTTTGAATCCCTTCTCCTTTCTCTACTTTATTTTATTTATTTTCTTATGCTGGATCACCCTTGGATTTCAGTTTTCTGATCTGCCTTCCTTATGATGGCAAAGCTGTCATAACTGACCGTAATAACATGGAAAGAAGTTTGTAGTGATTAACAGTTTAAAGAGAAACTCTAAATATCATAAAGACTGATTATGAGGGCTCTAAAAACTAGGGTGAACTCTTTTTTGAACAGATCCACTGAAAATTATGATGTGGCAAGCACTTTGAATGAAGTTCAAAACTCTCATGGACATAAATGAGAACTATACACAATAGTCTTGATTTTGATGTAATTGTCTCTTCTTTTAGAACACCTTCAGCTGAGGCCCATGTGGAAACAAAAACTGAAAAACTGGCAAATTTCACTTGAAATAACAGACTGTGGGTTACCTCATGTGCAGGGACTGAGGGATTAGATCCCAGACCATCCTTCTCAGCTGCTGCAGGTTCCAGGACTCGACCTTCCTGGCACACCTCCTGCTGAACCTGCCCCTCATCTTCTCCATGAGACTGATTCTCAACATCACTAGGTCCCTCCTTTTGGTGTAAGAAAAACAAAAGAAACCAGTAATCAAAAAGCTCTAATCAAACCTGCTGAGTAGTAATTACAGTACTTGAGATGAGAAAGTTATGAAGCCCATAATTATAGGTAGATGAGGAAAACCATAATTACACCTCATAATTTACTGTGAGCAAGGTTATGGCAAAGGAAACCACTTACAAGAAGCAGTGCTGTAATTTTGTTATAAAATTTTAGAATAAATTGCAAGTGTTCTGACCTACACTGTTCATATTTCATTATATTAAGCAGGGACCTTGAACTGTGTGCTTCTGGACAGTCCTGAATGCATTTTTTAAAGGTTTAGCTTTTTCCTGAGGACTTGTACTGTAGACAGAAAGTGTCTGGTTAGACACCCAGACAGGATACTCCCCTGGGTGACCTGGAGATTTGCTGGATGTAGATTTCAGTATCTCACACAGTTTGCTAAAACCGCAATTCTGAGAACAATCTGGCTCTTTAACACCTCCCCTCTTCAGGGAGGGGATGACAGCAGCAAGACCCCTGTCAGCCTTTACATCTCCAACAGGAACTTGGCCTCTTCCCACTCATTATGGCTCCTGAACACTGCCCTGGTGTCAAAATTCCCCTTGTACCAGGGTGCACCACACAGGGCACAGCATTTCAAATGCAGCCTCACACATGCAAAGTGAATATGTAAATAAGAAATCTATTATAAATGAAAGCAAGTCAAGCACAACAACAGTATTCAGGCAAAATGGTCAGGAGATTTCACAATACAGCCAGGTGACTTGGAATGCAATATCCCTTGGAATGAGATACCCTCAGCAAACCACTAAAGAAAAAGAACTTCCTCTATACTAAGTGTGAATGTACAGGGCAGAATTAAGTGAGTTACCACATACTAAGTATCACATCAGACAAAATTAGCTCAGTGTAAACTTGAGGCTTTTCTTTCTCATTTCTCAATAGTCTCACCCCCACTGCAACTGAACTTGATACACACACCCTCAAATTTGAGTCCTCTGGTGTAATCTCATGTCCAGTTACCTGTGCTGGATGGGGTTTTTTCCCAGATTCATCACCTTCAATACCAACACCATCCTGATGTCTTTCCAGTTCTGCTTCACCACCCAGAACTGCACTGTCCAGAACATCCTCTTGGACCCTGTCAGGTCTCTCCATATTTGGGCTCTCCTTATCAGCCTCCTCCTGATTTGAAAAATGCAAAATGTTTACTATCAGTAAAAGTCACAGTACAAAATTTGCTAAGAAACTTCCCACTCCACAATCTGTCTACTCTATCTTCAGTTTAGCTTAAGGAATGAAGGAAAAGACTGAGGTAACCCAAATCCAGAGATTTGGAAACCCCTGCTCAGATCAGTTTGCCATTTTGGGACCTAAACCACTCTGGAACAGTTTCAGGGCAGGGTAAACATGATTTTTAATATGGTTATAGAAGTTTCTGATTAGACACATTTGCTAACTATTGATCTTGGACCTTCTCCAGAAATCCCAGTATGGACAGTTCCCACTGTGGTATTTTGATGGTCATCTCTCCCAGGAACTCTTATTACTCCATGGTCAGGTCAATGAGGGAGTGCTCCAAATCTTCCCCTCAGCTTAGCACACATTTACATTGGCATTTTTACAAGTCATTTACAACATCAATGTCCTGAGGTCCCACAAAAATCAGCAGTTCCAGGTTAGTGACCTCTCATCACCTGCAGTGATGAAATCTCTTAAACTCCTCATTCCTGGGAGTGTTCAAAGCCAGGTTGGATGGGGCTTTGAGCAACCTGGTCTAGTGGAAGATGTCCCTGCCCATAGCAGGAGGCTGGAACTGGATGAACTTTAACATCCTTTCCAACCCAAACCATTTTGTGATGGATTTTATGAAATCACAGCTATGTGGTGGATTTTGCATCATGGACAAAGCAAGTCCAAGCTGTGGGGGTTTGCAGAGACCACCACTTTGATCTCTTGCACTCTTCACATGAGCAAGGCTGAGGGGATGGTTTGGAGAGAACATAATTTATCATTCCTTTCATCAGATAAGGAAAACATGCCTCCCTAAGATAACACATTTTAAGGAATTACACATGGATTTCTAATGAACACAGACACACATACACACTGACATATATTAAAACACATTTGTCAGGTACCTGAACAGCCTGCCCCAATCTCTCCTTGCTGTGATGGATGTCCTGAAATGGGCTGTCTGACAGTACACTGCTTTCCTCCAAAACTGGAGCATTCTGCTTCTCTTTCTCTGACACATTTCCATTTACATCTTGACCCTAAGAGAAATGACAGAAAGGAAAATCTGCTTGTGTTACCATAAACATTATATTTTAACATCAAATCTCTGAATGGCAAAAATTATTATCTCTGGAAACAAACAGGACAAATACTGTGCTGCAGTCCTAAACAAGTCTCAGTGGTTTAAGAGAAGCTCTCAAAGCTCTCAGGCAGAGGTGCAGCTGCAATTTTCCCATCTCTACACCTTCTCCCTGTGTCCTGATCAAGAATACCTGCTCTAATTAGTGGCAAGAGAAAGTTACATGCATTTAAATGGAATTGTATTTAAATGGAAAACTGCTGTTTTAAATGTTAGTGGCTTGTTACAGACTTGTTATAACAAGTTATGAAAGTTCCTTCCACTTCTTGATTTATACACTTGTGTTTACAGGAGGCTTTCTTTCAGTGAAATTAAGGATGGAATACCCAGAAGACATTTGAGATGTCTCTTTAGCCAGTTTTCCATTGTTGTTACTGTCAATAAACTCACATCACTCATTTCCAAAGGCTCCTTCAGCTCCTCTGCTGAGGGGGTCTCCTCTGTAGAGATTGGAGTACCAGAAGTGATCTGTGTCTCTCTCCTCAGCATTGTGTCTGCCTTATCTTCCTTTCCTATTTCATTACCAAACCCATCTTTTAATTCAAGGGCTTCACTGAAAATGTTTTCCTTCTTTTGCTTGACATTTTCAAGTCTTTCTTCCAGACTTTTGTGTTCACTCTGAAGTGTTTCAATCTCATCCTTAATAAACTCCTGTTGTGGTGAAGAGGTGTTTTGTTTAACAGCTTCTGCCAAAACCAAACTTTTCTTTGCAGTGTCTTCACATTGACTGAGAGGTCCCTGTTGTTCCTTTAAACATGAAGAAAACATTTTACTTGAAAAGTATCTTCACTCAGTTTACCTAATGTTAAGATCTAAAGTCAATCCCTAAAATCATAAATACTTGTTTTGAACAACAAACTGTGTTGAAGGGTACATGCAGACCTATTTGCTGCAGAAAGTCAAATACTAAACCAGTAATTTTGTCAGCCATTTTTATTCAGAGAACACCTGAAACTAAAAGCATTACAGTGATAAAATAATCCCACAGCACACTGGGTGGTACATGATGATCCTTCCAAGTTCTGAACAGTAATTCCCTCCTTGCCTCCTCTCCTATTCCTTTTTCTCTTTTAGAGCTACAGAAAGTTCTGAAGGACAGGGAATTGCAGTGATCCATAACTGAGCTACTGCTTCAGCTTCTCTATGTTCACAGCTACAAGGCTGATTTCCATTCTGCCAAGGAGCAAAAGAATGTCTGCTTATGCATGAAGGACACTTCTTAAAACTGAACTTGGCTCACTGATATTTTTTTTTTAAATTTTCCACATTGGCTAAATTAAAGACACTTACTAATATCAAATTTAATAATATCTTTCTTAATTATGTCCAGAGAGGAAAAAACCAACAATCCTAACCAACCAAACTGAAGAATCCTGTGTGCTTGAGCTAGGACAATTCCTCCTGAACCTTCAGTTCAGCCAATAGTAAAGGTCCCCCCAGTTATTAAGAGTGGTTTTAGTCCTACAGTTATCTCAAAAAAGGAACATTACATACATTTATGTTAGAAAGGTTTTGTAGCTTTTCAGTTTGACACCATGAACAGTTCTCTTTTACAAATGTGATGGTCTCCATAATGCAGAAACTGCAACATACCTGTGATTTCAACTGGGTTTGCTCAGCTGATGGTTGTTCCATTGCTGGACCATCACACTCAGCAAGCTTCTCAGAGACAGTTTTCAGCTCAGTGCTCAGGCCTGTTACCACATCCTGAACCTGCTGCTGCTCTTGAACAGGGCTTTCCAATGTCTGCATGATGGTCTAGAAATCAAGGAGTTCCTAGGATTAGTCCAGCATTATCTCAAACAATCAATCTGCTACAGATTTTCCAGGACCTCACCAGCACAACAAACTTGCTTTTTTCCCATAAAATATCTGGCTAACCACAGGTTGAACACAAAATCATCTTGCTCTCTTCCCAGCACATCATGGACTCCATCATGAACAAAATTTTTATGAATAGCAGGAAGCAGGAGGGTTGGCATTTTATAGGATTGTATTTGTAAAAAGGATGTTTTCCCTTAAAATAGGTGAAACACTAGTGGTAGAATACTTCACAGGGTACAAATACAATTTGCAGTACACTGGATGAAACCAAGAACAAGCAAGATGCTGGAAAAGAATTTTTCAGATGTCTTCCAAAAGGAAGGAAACCTACCATGGCTTGAAGAATGTAAGAACAAATGCTTCATGTTATAGCTCTCCAAATCTGTTTATACAGGTACAAAATGTTCTTCACATTTACTTTGGTCTCATTTGTTTCAGTATTCATCCCTCATTGGGAGAGAGGGAGAAATTCCCTGCCCTTTTTCAGAGGAACTTCTTCCACTCCCAGCTTTACCCACAACCTTCCCACCTGAATGACACCACAGCTGAACAGTGAAAACTGCACCCAACAGGAAAGGAAAGAGACTGAGGTCCCAACCTGGAGCTGGCTGAGCAGATTTTCATGTTGGTGCTTTAATTCCAGCCACTCTGCCTCTGTGAAGCAGGGATCAACAGTGTGGCCCTGTAGATGCTCTTCCTGGCTTTTCAATTTGCTAAATTGAGAAGTTAAGGCTTCTGCTTTCTGCAGGAGGTCAGCATAGTTTGCCAGCTGAGCTTGCTTCTCCTCCAAACCAGGCTGAAGGGCAAAAATCTCCTGCTGCTCTTTCTCCAGTTCCATTAGAGCCCGTCTCAGATCCTCTTTGCTTTGCTCATATTGCTCCCTGTTGCACTCAACTTGCTCTTGAGGGCTAAGACAAAAAAAAGCTGTGTTTAATAGTGTTTAAAAAACAAATGTATTGACCACCTAGAAAATGTCAAAATGTGAACAAGTCAACCATGAGAACAAACATGAGTGTACTGAATATTTTTTTCTCCAGATTTTAAATTACTTATCAGACTGGAATTTTCAAGGTGAGGAAAAACACTGAAGTTATTGCAGATGAACTGGACTTAAATGAAGGACAAATTACTAACCCTCTTAAACCTTAACCTATAAACCCACAGTTTCTGACATCTGAGATGTGATGCTCATGTTTTGTGTTCTGCTTTTCATTGAAGCAGAAATTCTGTTTAAAAAACTACAATATGGTTATGAATCTGCTTTCTTTGACTTCCCATGAGAGCCTCCTGAAAGGGAATGTTCTGTAGAAGATACACATCTCATTATTTGGGCAGGGGAGTGTTTCAGAGACACAGAAAACAAAATCAGTATTTGCAATATGGAGTGTGTTAGTACTATCCAGTGATTATTTTCCTGACCTTTACATTGGATTTCTCTTTGTGTGCTTTACAAGCATGCATGCTGATCTGCTGCAGGTGAACAGGTTGCATTTACCCATAGGAAGTATGCAATGAGACAGAAGTAACATTTGTGTGTTCACATTTAGTGATGGGGCTCAGATACCTTCCAGATGGAACTTAAATGCCAGCACTCGAAAATGTGATCCCACACAAACAAATCCAAATAAATAGTCTGGATTTAATTCTGTAAAGTACAGCAGGATAATCAAGGACAAAAGCAAAGCTTCATTGTTTTGGGTTTTGCCCCTCAAGATCCATATTTTTTGGCAAACAAACAAAGCACAGCCTCACACACGTGAAGAGCTCTCACATCAAATTCAAGTTCCAGCTCCTCACTTCTGCTGTTCCTGTGGTGCAGCTGCTGCTCACAAGCCTGATCCTGCAAAGTCCTGAGCATCTCCTCAGGCATGCAGAGCACCTCCTCTCCTGTCTCCAGCACAGTGTGAAGAGGATGCTCTGCATTCTGCTGTGCTGGATCCAACACAGCCAACGCTCCACCTTCCTGAGCTGTTTTTACTGAGAGCTCAATAACAACAGGAGGCAGCAGAAGATTCTCTGGCTGTTCATGGCCACACCAGAAAGTATCCCTGGCTATTCCCCACCTGACCAGTCAGGCCAAACTGTGACCTGCCCCCCACAACTCTGCAGAAATACAACTATTTCTGTAGCTATCTCGTCCTGCTCCCAAAGAACAGAATTTAATGGAACTGGTGCAGGAAGAAGAGAAAAAACTCAGTACAGCAGTAAGTGATCTCCACTGCCTCTTGGCAAATTCCACAGTACCTGCTGTATTCAGTGGCCAGCTGACAGAGCTCTTCCCACTTTTTCTGGAGCTCAGAAATAGTCTGCTGAACCTCTGGCTTCTTGTTCTCATTTCTCAATATAGTTTCTCCTAGAGAGACCATGCTCTGTATTTTGGCCTCACCTTCATCCCTGAGAGTTGTGATTTCCTGTATTAAATAAGAAGCAGAAGCAATGCATATACAACTATTTTTGGTCACAAAATAAAAGGTATTATCATTATTTTTTTCGTTCTTTTCACTCTGTTCAAGACAACAGAAGTCTTTTTACAATGTATTACATAACTGACACATAGATAGATCATTTAATTTTCAAAGTCTGGGATAATTAAGCTGATTTATTAATTATTCTCTACAAAGAAGACCCATATTGTGCTGACAAATAAAAAAAATGCTCAAGTGACAAAACTACAGGCCATGAGCAGTGCCAGTATCTTTCAGAAGGTACTGACTCATCAAGCATTAGCTTGAGGTGGAAGGTGAAAAAGGAATATATTTAACACAATACCTTTATCTGATTTATCCTTTCATTGGATGGCAACTCAGTTTCTTGTGAACTCATTTTATTAAGAGCCTCCTCAAGCTTTTTGATCCAGCAAGAAACATCCTGGGCAAGGTCTTCAAAACTTTGTCCTTCCACTGGAAGTCTCTCAGTACTCCCTGCCATTTCACTGACTTGTGTTATCAGTGCATGGTACCTTCTAATAAGATTACTGGCCTCTGAAAGGGTTTCATATTCTGCCAGCCCAGCCTCCCTCAAGGAATCTGCCAGCTGAGCCAGGGAGTCAAATGGTTTCCTGAAAAATAAAAAAAAAATAATCAACATCTCTTTGTTGTAATGACATGGAACAGTCTTATTTAGAAGACAGTTCTTAGAGAGCAAAAACTCAATACCTCTGCATTAATAGTGCTTTGTAGACATTTTCAAGTTCTGTATCATCTTTATTGATCTCTTTTACTTTTTCCTCCTGAACAGAGAGCCATTCTTCCAAGGCCATGCTGCTTTCTTCAAGGCTAAAGGAGGTATAAACACAGACTCAGGTCAAAATAAGAGGCATTACATGGCTAAAACCTGCTGGCAGCAGTGTTTTGCTGAAAAAATAACATAAATTGTCTGACCAAGCAAAATTTTAAACACAAGCCTAATTTTAACTATCTCCATTCATGTCACTTAAAATGTCTGTAGTTTCCACAAAGGTCTGCTAGAAATTGAAAAAAAAAAATCCACATGAAGCCTACAACAGAACATTTCATTAAAATACCATCTTTTATAAAAAGAAGGGCTGTTTGCCATTCCCTGTGGCTCTTTAATAATGAATCATTTTGTACCACTTGTGATTAAAATGTCAGACACAAGATTAGTTCCCTACCCACTGAGCTGCTGCAGAGAGGCACCAAGTTCCTTCTCTCGTTTCTGACATTTGGAGATCAACCTTTGCAGTTCTGCCTCTTGATCTCTCACACGACTGTTGAGGTGGGTAATGTTTGCTTTGGGCAAGTAAGGCTTCACTTTGTTCAATAAAGCTTTGACCTCCTGGATGTCTCTATCTCTGCCTTCAGATGTTAGGAAGTGCTGAAAAAGAGCACAAACACAAGATGCATTTGTCAAATTTGCTGTAGGTATTTATGTTACGAGAGCTTTTCAGCTCCTGTTACCTCCACCAGTATTTCTTTCCAGCAATTCCAGTTCCTGAAAAGGAATGTGTGTTAATTCACAGTTTGCTGACTGTCCCACATGTAAATGGAAAAGGTGCTGTTTGTAAAATAAGGAGAAAGTGGAGTTGGTGACTCCTTTTCTCTTTGGTACTGGTACACAAACAGGCAAGCAGCATCCAAATCTAGCACTGACATCACTCTATCTCCTGCTGCTGCTTAACTGTGATTGTTTTCTGCAGATGTTGTGGCTTTTCCGTCTGTTTTCTGTTCATTCTGTCTGAGTTGGGAGAGAAAATCTGGCTACAACAAATTAAATGCAAATTTTTCACATCTGAGTCCATTGGGGGTCAGAATTTCATGCTCCTCTCTACATATTTGACTTTCTTCAGCCTTGCACACTGAAGTATTTGGTCAAGGTCCACTGACTTTCATTAACTTCTGTCCTGTCTCTCACTTGCCCAAGTTGTTGAACCTGAACACTGACACTTCATTTCAATTAAGTTTTATTTTCATTGGCCTTATTTTCCTAATGCTTTAAGTTATATGAGATGTTCTTTCAGCCTCAAGTTATAAAACCACTGCAGTTGAATTCAGTTCCAAGAATAGTCTCCTGTGTAAACAGAACAAAACTTCAAGACCTACCAGTGTTAGAAATATTTTAATACTTTACCTTTAGCCTCTGTAGTCTTTCTTCCAGTATTGGTTTTGTTTCTGAGGGCTCAAAGCAATCTTTCAGAGACAGCTGAGTGCTGCTGAACCAGTCATTAAAATTCTTGCACTGACCTGAAAAAAAAGGTATATTCCAATTTTTTTCATTAATTGCATTGTGTAAAAGAAAATCATATTTAACATAAAGATTTCAGACAATTTTCAATTACATTTATCAGTGCTACTGTCAAAGGTTGCTTTTTACTACAGAACATGTGACTTAAAATGCTGCAGCTCTTGGGTTTTTTTTTAGCTAACATTAGTTGACAATCAACACACCTGTTCCCTAGCACAGACAGTCTGTTATACACAGAAGTTTGGATAAACAAGACCTGGAACAGCCTAGTGGAAACTTTTCTCATTTCCACACAAATTAATACTATTTAAAAACATTTGAAGATATGAGACTATCTGTGGGCCAGATTTCCCACCTGCAAAATCCCCTGTCTGCTTAAAGCAAAGAGTAATAACAATGTTTATTCTTGTAACTAATTTTGTATAAGAAAAAAAGGGAAAAAATTTGGATTTCTGCATTTTTAAATTAAATTCTTTGACATTTGTTCCTGAATTACACTTTAAACTTCTTTTATCTATTTTTTGAATGCAAAAAATAAAAACCAAAATACTTTGATTCAGACTGAGTGGTTTGTTGGGATCAAACCCCTTTTTTCTGCAAATCTTTATCTTGCTCAGAACCCTGAGCCAGTTTGGGATATCAAAGCAGTTTCAGACACCTGACCAATTAACTGCATAACCTTGAAGTCATTGTGGTGATCAGTGCAAACCTGTAAAGGTAAAATAATCATGAAAAGTGCTCACTTACGATTCAAAACACCAATGAAGTGATCTTGAAGCACATGTTTCTTGTTATTAAATAAATCAGTGACACATTTGAGCTGCTTATTTAATTCATCCACATCAGGACAATCCGTCTCTTCCTGGAGTAATGCCACAAGGTGTTCTTGTTGCAGAATTTTCTGGTGTATCTCCTGAGGTTAAAAAAAAACAAACAAAAAACCACAAAAAAAACAAAACAGGAAAGGTTTTAAAAAGGAAGTTTTGAAGGGCAATCAGAAGTTCACTGTAGAGAGCTGCTTTGGTACAAACTAGAGTTTTGCAGAAGGGTTTAACCCTGTTTATGTGTCAAAATAATTTCTTAAATTATATTGGCATTAACAAGGCCATCAGTAGGTAGGTATAAGCACTAAACTCTCCTTGAGCAGTGTGTGTACACCTGTATGCATCCATAATCACACAGAATAGGTGTGTGAATAGTGCCATTGTATGTTCCAGGGCATAAAACACTTACAAACTAAAATGCCTTAGCTGCCACAGGCATTAGTCCACCCCCTAAATTCCTTCTTCTGTGTGTCAAGACCTCATGGGCTGAAAGGTATCTTAAAAGGAGCTAGAGAATTAATTAAAAGCTCTATCTTTCCTCCAATGGCTGGGATTTCACTGCCCCAAACAGTAGTGGTCTGACACCCACAATGTGCGTAATCCACTCACTGCTCCACAGGAGGTTTAAATCTCGCCAGCCTAAGCCTCCAAGCTCGAGTTTCAGCAAATATTTGGCTGAAATTGTCTGCTGGGAGCTCCCCTTGCAGTCAGGCTCAGGTGGCACAAAGGAATTCTCTGTATATTACCCAGTCTTGGAAAATATACAACATAAAAAACCCACTGCTGCTTGAACATATCCTGGGTGGTGAAATTGTTGCTGTGCCTAGGATTAATCATTTCCAACAGCTGCAAGGGTTAACTAAATATATCTGGTAATTCCAGTAAAAAGAGGCTTTTCTTCCATGTTTCTGGCAGCTCAAGGAAATATTCAATCCAGGCTCTTCACTTGAGTTATTCCAGCAGTTTACAATTTACACAGGATGAACACTTATGAACACTTGACCAAGAGAGAAATTATGAACAAATGCATAAAATACACACAATTTGTGGCATGCTACCTCTAGTTTAGTAAAGATCTCTAAGGTGTCTGAAGGAGATAAAGCTTTGAGAAGTGATTCAGTCATTCCAATCTGTGTCTTGGCCAGATCAAGGTCTCCTTTTAGTTCTGCTGTATTCACAGTGAGGTCACCGGTCCCTCGCTTCGCTGACAAGAGCTCTTTTATTAGCTCCATTTTTTGCACAACAGATGATCTGATGACCTTAAAATTGGAAATAAACATCCATCAATTATACTGGATTGATTTCCTAGAACATTACAAAAAATCCATGATAAGCATAAAAAAGAATTAAGTGATCTGAAGTCCAGACGTTTCAATTACAGTTTGTTTCGATTTGCTTCCCTCCCACTCCAGAAACTGAAAAACATTTAAGTCCTGCTTTTCTGAGGAGGAATGATCTCAGTTCATCTTTATTAGCATATTTACTGGTGCTGTTTTATTAACAAATTTATTTGTCAATCTCTCCAGTGCCTACTCTGAGCTGGATAAAAACCTGACGCGAGCTTCGGCTGCCATGAAAAAGCAGCTCTCTGGCAGCTCTCTTTGTAACACACCTCCCTGCAGTGATTCCACTGGGGAAAGTCCCTCACAATGACCCAAAAAAAGGCCAGCAGAGAGGCTGGGAGCTCTGGCTCGAGACTGAACCTCATCCTTGACTTGCATGAGGCAGCAGCTCAGTGGGATCACATGTGGAACACCACCCCAGGGACTCAGGGCATCTGGTGCTCTCGAGGAGCACAGCATGCACAGCACAAGGTTGCTGAGTCCTTCCTAAGCTCCTTAGATCACTTTACCCAGTGAAACTCCCCTGAGTTCACTGCCTGCTGAGGATAAACACAGAAATAGCTCAACAGGTTCAAGCTCAAGGTGCATCTGACAGGTGCTGCGAGAGACGATTACAGAACTGCTGCAGGAGCGACGTGAGCTAAACGCGGTCTCAAACAAGGATTTATTCTTTGCTGTGTGAAGCTAACACAGAAAGATGAAGATTTCCTTGTGATATCCCAAAGGAAAACATTGCAGTGAACATCACTCTGTGCAAGAAACCCCACATTATCAAGCTGCATTAAGCCATGTCCAGGCAAAGACAGGGTTTAAAATTGACAGTCAGCAAAGCTGAGCTCCTGGGATCCCCAAAGGAGTGATGAGGTCCATCATGCCCAGCAGTTAAACACCAAATATCACTGCCAGCAGCCTCTCTGGGCAGGCCCAAGTGCCTAAAAAGGCACAGAAATGAGAAAGACCTTTGTGTTTAAAATGACAGGTTTGGTTCTAACAGCCCCTAACAGCCCGAGAGATAAAACAAATGAAATGCCACTGCCCACTAGCAAAAAAATGCCTCCAACTCTCCTTGAGTACATTTAAGTAAAACCAGTAACTGATTTTGGCAAAGGCAATACTAGAAGCAGGGCTATAGTAAAGAGTACTGGTGTATCAGCTATAAAAGTTTCTTTGTACCTGTAGCTCCAATGGAGGTTCATTACTATTCAGAAGTTCTTCTATCTCAGCCACTGTGTTGTCAAACTTTTGGAGTTTCTGCTCTTGGACACGTAAGCATGCCTAAAAGTGGAAAAAACACATTGGTAACTGTGCTTCCCCCAAATTAAATCTCAATGTTTATGTTAGAAAATGATATTAAAATATTATGACTATGCATTTTGGCATACAGAGGTGTCACAATTTGTTCAGTTCCTGATTTTCATTTTAGCAATTCAGGCATTTTTTTTATTCGAGTCAGAAACACCCTGTACTTCTCAGGCAAAGCAGCTGATAATGCAAATACAGCACATATTTAAGAATCTTAATTATTTTGCTTCAAGTAAATTTGCAGTAAAATAATTTTAATTTTGCATTTATGTCTTGCTGCTTCTATTAAAAGGGATATTCTCAGATGTCACAGAACTGGCATCCTGGTCGTATGTGCTTTGGTATGGATGTGATAAAATACAACACACACTGTAAGCACTTTTTAAATGTAAATCTTTTGCATATGAAAAGACCTCCACTCATTTGAATGTATGTTGGAACAAGTCAGTAATGTGAAGGTAAAATGCCAGCTTCAACTTATCAACAGGATAACGACATTGTCTCATATTCCCAAATCGATATTCCAAGCTCCCTGAGGACAAGGCATTCCTTTTGTAGTCTCTGTACAAGCAATCATCAAAACTCATTCATGTGCTGCAGCCCTTAAAAGAGTTTGCATTTGTATACAGGCTATAGGGGAAAGCAGAACTTCTCTCACATTATTTATACTGGAATTATCCTTAAATACAGTCCAATAATTCACTGCTCTGTTCTTTTGTGACAAGCTCCCTGAAAACACATCCACCAGGTGCTCTGCTGGGCACTCACAAAGGACCTGGGTTTCAACCCTGTGTAACAGGATACACATTGCAACAGTTGGGGGTCTTTTTGGAATTAACATAAATGTAGAGATGTTTCAGGATCAACAAAAAAAGAGAAATAATAAAGAGATAAATGAACCTGATGCCCTCAGCACTTGGAATCGTTTTACAAAAATTCCAAAGCATTGGGTTCAGTTTTCTCTCCTTCTATTCTGCTTGTTTAGTAGCTCATGGGAACATGGCTTCTGTGTCCCTTGCCCTCTTCTTCCTCCTCTTTTGAGCCCTGTCTCTCACAAGGAAGCAGCAGAGTAACCTCAGTGTAGCCACTCCCAGCACAGCCCTTCCCAAGGAGCAGCAGAGTCATGCCAGGGGCAAGGTCACATCAGGCTGGACTTGAGCAGTTTCCAGGTAACAAAGTGGCCCTAAAGATGCATTTTCCAGCTCATGCATTTTCACTGAGCATCCAGGAACCTAAACTACTCCAGGTAAATTCTGACAATACAACAGTAAAGACAACAATGATGTGACAAAATATCCACTGCTGCACAGTGGATATGCCACTGTTCCCTGGTGGAGATCCATACACAAAGAGCACCTTGGCTTTTTACTGCTCTGCAGAGTAAAACAAATGAGCAGAGCTAACAGTAGGAGGAAAGCTGCAAACAAGCATAATAAAAACCAGGCCATTTGTAGCTTGTAAACACTGAGGAAAAACTGCCTGCAAATTTTCAAACAAGAGGATATGTCATGTATTTGTGGCTCAATCACACTCAGGCAGGAAATTATTTTTAGTGTAGTAGACACTGGTTATGACCACAACAAAGCAGCACAGCTGGTCCATTGTGGCCCTAAAGATAGAAATTAAAATATTTACCCCTGCACGTGAAGCTTTCAATTGCACAGACCTAGTGCATGTGTCTTTACACCCAGCTACACCCTGATTGTGAGAATTAATGATATAATCTGTGCCAAAGGGGCATGGGCAGCCCAGGCTCTGCTGCTGTCTGCCCTTGTGCAGCCCCTGGAGATGCCCAGCAGCCACTCTCTGCTGAGGCTGCAAAAAGTTACAGTGAGGAAAACACTGGGATGGGGAAAATAAACCACCTCTGCAACCTCTCCTTGAGCTGTGCTTGCCCAGCTGTCCCAGAGGCTTCAGCATCTTCACTGATAGGCCATTTCTACCTAGAAAACTAATCAGTAATACACACTCTTTGCTTTTTTCCTCTGTGCACCACTGTACTCCAGGCTACAAGCTTTACAGGCCTTCTCTTTGCTCCATGTTCGTACAGCACAAAGGAATGAGGGGTTTTTGCAGTTCAAAGCAGCATTTGCAGTGTTGCATTGACTGCAAATCATTTGCTACACATATACACTATCTGTGCACTAATTTCTAAGACTTGTATCCCCAAATAAAGGCAAGATCCTAAGTGAAACCACCCATGCAGATATAACTGCAAATGTTACAACTTCCTCTCTGCTGGTATTTCTATGCAATGTGCATGTTTATAGCCCAAAGCCCATATCACTGCAGTATAAATGAAAGGTAAAAAATTTCCATTTCAATTACCTTCAGCTGAGTGAGGTCCTC
Organism: Notiomystis cincta; assembly: GCA_013398075.1. Taxonomy (NCBI): domain Eukaryota; kingdom Metazoa; phylum Chordata; class Aves; order Passeriformes; family Notiomystidae; genus Notiomystis; species Notiomystis cincta. The sequence continues at coordinate 114,858 of VZRX01024050.1, read as the reverse complement.
CTCAGTCAGGCAATGGTCTTCTGCATTCTTGAGCTCTGCGTTTGCCCAGGCGTCGATTGTGCCAGACAAACTCAGGAGTTTGTCCCACAAAGCCTGAGCTCTCCCCAGATTGTCACAGTAGTTTTCAGTCTTTTCATTGATCTATCATCAGATTGGTAACAGAAAACACACAAAGATTTCAAAAAATGCTGAGTTATATTGTTATAAATTGTTATATTGCTTTTTGTAAAAGCAAAAGCAGCACAATAAAATCAGAGTGAGATGAAGCCACCCATAAAAACAAGTGCGGCAAAGGGGGGGGAAAAATCTCGTGTCTTCACAGTAAACTGGTCATGGAGAAGATATTTAAATCCCTGCCACACATGTCACCAAACATACCAATCACAACAGCAGCTTGCCAGTTTTAAGGCAGGTTTAGGAAGGAGCCTTGCTCATTAATGTTTATCTACTCCCAGTAAATACCATTTAATCTCAGTATTGATGCACTGCTTAGATCGACAGTGGCGAACATTTCTCACCAAAAGCACCAGCACTGTAATTTTCCAGATTGTCTCCAGAGTCTAAATCCATAGAAGTTGTTATGGAAGCTTACAGATTCATGCAGAAAGCACAAATATTGCCTTACTGCATTTTCTAGAGTTATTTACTGCCAAGGAGTACTGATGATATAAACTACCTGAGAGATCAGAAATGTTACACCCATAGATATTCTGCAAGCTTTGCTCTGGTAAACACTTGGATTTATCTCTTAAGAATCTCTGCCATATTGCACTTAATTTATTCGAAATATTACACCCGTGTCAGAATCAATTACTATAATGCATAACAGATAAGACCACCCTGATAATTTACTTTTTACATACATCCAGCCATCTGTCCACAATAATGTTAGCCTCATTCTCGAACGGAGGCTCCTCAAAGCTCCTCATTTTATTCAGCTGGAATTGCAGGTTTTTGCAGATCTGATTTATTTTGTCTACATCTTCAGAGTGATCATTAAATTCCTCTTTTGCCTCTTCAATCTGTGAAAAAGATCACATTGGATATTTGTGAGCATATTTGCTTATGATTGTTTATTCAGCAAAATATTTTTAACTGATTTGCTGAGGTTTTTTGCTTAGAGAAACAACAGCATTACACAAAATAATCTGTTTTATACAATATGTTGAGACTAGGAATGCATCCTGTGTTGTTATATCCCTGCCATGCTGACAGGAATATTTCCCTGTTAGAAATCCATATCATTCTGTTATTGGCTGCAGAACAGCTGAGTGGGAATATGGATAATTTATTTCTAAGAGAGAGAAAACCACAATTTGCTTTTAAAGTCCTAAGTGCCAGATCCAAGGGGACTATACATCCACACACAGAACCTTGATTACAGAGATAAACAATGCACAGTGTGATAATCATCTGAGACACTATTACAATCCTAAAATACAACCTGCATTCTGACCCCCAGGTTTTGAAATATTTACAAAAAAAAAAAAAACCAACAAAACTTAAATCCTACTTAAACACAGACACTGTCAAATATGTCACTGCCAGAAACTGAAATGTTTCCTTCTCCTACTTTCTATTTAAACACCAAGCTGCTTCTTTGTTTTTAATTGGAATGTCAGTGTTTACAAACAACATGGAAGCTTCCTGGAAAGGAAACACTGACCTCTAGTGCTAGGCACTTTGATGTTAACAGCTCTCCTTGATTCCCACAGACATCCTGGGAAATTCCATCTTCCCACACTGACACTCGGGGCAGGAGGGCAGAGCAGCTCTCACAAAGCAGAGCAAGGCAGAGGACTTCCTCTGCTATTGTTTCATATAATGCTAAGTAACAAATCATCAGCACTCCAGGATGTGCCTGTACTGTGCCACAGCAATTTCAGACCACAGCTCTGGGAGTGGGAATTGCACAGCTCAGGGTGAGGAGAGAGGGTTGTTCCCAGGGAGGGATCTCCAGACAAGCAGGGGCTGGGACATGCAGGCCATGTCCCCCTCGCAGCAGGAGCCCAGGTGATACAAGGTGCCCCAAATCTCACTGGTGGGACCAAGGAGAGCCCCTGCCTCAGCTAAAGGGGGCTGGCACAAGCAGACACCATCCCACTGCCTGAGGGAGAACACCACTGACATTCCTTCCTAAACTGAACCATCCCAGGCACAGCCTGAGAGCAAACACTCCTGGATGGTGTGGGTGATGCCTCATCAGAAAGCCTAAAAATAGGATCTGAAGCATCAGTTATATAACCCAGGATGTGTGAAACCTGTGCAGTAAAGTGGTCATGATGGACATGCTGCTGCTCACTGATCTGTTAACCACACACAGCTACACCCAGTGGCTGTATTCATTTAGTCAAGAAACTGGCTGTCACATTTCTGCCTGAAAAGGTGGCAAACTTTAAACTAAATGAGGGGTGCCTAGCAGCACCTGCTCATTCAGTATGAGCAGCTCATCAAGTAATGAAAAAGCTACTGCAAAGGTTTAACTGCTGTCACAGACAGCTTGGAGCAAAAGGACAGGACTTAATCTCACCTTCATACTAGATCCTAGTTCTTCCATGGGGTTTGGTTTTGGTTTATTAATCCCTCTCCTTTAACAAGACTTTGATTCATGCAGCAAAAATAGACTTAACAAAGAAAATGTCCCTAAATGTATTTTGGAAGCCAAAGTAAAAGCAAGGCCTTAACATCTGTCCTGAAGGCTGAGGGTACAAGGGCAACTCTGCACCTGAATGCTCCCAGGAAAGGCTTTTCTTTCCTTTCAACAAAGTTCTTGTTACTCACCTTTGCTATCAGTCTGTTCAAATTCTCCTTCCCCATGTAAGAAGTTTGCTGGGAAAGCACAATCTCCTGTTTCTGGATGATGCTGGTCAGACTGGCCTTGCAGCTTTGATACTGCTTCAGGAGCTCCAGAACCCTTGCACACTGCTCCTGGCTGTTAAAAAGAGATGTATTATTTATGGCCTAACCAGCCTCAACCTCCTGTCTGCTTCCTTCTCCTGTATTCTCACACATGAGGAGTTTGACAGTTGTGTTTGGATGAGAGAAAAGGAGTGAACTGTACCAGCCTTAAACCCTGCAATAGTGTGTGGTACCTGTGTGGTATCAAGACAGTTTTTGGAATCAGAAATGCCCTTCACCATCATGTATCTCTGATGCACATTTAACTGTGATGAGCAGTTGTATTCATGTGATGCTCTCCACCTGAAAGGTGAGCTCAGTCACCAGTAAACTGAAATACCATGTGCAGCAGACCTCCCAGCAGTTTGGATGGTGGACATCAGCCCATCCTTCAGTGGGGTTTGAGAACAGGTTACTCCCATCTGTGCAAGCCATGAGAATTAACCAGAACTGTGCCAGTCCATGCAAAGCTTCTGAGCATCTGCAAAAACCATATTTGAAGCACAGACCCTCTGGGTGATCAACCATAGCCTTTCCCAGTCCTCATTCTCACAGATAAACCAGTTTCCTTTTATTTTGCTGCACTGGACTTTTCCCAGCTGTCCTTTTCCATTTGTTTCAGTTTCTTTTCTTTTTCAGTGTGTTGGCATGAAATTCACAGCCAATACAGAGGAAACTCCATTCCTAGCAACAGCCAGGCTTTTCTTCTGGACACAAATAAAATCCAACACATCACTGCATACCTGCTAAATGATGGCATTGTGATGTTTTGAAAATATGCAAAATTCATGAACTTTGGCTGCCAACTTCTTGGCTAATGACAATTTATATCATCACAATGGCAGTATCTGCCACTGCACCTTCACTTTAAGGTATGGTCTAGGGCTTTTTTTCTGTTTGATTTCACAAGCAAACTTCTTACTTGAACAACAGTACTTTAAAATGCAATTTTTTCCCCTTACCATTCAGCAAGCAAGAGCTTTGTATCCTCCCATAACCTCTCTGTAACTCTGCACTGCTCCTTCACTTCCTCTGCTTTCTCCTCATCAATCTGTGGGAGCTTATTAGCAATTTCTTGCATGGGTTTCATTTCAGCAGCAGCACGATCCAATTCCTTTTCCAATTCTGTTAATGATTTTATCCTTTATTAGGAAAAAAAATGAAATACAGCCTTATATTAAAGTAAGCCCTTGATTTGGTTCACAATGTAATTATTAAGTTCCCTGGAAATTCATCCTGAGCTCCACATACTGTATTAAATGACATCATAAAAAGTCTAATTTGATCTTTAATTCATGTAATCTGACAGAGGCCCTCAGATGAGCTATGCTGACCTCAGCACTGTGACAAAGTAACCCAGATACTGAAGGGCACTTGTGACTGTATGGACACAGTGAATTAATTTGTATTAAAAGGCAAGAGCAGTCTGTCCATCTTACACTGCAGAGTTTCAGATCAGGTGCATCAGTGCCCAGCAAGGGAACTCATCTCCCTGTTTGACAGTTTTCTTACTGAAAACTAAGATCACAATACCAATCTCCTATTTTTTCTTTCTTCAATGCTGCTTCAAACACACATATATACAGGAGTTTAAAGAAAAAAAATGGGGAAGGCTTCCTTTTTTAGGCTCTGATGGAACAAATAAAACAAATTCACAGCTTCTGTCAGTGTTCCACAAATACTTCAAACTTCACTGCTCTCTTGCAGAGGAGTCACAGGCTGCCTCCACTGAAATGATGAAATTAAAAAAGAGCATTAAAAAAGAATTCACCTTTTTTGAATAGCTGGAATTGTTGGATCCTTCAAGCCTATTTTGTTAATTTTGTCACGTAGATCCTGGATGTTTCTAAGGAGCTCACTGTTTTTTCTGGAAAAAGTCTTGTATGAGTCTTTTTCTTCTGTAAGCACCTGCTCACTTGGGGGACCATAAATTGCATTTAGCTCTTCAGACAAAGCCAGAACAAGGTTTTCACAGCAAGTCCTTCTCCCACACTCAGCATCTTCCAAACAGATATCAACAGTCTTCAGGTGTTCATCCAAACATTTTGCCTCTTCTGCCATGTGAGAAACTTCTTGTGCAACCTCTCTCAGAGCTTTTCCTCTTACTTCAGGTTGATCTGGAGGATCTGGGACATATTTGATGGAAGACTGGATCTTCCTCAGGGAGGCCATAAAAGCTTCCAGATCTTTAAGGACTGTCTCACGGATCTGCATTTTATGGCTCATTTCTTCAAGCTGGTTTTGATAGTAAATCATAATTTTGCTTGCAGCTTGAAGGTCTATTGGATTAAATTCATCCCTTGCTGAACTATCTAAGTGTTCCAATTGTTTGCACACTTCAATCTGATTTAATATGGATCTCTGCAGCTCCTGAAATTGAGAGAATGACCAACAGTGTTATCAAGTGAAAGAAAACATATATCCTATATTCAAGTTGAACCTATGGCTGAAAAACAAATTACACTAGCAGTAAAAAAATATGCTAAACAGGGTGGTTAAGATAGAAAACCTATTCTGGATGCCAGTGGAGGGAAGAAAAAATACCAAAATCATCAAATAAAATGGTATTCCACACCCAGGGAATTTGATCAGCACTACAGAATGCTCAAGACTCCTTCCAGCAATCAGACAAGAAGGAAAGATGATGATAGTCCTGGGACTGAAAGCAGCAGGCTCTCACAGCAGGACATCAGTCACAGCACAGGCAGGCACACAGATATTTATTGCTCTGCCATCTTTTCAGTTCTTTATGCTACACTTTTGGAGCAGACTTCCATGCATTTAAAAATGTGCTGGTGCAGCCTGCAGGCTCTCTGGTTACAGCCCTCAAAGAGCAGCATGTCAGGGTTGTGAAAACCCAGCTGTGCACAGAGCTGGGCAAAAATTCTGGGTCCTTGCAGCCAGAACTGGTCAGACAGAGGACACATGCTCTCTGCCCTACAGCTTGAGAGACCTAAACCCTACTTCACTGGAGAGCCAAGGGCAGGCAATGCAAACTTTCAGCTCTGTGTAGCTGTCAGAGTGCTCAGCCCTGAGGGCAAGCCAAAAATAAAGCAATATTCACCCTGCCTGGGCATCAGATACTGATAACAGGTGGACAATTAGTGCACCCACAGAGCTTCTAAACCCAACCTGGGCTGTGCTGAGTTACTCCAGCAGATGTGACACAAGGCTCATAATTTAACAGCACATTATGTGTATGACTCCACAAAGTGAAATAAGGCCAGGTGGGAACACCACAAATCTGCATCAAAAAAAGGTCCTAACCTGCAATGAAATGTTCACAACAATGGCTTTTACAGCAGAACTCACTGAGGGTCCCTGGTTGGCTCCCAGGACCAAAGATGTTTTAAACACAGGGATTAAAATGCTGTTAGAGATTTTAGAAGGTTTGGGAAGTCTCATCAGCAGTGCCAGCCTCCTGAGTGAAAATCCCATGAAGTTCCCCACTTCCTAGACATTAAAACCTCTCCTTGCTAGGGGCTGTGGTCTCTGCATCTGCCCTCACCTTCAGCTCCCTATAGGCAAGGTCACTGTTCATCAGATTGAACTGCTGGATGTCCTTTCTCTTCAGCCGCTGGTCTAACTCACAGAGAAGGATGGACTCATTTTCTATTGGCAAAACAATTTCCAAAGCAGTCCTTAAAGAGTTCATTCTGCAAGGAAGGTAACAAAACATGAACTGGGAAAGCAAGCAAGAAAAGACACGCGATACTTTTAAGCACAAAAAGCCACAAAAATAATGTAACTGCCTAACAGATTTAATCCTCCCCCTCCTGAGGTCACTTGGCTTTTTCTGATTAATGAGAAAAGCAGTGTGAATCACCATGAATTTAATCAAAAGATGAAAGGAAATAACAGCAATATATGGGAATATTGCACAGTTATGTTACAAAGATCTGGCTCTGCTCTACTTGGGGAGACTCTCACTCATGTGCATATGAATGAAGAAAAACTAAGAGCAGCTTAATTTTATGCAATGCAGGAAAGATTAAAAATGTGCAGGTATTTTCTGCAACACACACTATTCCCTTCACAACACACACAACTACAATCCCTTAGGTAACATCACCAAGTGTTATTTTATACCTGGTATTTATAATATCCTGAAGCTCTTTCCACTCTCCTTGTAGCTTGTTTCTGGCCTCAGACAGAGCAGCCTGCTGCACTTCAGCCACGAGATTTTCTAAGGCAGATGAGATGTTTTCCAGTTGTGTCCAAGCAGAACTGATTTCACTGTCTATTTCCTAGAAGACAAGCAGTACTAATGCATTAATATGATCCTGTATTTCTCAGGGGAAAGTTCATAAAACTACAGTCACAAGAGTCTGTGCAAACACAGTGAAAACATCATCTGAAACTAAGAGTATCTCTTGCCTTTTTTCCCCCCTTCAAGACCCAATTTTTAGCAACTTTTTATGATGACAATTTCCATGTCAGATCTAGGCCTTGGCTACATTTTATAAAAGGTTCAATAAATATGGGCCAGGCATTTTCACTACAAGAAGGAAAATATCTCCACCTAGCTATGTTCAAAAGAAAAACAAATATAGAACTGAACCAAGTTCTGAGATGCTTGATAAGGCTTTGTAGTCTTTTCAAGCAAGGCCTTGAAAAATTGCAGTAATAAATTTTTCAACACTAACTCTGTGCCTTTTGTAGTTGCCTTAAGGATCTCACAAACCTAACCAGGTTAATAAGTCCTGGAACAGCTCCATTCTGCACAAACACCACTTGGTGGTTCAACTCTGATGACTCCTGCAGCCCTGGCCATCTCTGCTGACACAAAAAACTCCTTTTTATAGTTTTTTTTCCCATTACACCTATTTCAGCCTGCAGACAACAAACCCAGAGCCACCAATTTCTTCTTTCAGCAACATCTGCAAAACTCCACTGCTAAGCAGCAATGCAGTTCTGCTGAATCCTAAATCCTTGACTTCCCTTCTTCTAATAAATCTGGTTGCAAGGATGCTGCTTTTCCCTTGGCAATACATGTAACAGAGAAGTGAATGCTCTACATGAGAAAATAACAATTCAGGCACCAGGTGTATTTTTAAAAGATGAATACTTGCCTGTAGTTCAAGCAGCTTATTCTGAAGGCATGAAGTGCCTTTTATTTCATCAGTAAAGCCAGATGCTACTTTATCTCTGCTGAGTTGTAAAAGTTCTTCCAGGTTACTTCTTTGTGTGTTAAAGCTAAGGAAAGATGCAAACACTTTCAGAGAGAATATTACTTTTAATTAAATGGAACACATCAGGGTATGAGACTCACTGACCACCAGGGTACCATAAAAAAACAAGCACAGTCTATTGCAAAGACATATTTTAAGTCCAAAATGAATGAATAATGCATAAATGAGCAAGATATTAAAGAGATTGCTCATATGGTTGATTTTCAAGTCTAAATGCCAGTCTGCATTCTCTAAATTCAGTTTTATGAATGTAAAAATGTCAGTTCTCTAAAAACCTAGACACTTTTATTTTTATTTTGCAATATTTGAAGTTATTCATAAGGCAGATGCAGACTTCTCTAGCCCACGAAAAGAAGTAAAACATTCATAGCTAAACATGTTCTTGCTACAAAATCCTAATGTTTGAAGCATTTGGCTACTTTAGTGCTTCCTTATCAATCACAGATCAATATTCAGTAGAGAACAGAGTTCACCTTGTTTGGTACATTCAAATAATTTGTGAATATCTACCTAGCACAGCATCATGTCTTAACAACCAAGCGTTTTTTCCTGTAAAAATTACCTCTCTAACAAAGCTGGTATGGCCAAATCAGTGTCTTCCTCAAATCTGTCTGCACAGCTTTCCCCATTGTGGTGTTTCACATCTGGCTCCACAACTGCATCTGCAGCAGGTCTTGGGGTCTGAGGAGGAACAGAAGGGGTGACAGTGACCTCCACATCATTCTGTGCACTACACAGCAGAGCCTGCACTCCTCTGCCAGCTCCTGAGGGAAGGAATTGCTGGGTGTGTCCCACAGAAGATCAGAGATGCCATTCATGAATACAAGATGTGCTTAAACTCAACCATGAGCCAAAAAAGCAAATTTTTCTCATTCATTCTTTCCACAGATACAAAGTCTCCAACTCTTCTCTGGCCTTGTTCTCTCTGTCCTTTGAAAATTGTCCAGATTGCTGGGATACTGTGGGAGATTTGCACTTAAACACAGCTTCCCACATGACCCTTCCACCTGAAAATGACTTTTTTTCAAACTATAATTCCAGCCTGGAGACTCACACCTTCTCAGGATGCCCAGTGCTACTGCTTGCATGTTAATTTTTAATATTTATGTGCTCTACATTCACAAGCACAATGGGGTTTTGATTTCTGACCAGAGGCCCAAGGTCTCATCACAATAAAAACAGTAAGAGAAATAAACACTTTTTCCTTTTGGCAATGTCCTCCTTTTGACAACAGAGCACTGTTTTCCAACAGTAAGTCTGGACTTCTTACCTCCTGTACCTCAAGGCTGTCAATTTGTTGAGAAGAACCAGACTCTTCTCCATTCTCAGAAGCCATAATGGAGTTCCTACAAGAACAAAACATGAAATACAAAGGGGAAAAAAGAAATCCCAGCTCAAGATTAACAACAGTGCAGCTGTGATGAAGGGTAATCAAACATTGTATTTGCTAGTTTATGAACCTTAATGCTAAGTGTTTAAATGTACAACTGCCCCCAGTAATGTACACAGTAATGCACTACATATAATAAATAACATTAGTGTCACAAGATCTATTTGTGAAAATGATTTCTAGAAAGCTGCAACACACCATGACTCAGGCACCCACCCTTTCTGAGGGCACTGTCCTTTTCCAGCACGGGCCAGCAGTGCTGTGTAAGTATCTGCCACCATCTGTTGAACCTTTTCCAGCCTCTTTTCACAGTCTGCAGTGAGTGCCTGTATCCCTGGGACCTTTTCCTCTGATAGTCTTCCCAATGTTTTAAGGTCTTCCAAGGACTTGTTGAGTTCCTTCATGCTGCCTTCGTGTGAAAAAAAGGCCTAAACAAAGCAAAATAATGTAACAAGCTCATGTTAAGGCTCATGAGGATATGAAATTGTTCTCACACATTGTTTTATACTTCCATTATCTTCTTGGATGAGTGCTCTTAAAAGTTCTGTCAAACCAAGAAATACACACTTATTTTCTCTTGGTTCAAATTGAGCCAGAAAGTAAATTAGGATTTCTGACAACATGTTTCCCCAACAAGAATACACTGACTCTTGCTTGATTTTGAAATGCATTATGTTACTGCAATTTTTAATTTTGGTCCCAAGTCTTCCTTACCCTGACATCAGACAGACATATCCTATTGATTACAGGAAAAATAGAGTATTTTTAAAATATTCCTTGTCAATTATTATACTTTTTAAGGTGAATTCAAGGTATACTAAAAGTCTGGGGGGAAAAAATGGAAAAAGGATAGCATCTACTTAACATTCTAAAGCTCTGCAAGAACACTAACATCTGCAGTCTAAAAAAGGTAAAGAAATAACCTTGGTGGCCTCTTTGCTCTGTGTTTACATAGCATAGACCACAAGGGCCTTGTTCCACAGATAATGAACCTAAAAAGGAGGAAGAAGGACAGCAAAGCATTCACAGAGAAAGGCAGAAAAGGAGTGTGTCAGGTACCTCATGTTCCTTGATGAGCCCTTTGGTTTTATCCATACCCAGGAGTTTCTTCTCTTTGCCTAACTGCTTATTGATTTTTTTTAAAGTTGCATTAAACCTCTTTTTTTCCCTTTCTACTATGAGCTGCACACAGGATACAATTTCCTGACGAGCTGCCTGCAAAATACAAAACACATTGTTCCCATGAGCTGGTGAGAAAGTGTTGCACAGCAAGTAAAAACCTCAGAACAGACTGGGGAAAAAGAAAAAAGGTTTTCAAAGATGCCAGGCCTAATGAGAGCAGACAGTGGATTCTCATTCCTGCCTTGTCTCACCTCCCATCTCCTACGAACATCATCTTCCACCACCAGCTTCTCATGATCAGATGAAATATCTTTCAGCTCTTCAGCTGCTTTCAAAAATTTGTCAAGAACTTTATTGTCCAGAGCATTAAAAGCTTCCTAAAAACAAAAAAAATCATAATGAAAACCAAACAGAACTGAGTGTAACTTATTTACCTTATAAAATGACATCAGTAGCATGTAAAAGCTGTGCATAAATCAATGTATGCACTGCATATGTGGGTGGTGCAAGGGCACTCTCCATCCCTGTTTTATCTGCAAAAGCTTCCAGTATCAGTGAATGCTTTGTGGAGAAAAACAGGTGCTGTTCTTGTAACAACTTTTGGGGGAAATTTGCTATCAAAGATGAAAGATTGAGGTCACTGAACTCTGCCTCTTCCCTAGGGAATACAGGTGGCCATGTCCCTGGCTGGCAGCAGCTGGGTGAAAGGTCTCCAGCAGCACCCTGGGGTCCTCCAGGATGGCCTGGAATGAGGCTCTGTGCCCCTCCTGGCACATGGACACCCAGTTCTCTCTCTGCCAGAGGAGGCAACAGATTTTGGGCACTTCCATTTCCTGTACCCCTTTAGGAGATCCACATTTTGAGACAGGACACTCGATTTACCAACTACCCTCTGGAAAAAAGAGGTATTTATAATAACCTGGCCAAGAAGGTGGTTCTTGATGGGAAGCTTAATTATTGATCAGACCAAAAAGGAAAAAATGGCTGTAGTTCTGAAAATGATGAGTTCTGATGGAGTAATTTTGGACAGGGCCCTGAAAAAACTGCCAGACAGATTTATGTTTCTTCATTCAAGTTGTCTGCCAAGTTAATACAGTGCTAAATCAGAAAACTGAGAAAGGCATTAATAACTGCCAACAAAAAAAAAGTCAGTATTTTTCTTACTTCAGACTTTTAGAGACCACACAGCCCTCAGAAGAACTCAAATTCAGCTGGTTCAGAAAACAAACCCACCTCATATCTTGAAATATATTCTTCAGGACTTAATTTTTGACTGACAAGTTGCACAGCCTTTGAAATAGAGGCCTCAAGTTCTTTCTGGGATTCTTCAAAATTGAGCAAAGCCTCCTTTTCTGAGGGTCTTTTCTCAGATTTGGACAAGATCTTGTTCAGGTCACCCATGAGAGCCTTGGAAGAAAGAGACTTTTCAGAGCACACCTGAGCAACAGTAATGAGATAAAATTATTGCTTCATAACATCACTCAAGTCTCTCAAGTTGATCTTGGAAATGTTCTAGATTTTGCCTCAGCAATAACCTGGGAGACTGATTCCAACAGCACAGAACATTTTACATGACTGACAAAGAGTCTTCATTATCACACAAACCTAAAACTGGAGATGTCTGTGTGTGCATAAGGGAGTACCTCTACTTTGTCTCTGGCTTCTTTGATTCGTGCCTCCAGCCCAGGGGTGTGAGAGTGCTGCTGAAACACCTGACTTGAAACATTCTGCATCAGGGATTGCAGGGTCTCTTCTGCTGCAACAACTTGGTCTTGGCATGAGGATCCTCTTGCAGCCAACCTCTGGTTGAACAAAAAGCATTAGAAGCCTTTACAGGTGTTTATTTGTCTTTTTGTTTAAAGAAAACTGAGTGAAAAAGCCAGCCTTGCCCATGGATGGTCAATAACTGGTAAAAAAAAGCCTTATTTTCCAGTTATGGTCAGTGTACTGCACTGTAAAATCTCTGTGTGGAGAGAAAGAAATCTGCTGCCATCCACAGGGGATTCTGTTTGCTGAGGCAATTTCTTTCTGTCAGTGCAACACCTCCTGTGTCTTTGCCACAGAGCCAATCAGATGTGATTTTAAAACATGCTCTCCTATCCAAACAGCCTCCCCCAAATAAAACCACACATTTGGATATGCATCATCTGATCATGAAGTCATCCAAAAGCAAGCACAGAGCAAGGCTCAGATTTTCTTGTGGTATTCAGCACTGCAAGGCAAGGAAGCAGCTGGGTGTTTCACATGCAGGAGCAGTGTGCTGTGTTTGAATATTTATCACTGAAAAGTCGTTATTAGAGCTGTTTTGATCTATGAATATTCAACACGTTTCTCCTGTTTGAAGTTGTCAATTAGCATTCTCCTAATGATAATCAGAGCTTTACTCTGGATCTCGACCTATTCTACTGCAGGTAACGAGCACCCTGATCTCTCCTGCCCCCAGACATGCAGATACAGTGCCAGCCACATTTTTGGAGGCTGCATTTCAGGGTGTCCTTTGCTACTTCACAGGTTTTTTTACAAACTAGAGTCACACTGCAAAATGAGGCTTGTTTTATAAACATATGCCCATGATTACAAGAAGATGAACAGATCCTTTTTGCCTCTCACACTCTCAAATCTGTCAGCTAAACAGTGCAAGAAGGCACAAAACAGGAAACTAACACTGATTCTGGTGTACAGTTATTGCAGGTGGATTTCATGAAATAAAGAATATTTCTGTTTATTTACAGCAGTTACACAAAGGAGCTTCAATGAAATCTCCTTTTGGTGGTCACCTTCACACCTTTAGGTTATATAGGCCCTTGTTGCAGAAATAGTACAGGCAACATGAGACAGTGCTTCAACTTCTTCAGTGCAAAGCTTGGCATCTTTATTTCAGTCCCACCTTCACTGGGCAAGTGAAGAAGATAAATCAGATTTTGTATTGAAGGTGCTGAGCTATACACACATATTTTCACCTGCCATCTGCTGGGAACTGGGGGTAATCCCTGGCAGAGAGACATGGGAAACAATAGGGACTAGAGGAATTTCTTGTTATAAATTAATCTGTGCTCTTTGTGGATATTTAGAGCAACTGCCTATAGGTTGAGATTCCCAAATTACCCACATGCTGCTGAAAATACTTCAAGTACCCCAGATTTTGATGGGTAAGCCTTGAATTCAGCCAAGGTGTCCCAAACCTCCTCCCTGCATTGGAGGGTAGTGACACAAGTACTGTATGACCTGGGGAACTTCTCAGATTGGCAGCTTGCAGAGTTCTAGCCTGCTCCAAGTGCTGTGCTGGACAGGAGTAATTAATATCACCCAAGAACAAGCTGCTGATCAGTGGCACCAAGAGCATTTCACTGGCACCTGCTTGTCATCTGCACAGAGTGATGGTGGAGGATTCACTCATCTGGGAGCAATCCTGAGAAAAAACATCAAGGCACAAGCACTGTCCTGACTTTTTACCAGTGTCACAGCACAAAATCCACATGAAGTTCTGCTTCACTGATGATGGCTCATTTTACCCCAGGCACAAATCCGTGCTGCAAGATGAGAATCTGAGGAACAAGTATTTTAAGCAGCATTTTCACCTGCAAATGTTGCTCCATCTCAGGTTCCACAGGCCCCTCGTGACTGATCTTGCTAAGCAGACATCCCATCTCTGCTGCCCAGCTGTCCACCCCTCCAAGGAGCTCTTCAATTTTCTCCAGGCTCTCTGGAAGCTCTGTGGCCTTTTCAGCAGCATTTGTGCTCTCTTCTCCAAGCTATAAGCAAAGAGCAGGGTAAGATGGTCATTCCCTCATGTCCCCACTGCCCTTCTCCAACACAGCCACCACCCAGGTCACTTCCCAGCTTTAGCACCCAACAGGGATCAAAGGAGAAATAAATGTCAAACCCATTGGTAAATAAACCATGTGAGGCTCAGTTCCTCAGCCCTGAGGGCAGGTGGGACAGCACAACCTGTGCCCATGGCCTGTCCCTTCATGGCCTGTCCCCTTGTCCCCTCCCCTATAAGCAGCCACACCACCATGGAACAAAACTCCTGGGCTGCAGCATCCCCCAGCCCACACCAGGGAATTGTCCAAGAGAACAGCAGCTGGTGTTGGTCAAATCAAGATCAGGAAGTGTATTAACAGTTTAATGGTAGGGGTAGTCACAGGCCAGAGCTCAAGCATTTGGTTTTGCCTTTTATACAGAAAAAATAAATATAATACAAATATATGATACTCATAATGTTCAAAGCAATGCCAGAAAAATAACTCAGGAAGTCCTTAAGACCTTAGAAATCTTTTTGCACCTTACATCTCTGATTGCTCAATATATTTCCTTGAAGCACCTCTCTTATTAAGGGTTTTTCCAGCAAACTCTGGATTTCCCTCACCTTTTCATTGCTTCATTTGATTTTATTGCATTCTCACTAAGCTCATCTCCTACAAAAATGTAGTAGTAATTTTTTGCTACCATTTACTGTCACAGCAGTGCCTTTAATAAATGTCAATGAAAGGCTCAACTCAGAAAATTAAGAGTTCTAATATTCCCAGGCAGAGTGAAAATGTCATTCTTGTGAAAGCATTCTAAGAAATGTAATATGTATAACATTAAGCAGGTTGTATAGGGATTTACAGCAGCCTAAAAACCTGTCAAGTGAGCTGGTGAAAAGTTGCACAACCTTAGAAATATCTATGCAGCAATAATTACTTTCTACTAGCTGAGACAGAGATTATAAAATTTAGCACAGGCTAAATTGATTACTTCCACCTCTAGCACTGAATTGAGAGCTTTATTCTGCAATAAGATTTCCTTTTTTAAGTGGTTTTGAGATTTCAATTTAAAAATTGAACACTTTCCATCCTGTTATAATGAGAATTTAACTGAGTAACGAAGACTAAAGAATGGGATGCTGCTGTGCACTCTCTGCTCCTCCAGCTTTAGAACTGGCAATGTTGAGTGGACTGAAAGATTGATCAATCTCTGATTAGCAAGCTGCTAAATCTAGAAAAGATGACTTTGAAGGCTGCATGGCAAAGAGTAATAGAAACTTGTAACTCACAAAGTGTGTCCTCTTGATGAACTTTGCCCATCTCCTGTTGAGTTTCTTCAGCTCTTTGGCAATATTTGATCCAACTTGCTCTTTGCTGACTTCAATGAGATGGTTTCCAGCTTCATTTAAAGAACCATGAATTGAATTCCTCTTTGCCAGGATTTCAGCAGGGATCTAGACAGAGGCATTGAAATCATTTAAAGCAGAACCCTGTCAAAAGTTTATTTCCAAACTGAAAAGCAGGAAAGCAACAACAACACACACTGTGAGATTTAATATTTTCCTTGCAGGAGGCTTCCAAGTATCTCTGTTTGTCAAAGAGAAATCCAATCATGTACCTCTTTTGGATCCTCATTTCTGTTTTCTTCCAGCCATGTCTTTAGTAAGTGGATGTTTTCTGTGTAATTACTCCAGGAGGACAGGACTTTCTGTAGGGTGGTGTTTACACTGGAAATATACTCCTTGCACGCAGAAATCTTTGACTCCACTGTCTTCAAAAGTTTACTGATTTCTTGAGGATCTCCAGCTAGGACATGGAATAGGGATTATTGTTATACATTTGGAAACAGAGAGGTCAATTACACAGAAGCACTGTTTAAAAAGAGCAGTAGATGGAATTAAAACTGGTGGCAGCACATCAGTTCAAAACAGAGACCTTCATATCAACTTATGTGCATGACCTTACCTAAGTCAGGCCCACTCATGTTTTTCAAGTCTTCACAGATGTGAGTAGCAGTGTCTAGTTGTGTTTCAAGTTTCCTTTCTTCAATGAAATTCTGCCCAAAGTGAAAAGTAATTTATTTGGGTAACACTGAATGACATAAGACTAGGTAAGAAATATACCTTGGGACACTTTTCTTTGGTTTTAAATATGAGCCTGCAACCTACAGG
The DNA here is from genome assembly GCA_013398075.1 of Notiomystis cincta. Lineage (NCBI taxonomy): Eukaryota > Metazoa > Chordata > Aves > Passeriformes > Notiomystidae > Notiomystis > Notiomystis cincta. Next base: position 98,336 of record VZRX01024050.1, on the reverse strand, counting down.
TTAAATGTAAACTGAGCAGAGCCCACCCAGCAACTCAGCTACAGCCTTTAGTCTGAAACAGACCTGTTCTTTTACTCTGCTTGTGCAGAGGGTAAAGTAAATAGAAATATGAATACCTGAATGCCACTGCCTGAGCCACAGCCCTGCATGAGTCAGGACTGCTTGTTTCAAACAGTTACAGCCCCAGGGCAATGGTGAGAAATGGCAGCTAGAGCCAGTCAGGCAGAATTCAGTCAGGTAGGCCAAAAAAGTGATGAAAGCAAAAGGTGGGTCTGAGTGCATGCACAGAAATATTGACCTTTCTGACACAGATCAAGACTCAAACTGGGGAAGGAGAGGGTGCAAGAGGAGGAAATGGGAGCAGAGGAGGAGACTTGTGTGTGCACAGGGAATGAAGGTCAGCCCCTCTCTGTCTGAGCTGATCCCACTCCAGCACTCCCCACTCTCACAAATGCCATGCCCAGCAGGCTACAAAACACCCTCCCCTGTGGCTGGGACAGACCTGGGCCACCACATCACCACTCAGCCAGGGCTTCACATCATGGGGCCAGAAAGTAGGCCAGCAACAAGCCCTAAACTCCCTGGGAAAGCTCTAATTCTATCAGCTTGAGCAAGAGCATGAACCACAACTATAGAAATAACATGGTCATAAGTATTTATGAAAGCAACTGAGCCAACAAACTCAGCACAGATTAACTCTGCACCACCATCTACCACAGGGTGAGGTTGATACTGCTCAGGGAAACTGCTGTTTTATACAACCTGTTGTTGCCTCCTTCCACAGTTCTAAGGCTGGTGAATTTCCCACTAACTAAGGATTTGCCAGTCTGAGAATCTTCTAAGAAAGTCCACTAAGATGGAATTCACAAGGAATCCCATTAACTAGAGATGGGGAAAAACTGAAGGCATCAGCATTTTCACCTCTGCCTGTATTCCTGATTCCTTTGTCAGTATTTGGGGTTGGACAATCCATCCCCTCCTAAAAGCCTCCATGTGGCAGCAATTGAGTCCAGAAACTGAGCTAAGCATAAAATGTAATAGAACAAGACAATTCATATTCACCACGAAGCATAAGGAGGTAAAGAAGCTGGGAAAAGGAAGAGGCAGCACTAAACAGCAGCATTAAAAATGGCTGGTTTTTAAGAAAGCAACTATTGAACTACCCCAGAGAGGGTTCTGTGGACTGGGGCTACTGCTGGCTCTATAAATAGTCTAGAAAGAAAGAAATCCTCACAATAAAGAATAAAAATGGGCAGAGAAAAAAATCATAGTCATGGCTTGTGTTACTTCTCCAAACTGAAGAAAGAACTCTCACTCATAGCAAAATGGAAGATGTTGAGGGCAAGGAAAGCTTCTAGGGAAGTCTACCTGCCCTTCTTTGGATAAATCTGAGATTTCACCAGTCCAGGATGCTTCTGCCAACTATAATTTCTTCATATGATAAAAACATAAAATTGAATCAAACTGAGCTGGGAAAGAATTACTATCAGGATGTGATATATATATAGATATATATATATATATATATACACACATATATCTATCTGAAACTTACATTCCAATTTTCCAGCAGTGATTCCACGGACTCTTTTGCCCCATATTTCACATCCCAGATATTTAGCTTTAACTTCACCTCATTGGCAATAGCTGAGCACAATCCATAGTGGTATTCAAGAAAAGTGCTGGGGTTTGTGGAACGAATATTGCTGAATCTGGAAACACAAAATAGTTCCTGAAGTTCATTCAAAATCATTGGATATACAAGGCACTAATGTATAAGGATTTTATCCTAAAAAATCAAAATTATATAGATGTAAACATTCTCTTTGTTATGACAGAAATTAAGTTCTAAGATAGCAACAGTTAATTTTTTTAAGCAGCAACAATTGAGTCAATCTTGTCTGCTCAATGTATGAAAAACCTTAAAAGCCCAAAAAAGGGACATCTGCCATCTGTATGTCAAAGCATGTCAGGTTATGGATCCAGGTTCACTGGTCATTTTCGAAAATATCCTCCAACAGATATTCTGGGTAGTACAAGCTACAGATCACAGTGATTTTAGCAGGTGGAAATTACAATTTAGAGAATTTCCACCACCAGGGAAATTTTTACATTCAAAATATTCAAGTTTCCCATCCCTAGTGGTTGTTTCCTATGCCCACTAGCAAAGGGCATGTGAAAAGGTCCTGTTAATGAGCTCTGTTCTGTACACATAATTAAACATTCATTGGACCAGTGAGAGATCCCTGCCTGCTCCACTTGACAGTCAGCCTCTGCTTAGGTTGAAAATGCTCTTTTTCTGCAAGGCATGGATAAATTATGTGCTTTATTCAGAACAGCAGAGCAAGTCAATAGCAGAGCTAGAACACAACATGAAATAGAGGGAATTTGAGCATCACAACCTTCTTTTCATTTCCTCTAATTTTTCAGGCAAGACTAGTGGCACATTCTTCTCATCTTCATTCTTGAATGACTGAAGGGTGTCCAAGTGAGAATCAAAACAATCCATCAAGGCCTGAGGAGAGCAAGATATATTAACTCATTCATTCTGATCTAGAGTATTTCATCTGGGAATCTCCAAGTCACCTGCCATTAGGGGAAGAGCTATTAAGACTTAGTCAGCACAATACAATCTCCCAGTGTCTTTACTCATTAAAGTGCAATAAAAGTATTTACCTCATCACCTTCTAAAGTGCATATTTAGTGCAATACTACCTGATTTCTCTTATCACTGTGCATCTGCTTAAATATAAGGAACACAACTGTACACTGTTCCTGCTATTAGTTTTTTCTGCACTTTTACTATCATCTTCAGGAGGAAAAAGGATAATTGTAACAGCTTCAGGATATTAAGCTGTTCTTTGCTATCCCTTAGCAAAGACTGACAGCAAAACCTGTTGAATAAACCTATTATGTCACCTTCTCCACAGTTCATTTGACTGCTCAATAAATTTGTGTGTAACACCAGGCTGACAGGGTAGCAAATTAACCATCTGAAGGCCAGTGTCCCATGATTGGGGAATATTTTGCAGGCATGTGTCTCAGCACCAAATTCCCTACCTGGAAATAAAACATAAAATGTATTGTACAGAAGACAAGCCTATTTCTCAGTGGCATATTAAAAATATAATTTCTATGGTATAGAATCTGCCACGAAGCATGTTATGGAAATGGCTAAATCCTGGGACAGCCCTCAACCACAAAAACAGTGTACAGATTTCTAACACTGGATTTGGTGATCTTAACACTGTATCAGCCAGACAGTTACTAGCATTGGTGGATAATTTCCTAGATCTTAAGTAAAATTTGAATTATAAGGTACCACCTTGCCAATATGGTCCCTATGCAAGACATACTAAAAGAAAAAATTCTCAGCAGAATGTCTTCTCATCAAGAAAAGGGGGTTTGGCAGAAATCAAGCATTAATGGATTTCTTCTTCTGAAGGAATGCAACGATTTTATCTACATGTTTAATGGGAAAAAAATCCCGTAAGAAATGACATCAGTCTCTCTATCTTATTCTTAAAAACGCTTTAAGTACTTAGGTTGCACTAAAAAGTTTTAGATCAAATGGCTAAAGACTGAAAAAGCTGTTACCAGTTAAAAAGCCACCTCTCATATCAGGAACTGACTAGAAACACTACAATAGAATGGTTTTATCAAGCCACTTGCAAGAACCTCCACTGCTCATTCTTTCAAATTCTCTTTAAGGACAATGTCACAAAACAAGCAAATCTGTTCATAAAAAAAAGAATTATGGCATTATGATCACCAGCAAAGCATCAACACATCTACTATTTTGGAATTTTCAAACTCAACAGGATGTTTAAAATATTATCTGTGCAAATATGTGAAGATCAGAATAAATAACTTGCATGGTATGAAGGTATCAAAATATCCTTGCCTTGAATGGGACTACAGAGTGATTCAGCAAATATTTAACTTTAAACACACAAACTTCTTGAACTATTTAACTTCAAACACACAAACTTCTTGAACTCCTTGGAATGTAACCTTGAGCTCAAGTGCTTTTCTGAATAGGTATGCATTAAGTATAGATTTAAAGATAAAGATGCAATTATCCTGTGTTATTACTTAACAAACAAACAAGTTGCAGGAACCACATAAAAAAGAATAGCATAATTTACTCATTCAGGTAGTACTGAAATTTAATCTCACCCCAGTTAAGTCTGAAACCTGCCTTATAGACCCATGCAGTTATTTAATTAAACTCATAATTCTTCAAAGGTATGTTCAGAAGAGCTTTTCATCTTCAGAAGACAAACATATGCACACCACTTCCCAAAATGTCAAACAGCAATTCCATAACAAGTGCTTTGCTGGGTCAAACTGAAGCAGGATTTCCTCTGTGATCAGCATACCTTAAATATTACAATTATTTCTCTGAAGACAGACATTGCTTTGAACGGGTCCTGCAGATCAGGCAACTCTTGTGCCTGCAGACATTCCACCTCCTGGAGCCAAGCCTCAATGCTGCCCAGAGGGGAGGGCAACATCTGGTCCAGCTTCGCTTTCCACTCGTTAATCTTTAGAAGGAAAACAAGTGGATTAAATCTCTCACTATTATTTTCTTCCCCATCTCCACGATGCTGATATAAGCTGCATAATCTGGTGCTCGAGACATCCCAGGAACCCCCTCCCTCATGTCTGTCAGAAAAGGAGTTTCCAGTGCAGTGAAATCAGCCCTGCCTACCCCAAACCCAGGTTTGCTGCCAGGCTGCAACCTCTGCAACACCACAGAGAATTTGGCATTACTGTCCTTTGCTGGTGACCATCCCAAGGCCCAGCAGCAGGAAAATTTATAGTGAACTAGTTGCAAAAATAGGGGGGGAACAGAGATGAACAGCTTTCATGAGGCTGACAGGGAAACATCTCTTCCAAAAACAGCAACTCCCAGCATGGCCCTACACGTGTTTGAGCCAAACCTCAGTGCAGAGGTCTGCCAGCCAGATCACCAGATCAGTATCTGTGCCACAGGAAGGAATATATTAACACACTTTTCCCAGCTGCATCACTATCTCAGCCATGATTATGCCCCAAAATAATGGTTTAAACATAAATAGGCCAAAAATTTTGATTGGAAGAGTGCTCCAAGATAACCAGAGGCAGAGCATTTTCCAGAGATGTTTCAGTCTTGAGGCTCAGGAGGCAGAAGGGTAACACACAGTCACCTTCTGCCTCCTCTTGGGCACTGAATGGCACTCAGACTGTCTGGACTTCAAGCACAGGGTCAAACCTCTTTAATCATTCCAAATAAAGCACCATCTCCCCACTTTTCCCAGTGTGAGTTCCTGGGGTAGACTTAGGCTTCCTCACCCCACATGCTCATGCCGGTAATGGGGTGAGTGAGAAATAACTCTGACCTGAGAGATCACTTTATCCCACTCTTCCCTCATCTGCTGCTGGCCTTCACTCAGCTCAGCTTCACCTCTTTTTGATGACAACACAGGCAGAAAGGGGGTTTTCTCTTGGTTAAATGTTTCCATAAACGACATCATTTCCTAGGGATGGAACAGAAGAGTAATTGACGGGAGACTTCCGATGGAAGCTGAGGGAGCCAAGTCCTGCCTTTGAACACACTGGTATGAGCTCCATTAACTTCAAAGGGTGTGATGCATGCAAAGGCAAGATAGCAGGAGGCATTCTTGTCTCCAGGCAGTATTTGGGTCTGAAATTATAGGTGCCATTCCCTAAGTCTGTATTTAACATAATGTCAGTGCAGTCAGAACAGAGTTCTCCCCTCCCAGCAAGTGAAAAGGAAAATTCCTCCTCTCACAGCTCCCCATGGGCCATTTTATTAAAAATTCTGGCTACAATATGAGCCATAGGAAATTTTACTTCAGCACAACCTATAGCCAGCAGCCCAAGTACTCCTCTACTACATTAGCTGGGTAAAACCTACTGTTGTAATTAGCACAGAAATAGCAAAAGTAACTTTGTGAAGGGCCTACGTGCCTGAATCTTATCCAAGTCTTCAACTACATCAATTAATTAAGGCACTACTTTACTCTTTCCAAAAACTCTGCTGAAAAACAACAGAGCATATCTCTCTTTCATAACAGAATTTTAGCCTACCTTTCCCTCAATCATATGAGGGCATTTAACAATTTTATCATCAGATTTCCAACTTTTCTTTAAAAGCTTATTTAGGCAATGAAGTTGAAAAATATTAAAAATATTCACAGAAACAGATTCTTTTCACAAACGCTTTTAAACATGAAATGCCACTTACTTTGTACTTCTGGTAATATGTTTCATTCTCTGTTTCCACCAGCAGCTTTGCTAACTTCTTCTCCTGTGCAGCCAACCAGCCCATGGCCTCTCTTACTTTCTCCTGGTAATTAGAGCAGAAAATTTCATTTTTCCATTTTGCAAGCATTGTTTTTAATTTAATTTTTTGTGCCACAAAACAACACTCATTATGCATATAATAAAGTCCATTCAATGCTATTGAAAATCAAATAATAATTCCTGGGGACCCTGATGAGTTTTGAGTCAGGCACTTTTACATAGCAGGGTTTTAAACCTGGCACTTGGATATATAAAGACATCCAAAAAAGACTACTGGAAGTAGATTATGAGTATGGAGATATGTGAATAACCAATTAAACTCTCATAAGAGAACACAGAGAATAGAAAATGTGGGTTTCTGGTCAGAGTTATCTGTGAGTGGCAACTTCTGTCCACTTTACATGTCAGCTACTGAATTTAAAGCTGGTTGTTCTGTGCATCTGCAAATCTGTCTGCCTCTACTCCAATGTTCACACACACTTCAGAGCACACATGAAGACAACTAAGTTTGAAAAAGTCCTCTGTAGTAATTAAAGGAAAAACAGAACAACCTGCACAGCAATTCCACCTGTATGATCAACGAAAATTCTAGAACAGGGAGTTTTTCCCACCACAGGAACATCACAAGTTTCAAGCCAACTCAGTCCTGTGAGTAGCAGGATCAGAGGATCTCCCACGTGTTACTGACTCAGAAAGGAAGTGGGCAGAGAAAGCAGCCTCATTTGAGAACACCTCAGTGAGAACCCACACAACATTACCTGCACGTCTTCCTCAGACTCAGGCAGATTCTTGGAGTATTGCAGAAACTGAGCCACGTAAGTCATGATGGATTTTTCATCAGGATTCACAATGTCAACATCTAGGAGAGCCAATACACCATTTACATAATTATGCAGCCTTCTAGGCCTGATCACATAATTACACACTATGCTGCAGTTATTAAAACACATTACCATAAACATGTTTATTTTGCAACAGCTCGCTTAGCATGCCATTGACAGAAATTAATATGTAATGAACATTTTTTTCCTTGGGAATGTTTTAAAAGAACATGATTAACTAACAAAAAGTTTCTCCCATGAACAGGAAAGTTTCACATCCTTTCTTCTGCATATTGCTCTTGAAATTGTTGCCAATTCAAAAATCCTACAGTTGATGTCATAAAATAAAGAACCTCAGGTTTGAGCATTAAAGCAAACATCATTTCAAACTTAAGCATAGTCTTAGAGATTATATTAATCTCACTCCTAATAACAATAGTTTTTTAAAAAGCTGATCATTTACCTTCAGGCTCCAGAAGCCGTGGGATATTCAGCTCCACTTCTGCAATTCTGAAAGCCTCTTTCAGGTTTTCTTTATTGCTTCTGGCTTTTGCCTTCTCCAGATCAACCAGACCTGGCCTCAAGGTTTGGATGATGGCTAAAAAAGCCAGTCCACTTCGCCAGCTGGACTTGAAATCAGTGACACTGACAGAGCCATGCCTATCCCAGAAATGAGTGGAAACAACATGTTAGGCCAGCTAAAGAAACAGGCTGTAAGTACTAATTTAGAAATAGAATATAAAATGGGGTATGAGCCAAATTCAAATTCAAAAAAATTCAAAAAATTCCAAAACCAAATTCAAAAGCACCTTGCCATTGAACTTCTGCACAACTCAGACAACTACACAGCCAGTACTACCAATCATTACAATTACATATTTTTACAAAATTACTCTATTTCTTTTTGTTTTCTATTGCATTCTGAAGATAAAGCCTTGCTGATCCAAATCCTTCCTAAACATCACCTTTGTGCTCAGCATCTGTGCATCCTATGGGGTGGAAAGGCAACAAGAAAATCACTGCAGAACATGTATTTGTCTGCAAGGACACCAAGAACTGGCATTTTAGAAAATCCAAATCTTAAAAGTGATGTATTAGTGCAGGAAGAAGTAATTATTTTTCTCTTAATTAGCTTAGGGTCATTAAACCATCTTTTATTAATGTCCACAGCCTGAACAGTGCTGTGAGGTGTCCAGCCTGCAGGCCACAGTGAATTCTGGGACAACTTTCCCAAAACAGCCTATATGTTATGTTACAGCATGGAAAAGATGTGGGGTTTCAGATGAACAAATTTAGTCACAAAACAATGGGTCAAGTCTTACAAGATTTGTCCCTTTACCAAAAACTACAGGATTTGCTGGTAACAAAATATTTCAACATAATGATAGTTCAGAAAGGATACTACAATCCAGACAGCAACATTGCTGAAAAACAGGCAAAAGAAAGAGGAAGATTACATGGACAAAGAGCTGTTTTTGATGTGCCAATTAATCTTCTTCTGATAAAACACAGCTAGAAGGCAAACCTCAGTGCCATTCTCCTGGCAGAAAGTGTCTGATGTGCTGATGAAGGCCTTTATCTCCCACTAATAACATGGAATATTAGCAGGATTTTATTAGAACATAAAACAACCTAAGAGCTGTGGAGAAAGAGCTGACATTACTCTAAAGCATATTTGAAAAATCCTGGAGTGAAGCAGCAGCCCTTGCAGAAAATGTAAATATCTCTATCTGCTCTACACAGAGATCCTGTGAGCTGCGAACACCCCCACTGAAAGCAGCAGTGCTATCTGTACATCAAGCATAAGGAAACATCTTGTTAGAATTAGGGACTAGGACCACCAGGATTAGGATCCTTCTTGGGGATCACACAGTGTTTTCACAGAAAAGCATGAGTTGTGGGAATCATAGAAACTCTACATTTTCCATTAAAAAAAATTTTAAAATCCTTGAAACTTTGTGAATCAGAGCCAACCATGAGGACTAAAACAAGTAAATCATGTAAACATTCCACTAGACTTATCATACAGGAGCCCCTAAAAAAGAAAAGCCAGACAACTCAGATTACACTGTTGTATTCAATTAGTAAGATGAGCTTCACTTAATTACATTTAAAGGGCTCAAATCAAAACACTTGGGGCGTGATTGATGCTAAAAGTACTGGTAACCACAAGTGAAATTTAAAGGATTTTTGGCCAAGATGTCACTAAGTGATGTTAAAAACCAGGGGGAAATATCAGCACATTTAGAGGAAAGCAGTAATACCAAGTGCAGCATGCTAATTTTAAGCCTTGGATGGAACTTACAGCGAACACTGCTCTCTTGCCCACAACAGAAGGGCCTTTGTGGCAGACATCTTCCACCGTTCCTTAATTTTAGCACTTTTTTTAGCTGGTCTGCTTGCCTTTGGAGAGGAGTCAGAGGCACTGGAACCATCAAGTGAAGGCTGATTGTAAGTACAGGCAAGTGTCCTGGCCAGTTCTTCAATCTGTCAGAGAAGATGGGAGACTTCATGAGGCTTCAGGGAGAGATTGCCAAGGCATCAGGGACAGAACACCACAGAGAATGAGACAGGACTCACCCACAGCTGTATCAGTGGCTTCCCACTCACCAAAATCATATCAGGCTTTTTAATCTGCACAGTCTGAACCATTTCATGCTGAATTCCCATCTTTAGGCAATTTTTTGGCAGGATATATTCACCCAAAGACTTCTGTGTTATACTGTGGGTACCAGCAGTGACATCAAGGGACCTTCTCACTCAACTTCTACTCTAACCAGTGACAGCAGCCCATGGCAGCTGTGTTTTCTGCTGTCAAGAGTGACATGTACTAGGCATGGGCAGAGTTTGCCTGTTCACTCAGGCTGCAGGAAAACCTACTTGACAGACCTCAGAGATCTCAACTTGGTTAGAGAAGTTTGGTTTAGGTAAAAGGTAACTGCACAGGCCACGTGCAGCACAAGACTCCAAAGTACCTCTACCACAAAAAACATGGCCTAAACAGTGTTAGAAAACTTTGCTTCTTAGTGCTCTCCTGAGCCCCAGGCACCAGGTAGTGCACCTACATTATTTCACTGCTGGGCTCTCCCTAGAAGCCAGCATGGCTTCAGCATCCTCTGCAGCCCTAGAGGATGATTAAATCAAGGCCCTGTGCTCTCACATCTCCCCATAACCTCATGCCATGCAAGATGCACACTCTTATTTGTGTAAGAAACATGACCATGACAGCCTTTGAGTTATTTCAGGCACTGGTACTGAAAAAAAAATAATAAAGAATTGTACATTGTAAGCACAGTCAGCACTGAGGAGTGGGGCTGCCTCTGAGGGAGATGGATGAGCCACTTCACACTATCTGCTCTTTTTGGAGCTTAATCATTACAGACCTTAGACAAGCAAAGTTTAGCCTATTTTTTAACTGGTTACTTCAAACAAAATCTCAGATTTGCAACTAGATCCTGTTCATCACTGCCATCCTTACACTGATGAAGGTGCATCTCCTCCTTGAGCTGTCACTTCCACACGTCAGAAAATAATCTTTTGGTTTGTACCAATTCATCTCATCTGGCAATCACATAAGTCAACAGATTTTTGTGCTTTCCCTCCCTCTACTACAACTCTCTTACATTGCTGAAATACTTACATGAAAATGAAATATAATGGTCCAGATTAGGCCAAGCACAATGGAAGGTTTTCCTTCAATAATGTCAGCTACATGAATATTTATGAGCTTCAGCTAAGGAGGGAAAAAAGGGATCATTGTTAACAAAGAAAATGTTCCACCAGCTAAACTGGCTTTAGTTGTGAATTTTGAAGTTAATACTCACTGATCTGCTCTTTAAAAATGTCAAAGCATTTTCTATATTACTTCTGCATTGGAAGGTATTACACCCTTTTTCCCGTGGCTGAAAAGCAAAAAAAAAAGCAGGTTATATCTTCAACTGTAAAAATTAATTTTATTCTATATTTTGATAAGGAAGTCCTGCAAAGATTCATAAATTACTTTGGATCAACTTACTTCAGTATATTTCAGAGTCAATGGTATAAAAATAAGTTACTTGAAACTAACTCTGTGACTCCAGAGGGATGATTCATATGGTTGCAGTTAAGCATATCCAGAAATCTTTGCTGGACTTGACAAAGGATTGAGGTAATATTTTTATTATTCTGTCTTACCAGATGTTGACCTGAAAGCACTTCCAACAGATCCAGAAGCAAATGTCCTTGCTGAATGTCTGTATAGAGGTCTGAGACAACATAAGGAGGGGTATGCTGCAAGATAAATTTCAGTCTTTTGTCATTTTGAATTCAACACACCACAAAACATCACAGATTACTCTGCTGTTAAATAATGTTTAGCATCCTTTATTTTTTTCATTAAGCTGCAATGAAAATCCTGCATCTAAACAGCCCCACATCCTAACCCATTATTATGTTTGTGTCTTATTCCTTTCTAACCCATGATTATGTTTGTGTCTTATCCCCCTTTGTCCTGCCTCTGTGTTTTATAAGGGTAATTTCAGGCCCCACTTTCAAGCACTCACATTTTTCAAGGAGGTCTGTGGCAAAAGAAAAAAAAAATTAAGAAAGGGAAAGCTAAACAAGGCAGTTAATTCATATTTTGAAATCTTAATCAATATACCCCAAGTACAAATTTCAGTATAGAGCTGCATAACTAAACCTCTTTTCACCCACACAACACAAACTTTTCATGAGCTCAGCAGCTTCTGCTCAAGGAGGGACCAAAACAAGATTTTTAAAATTTTTTTTTACCTGAGCAAGTCAGAGCCCCAGCACACATTGAAGGAGCTGTTTTCTGTGAGCTTAAAGAGCACCTACACTACTATGTGGTTTGTCTTAATACCTACCAGTCACTCAGGTCATCTCATTAAACTCATGTTCTTGGATTGCATAATAGAATAACACTTACCTAATCACAGTAAAACCAACTGTAAACTCAGAAACTCATAAAACCCTGAGACATGTGCCTCAATCCACCACAAGTTTTACCACATGAGTAAGGAAGAGTGACATCTACACACAAACCACCTCATACCAGTGTCCTTGGACATGCTCCAACAGAGTGCTGCTGCACTTACTAAACAAATGCTTCTCAGGGCTACTTTTTCCATCCAGTGCCTAAAAAAACCTTGTACTAATTTTGTTTATTCCTAAAAATTTTAATCTCTAACGAGCATATCTGAATCAAAAAGGCAGAAGGCATGTCTTTACTGAAGAATCCCCCACTTACCTTTGCCAATACTGAATTTATCCAACTAGTGAAGGTTTTCTTCTGTGTAAACTCTCGCTGGACTGGGAAATAAAAACAAAAAAGAAAACGAAGTTAATGGAAAAAAATTATCAGGTTTTTTTTCCTCTTTCTCATGAAGACACCTCAAACCTACAGTCTGTTCTTCCAGATTACTTCCAGTTACTACTTAATATCAGTTTTTCTCAACTCTTGTTTTATAGCTGGTATTTTCTTGCTTGGTGAGTTGATACTGCAGAGACCTCTACAACCATCAAGCATAACCTACAGGCTGCAGAGAATAACCAATGGAGGTTTTCTCAGAAGATCAGCAAATACAAAGAGCTTTATGTGTGAGCACATAATTCTACAGAGAAATATGTCTACAAGAGCTCTGTCTGTTCCTAAATGTTCCTAAAGTTCTCAGGGCCATCACCAGTACAAAGCACATCTTGGAATTTGGGAAAAGACACACATTAAGTTGGATGCAGGCTGGAGTTAGGTGATAAATGCACATCTGTAGGTGAAGCCACACAAGGAGAAATCTTTGCTAACTGAAGGGCTGGAGAGAGTTATGAGGCTGTCATGGGAAAATACACCCTCTAACAGCATCCTTCCCAGTGCTGGGTCCTTCCTGGGGTGTACAGGTGATTAATCCAGCCAAAAAGGAGCACACAGGGCCTTAATACAGGCAAGAGGAAGAAGGAAGTGTTTTCATTTGTGCAAAAACCAATGAAATGGGACTCAGAGCATGACCCAGTGACACAGAGATCCAGCTCTGCACCCAGGGCCCTCCCAGTGCCACACTGTGAGCAACTACCAGCAGTTGTGCAGGGAGCTGGTTAAGCCCATGTTTCAAAAACCAGAGTATTTAAACTGTTTCTCACACCTGCCTGTGGGCAGCAGAGATGGAGAAAAGTCCAGTTTCCCCAGAAGGTGAAGCAGTGTAAGCAGCAGAGTCAGACCAGAGCAGCTGCCCAGACCCAGCCCTGCCAGGGGCAGTGTATTACCTGACTTGCCAGCCCATGCTCCCTCCCAGAAAAACCACTCCATTTCCAAGACACACCACAAAACTCATACATCCCTAGGGGCTGGATGTCTGCACACAGGTCTCAGGTGACAGACAGAGGTGCTGGCCCCTGAGATGATGGACTCACATCTGCCACCAGCAGCCATCCCAAAGGCTTGTGAGAGCCAGCCTGAATACAAACTCATTTCTCTCTCCTTTTTCATAGCAGCCTTGACTGCAAGCACTGGGGCTGGCTTCCCAGAAAAGGCTTGCATGGAGAAACAAAGCTGGGAGACAGGGTGGGCACAGACCATCCCTTCTGCCTCTTAAAGTGTCTTCTTGCTCAAAAGATTAATTGAAGGCAAGCTTGACATTGTAAGGCAAGTGCAGGACTTCTCAGCAATAGATATGGATGCTTTTGTAGGCTGGGCAGGATGAAGGATACGAAAAATACCAAGCCTTTGAGAGAAAAAAAAAAGTTGACTATTCTGCATGTGAAAGTGAAAATGCCACTCACAGGAAGATACCCCACACTTTACTGCACTCTGGGTGTTTACAAACACACACCCCAGACATGGAGTCTTTCCACGATCCAAGAGAGCCCAAAGGAGTTTCTCTGGAGCTTCATCAGCTCATGAAATACAGAAATTTGCTTGAGGATAACCCAGGCTCCTGCTCCTCGCTGCCTCGAGGCAGCTCCTCACTGGGAGGGTGAGCAGCAACAAAAGCATCCACGTTATGTGCGTGGAGCACTGCTTTGCATCCTGTAGCGAAGGCGTCTTCCAACCGCCCTCCTCTAATCTCCAACACCACCATCCTGTCGGAGCATGAAGCAGTTGTTTTGCCCTGCTTGCTGGATTGTTTTAGGATTCTTTCTAAGCATCACAAAGATTGCCCTCAAACGGTGAGAAAAGGGCAATCTTAAAGGCACAGACAAAAACAACACGACAAAATCAGGTTTGATTCGGAAAAATTAAGCGCACACAGACCAAACAACGCTACCATGCTCACAAGGAGGACAAAAATAGCAGGGAGATACTGGCTTCATGTTAGCACAGGAGCCAACCACACCCTTCAGCTGAACACCACGTGGGAGCCATGCCAATTACCCAACGAGCAATTATTGAGTGGCTGTGCTCAGTTTTATGGGGCAGGCAAGGCTGGCACTGCTCGCACTTGAAAAGAGATAGAAGGCAAATATTGACTACTCTGCCTGCTGCCAGCGACTCCTGCAGCTGCAGCTCCTGCCAAACACACACTGCTGCAGGTCTGGAGAACGTTTGGGGCTGGGTACAGATGGTTAGGGTGAGACACTCGGCCTTGGTTTGGTCCACATCCACATTAACGAGCTTCATCACACAACAGGGGCCAGATACTGCAAGTGTTGATTCACATGGGCAGCTCTCAGGCAGATGTCTCACCTGGTGAAAGCACAAGGTGCTTATTCCACCTAAGAGAACCTTAACCCCTCCACAGATACCTAACACAACCCACCAGGCTGCCTTCCAAGCAGCTGCTGCCTCTGCTGCCATGTGCCTTATTCTCCTACCCAAACAAACAATAATAATAGAACCTCGTCCCGAATTAAAAACAGAACTCCACGCCTGCCAGTACTGCCCCAGCTTGCAGAGCAGCACTCAGTGTTTCCATGCAGGCCACACCACACACACTCAGTACAGATGTGCTCCTGGCACTGTGGCAGGCAGTTGTATTTGCAATTTTCAGGCTGAGTGTGTTTCCCCTCCCAGCTCCCCTCCGATGCTGCTGCTCAGAGGCGCTAATGATTTAATCAAGCCCTCCAATTCTTATCTCTACCATGTGGTTAATTAATACGGATTTTTATTTTTATGAGGGTGAATGGATTCTTTGTTAGGCCTTTTTGTAGGACTCTTACTGACCTTGGGTTTCTCTTGCCCTAATTTTCAAAATGTCACTGACCTAGAATAAAAAAACTATAAAAAAAACCCAAACCCTGATCATTCCCTTTACTTTGGGTCAAAACTCACTAAGTTAAAAAGTGGATCTCAGAGAACAGAATAAGAACCTGGTAATCTGAAAACACCCCAAATCTATCACATTTCACCCTGTGTTAACAGCTCTTTAGGGAGGAATAACACATACAAGCAACGTGTCACGTAGGATAGCCAAAAATCAATACCCACTGCTGGACAATGACTGTTTTATTCAGTAATGAGCTACCAACAAGTGCCACAAACCAGGCTGATCATTAGGAGCACAGGGACAAGGCAGGGACCACGTGAGTGCTCAACTCTCCCAGGAGGGAAATGAGAGCAGCAGCACTGTCAGCCACTGTTTTACTCTCAGCCTTACTTTAATTGTGATGCAGAAAAAAAACAAGACTTAAAATTAATCTCCTCTCTCCTGTTGCCTTTCGTGCCTCCCTTCCTGAGGTGGGGGAATGGCAGCTGAAAAAAGCATCATCTCCTCCTTTGGAAGGGAGCTGGGGGAAGCAAATAATGGCAGAACAGATGTAGCCTGTCCATCCACACTCATCAAACACTGTCACCAAACAGCAGAGAGGATTTCTTCTATCACAAGGACTTGTGTTTCACTGCCAATTTATAACTGTATGGCTTCTTTAAAAAAATAATTTTAAGCAATCACTTTTATGAGCCACAAGCCTGTCTGTCATCCTCTCCTCTGTGTTTCATCAGGAGGAATTACCTCTCAGGTATGATATTTTTGTATCTTCCTCTCACCACTGAGGTCAGCTGAGGCTACACCTACAGCAGCCTGCAGGGAGCTCATCAGGAGCAGATCAAGAGCTGCTGTTCACAATGCAGTGCATCCCCCATGTGTGCTGGGACAAAGGTGGTGTTGGGCCAATTCTAACCCCAGTGCCCACAGACAGCCACAGCACCTACCTTGTTTCAGTTTCATTCAAAATAACCATTTCCACACTCCCTGGCTGCCCAGCAAAATGAACTAAAGGATGGGTAGCAGGGATAACTGGGAGAGCTCCTTCAAGAGAGCACTGCTGGTATGAACTAATACACCAAGCAGGTACATTCTTTAAATGACTGGAACTATCAGAAGAACAATTAAATACTTGCTAATCCAGGGAGAGAGTGAGCAATTAACCCCCAAGCCCTTTGTATAGTCCCTTCCCTTCTACCCAAAAACAGTTTCATGTTCTGCAGACAGGAAAGCAGGGAAAAGAGTTATTTCCAGCATTTATGTTCAGCAACATGGTGTTAAGCAATTAAAAACACAGAACTTTTTGTCAAGATTGTGAAGTTTATCCAAAGTCCAATGAAGATGAGAAAAATACCTCTAACAGGCAGGAATGGGTCTTTTCAAATCTAAATATTATATAAATATTAACTAAATCACTACTAACACATCAGTGAAACAAGTGGAAACTTTGTACAGTACTCCTTTCAACCTCCTTTTCCTTTTGAAAGCCAATTGTCCAGTTTACCAAAAGTGCTGCTAACTCAGGAAGTGAGTCCACACCAAGCTTTGCCCTCCTGGCTTTCTTAAACCCTTTTGCTATTCTTCTTGTCAGGATACTGGAACAGCCCTGATCTGAATCACCATTGGCTCTACTGCCACCTCAAATGATGTTTAGCACTCAGGGGCACAGGCAGGTTGAGATTAAATTCTTAAAGATACCAAGTCACATCATTTAGATAACATACTTTTAAAGATAAACACTTAAGTGGGTTTTCTAGCATTTTAAGGAAAATGAACAGTGAAGTAGGGACTGTAGAGGCCTTACAGGTGCCTCAGGAGCCCTCCACTCCTTTGGCATCCTCATGCCAGTTTTTAACCCTCATAACCAGTTATGCACAAGATAATGCCTTTAACACATTGAAATTTACCTAGCAGGGAACACTTTTATGCAACTATACAATCTATTTTTCACGTTAGGCGTGTGAAGCAGACAAAAATATCCACGACTGAATTTTTTCAAGGCAGTGTCATGTGTCAGCTGGCTCTCCAGTGCCATCAGCCCTGTCACATGCCACGAGGCTGTCCAGTTAGGGGAACTGCAGAGCAGCTTCTCACCCAGGCAGCATAAACCAGGAATAAATTTCTGTGCAGCTCCTATGGGAGCTTTTTGTAAAAGTCGCCCTTGTAAAATTGTAATAAACATTTAATGGACTTTTTTTGAACATTCTGGTTAAAGTGGCCCCAACAGATGAGACATACAGTTACAACAAAAAAAAAGCTGAGTAAGAATTAGTAATCTACCTGATCTATGGATGAATTAAGAGGGTCTCAAAAAGAAAAACTCCTTTACTCAGAGTTAAGTACAATCTACTACAAGGTGCACAACAAAACCTATCTGTATATATCCCCATATTTGCATTTCACTTGAAGAGAAATCATTCATAAAGGATTAGATATAACTGCATGAAAATAGTATCATTCATTTTTATCACTAAACTCTCTTCAAAAACAGTTCCCTTCAAAAACTCTCTTAAGCTTTAGCAACTTACATTCATTCCTATATTATCATCCTTTGGGTTACAGTAATAAACAGTAACACACATGCAGATTCCTAACTGGAACCAAAAATTAGGACCCCTGCAGTTAATTAAACAGTGAAAGAGTAAGTACATGCCCCAAACTCCAAGAGCTAAAACACACTCTCTTGTGTTTGAATTAGCTCAGCAAGCATGAAAAGAAAAGGGAAAACAGAGTTCTGCACAGGCTTGGTGGGAAGCACCACACACGGGGTCTGTTTGCTATCCTAGGGAAGACAGGGGAAGGATTTGTGCATGGGACAGAAAACAGAGCTTGAATCCTCCCACAGGTAAAGAGATTTACTTCCAAAAGCAAAAAATAATCTGTCCCAGAGTGCCACAAATCCTGCAAAGTTCCTGCTGCAGCCACCCATCCGCGAGCAGCCGCGCTCTCCCCTCGCTGCAATCCCGCACTCCTGCCCAGCTCCAAAGCGTGGCTCCATCTCCAACAGCTCCCAAAGCACTGCCAGGAAGCCCTTCTCTTACCAAGGACGTGAAATGCCTCCTCATCTCAAGCAGCCAAAGGTGATTTTGGATGTTGACTGTGGCTCTTCAATTCACAGAAGGACGAGCAGCAGGCTGGACCCCTCTCTGGGGCCAGCCCATAACGCAGTGATGGGAGGGAAACACAGGAGGAGGAGGAGACATAGGACAGGGATCCTGCTTTATTCCTCCCCTGCTCATTGCCAGCCAAGCCCTGAGCTCCTGCCTGCTCCATCCTACAGCAAAAGTGACTTTAGGTTTCAAAGATGGCCCATGGTGCAATGAAGCACCTCCCTCTGTTCACCAAATGTCACTTCTGTCAAGCATCCTCTGCTCACCAAAATGTTTGCAGATTGCCTGGCAGGAAAAACCCTTCCCTTAACTATTCCCCCACTGGATATATCCATAATAGGTCCAGCTCCAGGCTCTTCACCTGCACTTTTACATGGACACAAAGCAATCCTGCAGCTGCTGTAAGTTGTGCTGCATCAGAAAACTGGGAAGAAGCGGAGTGGTGCTGAAGGAAAGGGCCCAGTTAATGCTGACCTTAATCTGATTAAATTTTATTATAACATCTGGGACAGAGGGAAGGGAAAAAAGAAAACAAAAGAAGCCTGCCAGTTCCTGACATCATGCATTTTCATAGCAATTTCCATTTTCTTGGCAGGGAGGGAAAGGGTAACTATTACTCTCATCTGGATATCAGCTTGAAAACCAGTAAAGGTTAAAGAGCAATACATAAATCTGAAAAGATCCATATTTAAGGGTTTATATTCTTGCAGCTTTTTACTTCAGCCTCATGATTGTGTGACTAGCTTTACTGTTTGAAAATGCCTGGAGATGAGGGCATTAGAAAACATATTGCTTTCATTTCTTTACCTATTTTCTTCATGTTTTTCAAGCTTCATTAAGTCTCTCTAAAGTAATTAGCTGACAAGAAAGATGCACTGAGAACAAAGTTATATTTTTACCTATTTTCCAGTGAATTTCTTTATGCCATCTTCTAGCCAAACACTATTAAGGAAAGTGAATGTTCACCCTTGAACACTCTTCTACCTAAAAACCTACTCACAACCTTTTACACTGTTAACCACCTAGCCATAAATTAATAGGAATTCTATAATAATTAGAACTACTAAGTAGTGAACTCTCCACTAATTACTTAAAGGATATTGTTCTTTCCCTCCTTTTTCCTTGTTTTTCTTCCCAAAAGGGCTACCTCACAGAATTTAATTTAAATAACAGTCAACCATACCTAAAATAACATACCTACACATGGTAGGGGAAAAAAAAAAAGCTAATGATTTTGTTACATTTTTTAGGCACAAATTTCACAAAGTTATATGACCAAACCAATTGACACATTAAGTTGATCTTGCCCTAATTAACCAGACTAGACAAGTGCTTTATCCCCATGGGATGCCTTTCAGGAACAATGGAAGGTTGGATCACAAAGAATTAAAAAGTAGATTAAAATATGTCTAGAGTACATCCAGACTAGAATTCACTCCTGCTTTTTCCTTCTGCACCATTTATGCATGTCTCCTCTTATGCTGTGTACTAGACAATGCCAGACACATCCTTTGAAGCTACATCCCAGCAATTTGAAAAAGGAAATCATAACTTTTACATCCATCTGCAGTCACACAAAGTGTAAGCTGCTTTTCTGATAGTTGTAAGCAGCTGTTCCTTGAATCTGAGATTTCTCTGACACTTTCCCAGGTGGACCTGAAGATTTAAAGCAATCAGTGTCTCCGGCTGCTTCGCAAATCTCAAGACTCCTATTAATGGAAAAACCTGTTTCCTTGAGCAACCCTATTCTTCTTACTTGACCTTTGCTACCTCAGATCTGTGGGCAGAGCTGCTAATGGTCCCTCTCTGTCATGTCAGGGAGCCTGCCTTTGGTGCTTCCTCACAGCTGTTTTGCCATTTGCTCCTCTGACCCTGAGCAGAGATGCAGCGCCACAGCTCCGTACACAAAATGTGTCAGTAACATTTGCTCTGTCTTCAGTCATTACAAAAAATCACTCATGTCACTTCTAAGGGATGTCTCTGGGTGTTTTACAACAGCCAGGCACAGATAGCTTGGGCACAAGACTTGCAGTGTGTTCATTTCAGCATAATCTAAGAGCTCCATTTATTACAGCAAAGGAATACAGTCATTTCAGTCTTGCTAAGCAGGGCTCCTTCAATGAGATATTGACAAAAAAACTCAATTGTTATTCAACACAAACACCAACCTGACTTTTCAGAAAAAAAAATAACAATTAGAAAGTAAAATCCTGTCCTAAAATGGCATGTAACTCTAAATCTGCCTTAAAGCTAGAGAGTGTTTTCCAAATCTGTTTCACAACAACAGCCACCTCAGCCTTTCTATCCAAGGCTGAGTTTGACTGGCACAACAAATGTGTGTCTGACAAGCTGTGCTTGGTGCAAAAGTCAGACTAGCTCCTGTCTGCTATAAGTTTTTGCTTGTTCTCCTGAAAATGCAATACTGAAACAAACCAGAAGAAAATTCACCATTAAAGACACTTGGCTTTAGACCACTATTAACACTCACTCATCAAAACACATGGCTTCAAGGACAGCATTAGTGCAAATAGGGATCACAGAAGTGACTTGGCAGAATATTCTTTTGCACCATCTGTTTTCAACATATTTGCTCTCAACCAGGCACCACAGAAATTTCATTGCAGAGGAGTTAAAAGGAAATAGCTGTGTGGAAACATGAGTTAGTCCACTATTCTAGGATATCCAGGCTCTAAGCACATCAAAACCAGGCTTTTCAGCAGGGCTAGTCCTGCTGCCTGGACTAGCCTCCTTGACAGTCTCCGTGAATATGTTCAGAGCAAAGCCAACCTTCACAGAAAGTTCTTATAGAAGGAAATTCAACATGTGAGTAAGGAAAACCCAAAAGTTCTGAGAGGCCAAGTCAGATGCACTCATCATCACTTAACTGTCCAGGTAGATGCCATTAAACTGAAATAATTAAAAATCACCATTGAGTTCTTCCTTAACAAGTTATAATGCATGACAAGAAAGAACCAAAGACTTGACCCATAAGATATTTGTTTAGAAGCCACAAAAATTATCCCCACTTGCAGAGGATATAGTAGTTAAGAAGAGAAAACAAATAAAATAAGATAAAATAGTACTGTAGTCAATAGGTTCATTAAGACAGCTCAATGCAACCATCTAATTGTCAGCAAGCTGAAAACAAGGAATCTAATGAACTGGCCTGTCTTCATGCTGGTGGTTCCTTTGAAAACAGTTTACAGCAACATGTATTCTGAGCAACAAAGCATAAGAACCAGTGAGCACATCAGTACCAAAAAAGGCAACTGATCTGAAAATATTCACGAGACTACAAGAAGCCTCTCTCATGAAATACAGAAACATCTGCAAAGAAGCACAGACATGAACTAACTACACTCACCATAACCCTAGTTTAAACAGGATCCTCAGAATTCCCTTTAACTGGTGCACACAGCCACAGATTTTTGACAAAAATCTAGATTAAAAAGGCACAGAAAACTTGAGTGACTTACCTTGCAGCGTTAGATGGAGATCATCTATTTCAGAGGAAGCCTGCTCCTCTGTTGATGCAGATGACTGCTGTGATGCCATACTGAAATCTACGGAGATTCTTTAATCAATTTCCAAACTGAAATTACATAAAGAGAAGAAAATCAGTAACATTTTACATAAAAAATGATGGCACTCAATGATGATGTGGCACTAAGATACACATCTTGTTTTGTGTTCTCTCCCCTTGGTCAGCTGTTTCCTTAGTTTATTCAGAATAAAGTGACTGTTCCTACTGCAGGAACCCAAGCTTTGGTCCTTTGACCCTTTTCTAACAGGGGCCAGCAGCACTCCCCAATAGAAACCAGAGCCCCCAGTGGGTTGTGCCATGAAAACTGAAGCGCCAAGATTAGGAACATTCAGACACCGCTGCTTCCTTTGAGAAAGCCAAGGTGACTAAAGCTCACAGTGCCTTCTGCAGACTGGTAGCTGCCAAACCTCATTTTTTTAATCCTTGCATGTTTCAGATCTCCCTTCCTGCCTGGATAATTGTTGTGGAATGGAAACAATTCAGGCAGAATCTGCAAAGATTAAAGTGAAATGAAAAAGCAGCAGTTACCATACGAGAATCAACACAACTGCTGTCTCTGTCTAGAACTTCTGTTACTCCTCAACCCCCATGAAAGAGTTTCTTTTTCCAGCTCCTCCATTTTCCTCTCCCTGGATTCCTCCCCTATCTCTAATACAACTTTAGAAAACAATATGCTCTATCTTTCTTAAAAAACTACAAATGTTCCTGGTTCTGCAGTGGCTATATTGTTTAATTCGCCACTGTAGGAAGAACTGGATGCTTAAGACAGAGACTTATTTTTATCAAGAACCCAGAAGTTCAACAAATTCAAAAAGAAATTAAGCTGAAAATTAAATAAGGGCTCACTCTAAAACAAGCTTTGTTACCTACACAACTGTAACCTTTTCACCAGAAGCATTAGGATTTCCACACCATGTATTAATAACTCATCCACCAAGTGTATGTCAAAATAAAGGGTGTGAATAGATGAGTCAGGAAATACAACATTAAGGAATGCCAGAGAAATTCTTACATCCATTCCCATGTGCACATGAATCATGAGGCAGCCTTTGTTTACTCCCCTCTATACTATTTTTCCTCACTCTCTGTCTCCTTCACTGAGCAGAAAGGAGAACACGCATTCCATGAGGAGCTTGTCAATATTTTATTTTCCTCACCCTGAACAATTTGTGTCCTTGTGCTTTATCCAAGAGCTGCTCTGATGAGAGGATTATTGAGTCCCTCACAAGATTTTCTATGGCACTCACCACCCCAGCACCTGAACACTTCACAAACATCAGTCAATTCACATTTACAGCACCTAATGAGACCAGGGGTTACTGCCCACATTTAGAACCACGGTGTGCTTTGGGCTGGAAGGGACCATCACTCCAACCCCCATGCCATGGGACATCACTTTACTGATGACAAGCAAAGGCCAGACAGAGAGAAAAAGGGGAAAAAGAAGTCTCTGGATTTCCAGAGAAACAGATATTAGTGCATAAGGCTGAAGCACTGATTCCAGAGGCTGCAGTGACTGTGCAGCACTTCTGCAAGTCACCAGCAACTTAGAGCTGCAACTCAAGGCACCAGATTCAAGCCAGAGGAGTTCTGGTTGGGGCAGGTAAAGGTCAGACCTATCTGGATAATCAAAAAAACCCACATTTACAAGATTTTGGCTTGCTTAGCCGGCAAAATAGGAGGAAAAGGATTAATTTGATCTTTGGCTGGCACAAGAACATGATGATATAAACGAGCCAAGCCTTGAGGTTAAGATGGAAATCATAAGACATCTACATTAGCCAAGAAAGCCAACAAAATGCTGAGCACCACAAACAAGGGCATCACCAGCAGAGACAGAGGAGTCATTACCCCACTCTGCTCAGCACTTGGCAGGACACCTGGAATACTGGGTGCAGTTTGGGCTCATGCTGTACAAAATATTATGTGGACAGGCTGGAGAGACAAGAGCACAAAGATGACCAAAAGACTGGGAGGCCTCTGTGGGGAAATGGCTGAGAAAACTGTGTTTGGTGAGCCTTGAGAAAAGAAGGCTGAGGGGAGACCTTATTACCATGTTCCTGTATTTGAAGAGAGGCCACAGAAAAGATGGAGACTCCCTTTTTAAAAGGAGCCACATGGAAAAGATGAGGGGTAGCAGGTACAAGTTACTGCTAGGGAGATTTCAATTAGACACAAGAGGAAAATTTTTCATAGAACAATCACTCATTGGATTAATCTCCCCAGGGAAGTGGTGGATTCCACAGCACTGGCACTGTTACAACTTGGCTGGGCAGATGCTCTGCCATCTTGTCTGCAGCATGCTTTTAGCACAAAATGTTGGACCAGATGGTCCTTGAGGTCCCTTCCAACCTGGAATTCTGTAATAAATACTGGGCTCTTACAGGAACTGACAATGGGCAAGGGCTCAGTAAAAACCCAGTGCTCACAGCTATGCTGCCCATGCCCGAGGCAATGCAATCTTTCCTGGGAAAATCCTTTCTTTTTTCTCTCAAGATAAAGCAATACAAACCCAAACTTTGAAAATGCAAAATGTCAGGTGACCATAACATTTTTTAGCTATGACAAAGTCTTGAATTTGTTTTTTTGATCACCACCTTGAAGGTGATGACAAATTACCCAAGTGGAAACTATGTAAGCAAACTCCCAAACAGTGGAAACATACATATCTGTTCAACTTCAAAGCATTTGAGATGATGACATGGGCAGAGCCAATTTATGTTCAACTAACTTGCATGATGCTAGAGTCACTGGGACCACAGTCCTGAGAAAGGGAGCAGAATTTGGTATTAAAATTCCATTATAATAACAGGAAAGTATGCAAGAGACATGGACGACTCTGATGGACATTTCATAAACAACATAAAATATATTTTTAACCTTTCTGTGACTGTTCCTCCTCTGTCCCCAACCCTTGCCAGCTACAGCAATAACATAGCACATAGTGTCCCCTTTTATGTGCTTGCACAACACTTCATGTGATGGGACCCCAATCTCAGTTCAGATCTCTAAGCAATAAAGTAGTTAAAGATAATAAAACTTCTAGGATTTCAAAGCAGAAAGTATATTAAGGCCTAAAGCAGGAATACACTTTAATTGTTACTTAATTTATTAATTAATTAACTTAAATTACAGCACAGGATCACAGAACATGCATAAGTGAAGAAAAGCATATGCTCTTATTTTCTTTGAAAGTCAATTTATGGGCTCCATCCCAAAAGGATGGGAAATTTTAAACTTTTTTCTTTAACACAGACATCCAGTCAATGAATCACAGTGCAGGTTATGAAGACACCCAGTTCATACCAGGTAAATTTATCTACTAAAGCCTTCATGTCCCTCAAACCCTCAATTCACCATCCAACACAGCAGATGCATTTTGCCCTGCCCCAAGAGAAGACTCCACAGCTGCTTTGAAGGGGAGACACAAGCACAGCCTTGGAGGACACACCTGCAAGGATTGGTCTTCTGTAAAAGGTACAAGGTACAGATAGTCTGAGAAGGGATTACACAGGGGCAGTATGCCCACTCTGTCCTCCTCCCTGCCCCAAATTTCATTCAAATACAGCATATCAACTGTAAATACATCACTGAAGAGTCTAAAACCACCAACCAGCAATGGTTTTCATAGGCACTAGGAAGGATCATCTTTTCTACTTCATATTTAAGTCAATTATTCATAACAACCCAATGAACTGCAGAGCTAAACCAATCCCTTCCCCTCCAAGAAATGCTGGACAACTAGGAAATATATACCCACAGCGTTCAAAATAAATCAAATCCTTTCATATCACACTTTTTCAGTGGAGATAAAATTTCTTTCCCTCTCTCTGGAAAATCTAGCATTAATGTAGGAAAGCAATAACTGTTTACACCTTGGGATAGCCTTTGAAGTACCACAGAGTCAAAGAGACAGTTCCAGGCACACTGGGACCTTATTTCCAATGGATGCATCTCCTGTGGATTAACTTCTGTTATTGCACCAGAGCTCTTGTGTCAGCTCCTCTTTTCTTCAACACAGGGTAAGTCATACACAAAAGGTGCATTAGCAGTGTCCTCCTCGAGAAGAAAGCTTTCCCTATTGTTCTCCAGAGGGGCAAATTCTTGGCTCAATCCACAGCTCAAATGGTTAAACCATCAAGAAAAGCTTTGCCCGTGGTAAGGGCACTCCCAGGACTCAAATCCTTCTTCCCACACCTCTCCAGCTATTTCCACAGTAGGCACCTAAAAACACTGGCGGAAATTATACAAGCACAGTTGTATCACATCAGTGCTACTGTAATTTCCCTTCCTCTGCCAAATTCAGCTGATGTT
Source organism: Notiomystis cincta (assembly GCA_013398075.1). NCBI lineage: Eukaryota > Metazoa > Chordata > Aves > Passeriformes > Notiomystidae > Notiomystis > Notiomystis cincta. Next base: position 72,043 of record VZRX01024050.1, on the reverse strand, counting down.
AGCCAGCGGATTGCAGAAAATCCTGGGCATTAACACACAAACAGAGGCACACTGATAAGAGGGAAACCTAGGAGCAAGCAGCAGACTGCAAATCTCAAGGAACTAACCTGAAAATAATCATACCCAGGCTTTACATTCCATTATCATAAGAATAGACATCACTGATTTAAATACCTTGTCTCCAGTGAGGCTTAAGTCCTAATGAGACCTAAGAGATGCTCTTCTTAAGCAGGGTCTTTATAAGGACATTCTTGTCTCAGAAGAAAGGGGGGGAAAAAGTTTCAGATGGATTTAGAGGATTCATTAGACAGGATTTCACAGCCTTAACATTAGTTCAGATCAGGGTGGTTTGCAAACCTTGGCCTTCAGCTGTTCCAAGTACTGCAGATGGTAAGATTCCACTGCATGGAAAACCCAGCAGCTACACAGCACACTCCTTACAGTTAAACCACTGCCATCTTCAGAAAACAATGCATGTAACTACAGCTAAAACAGGAAATGGCTATTTCATTAATTAATTTAAAGCTACCTCTACAAAGCAGCTGTGCACAGTATTTAGGAAGCAAGGTAAACTAGTCAGTGTGATTCCCACACTGTCCCAGGTAAGAGCCTGTTTAGCTCCAGAGTTCACAGCTACTTTGTGCATGTCCCTGCACAGATGTACCCTCACAGCCCTCCCCAGGAGCCAATCTTGAAAAATCATATGCCATGAAATTAGCTCAGCTTTGCACTCCTTAAAGCTGAAAGCAGCAGACAGACACCTTGAGAACCAGCCCAGCTAGAGGTAACTGAATATTATAACCCACTGTTAGTAAATCCCTGCTTCATTGGCTTTGCCTTTGCAGATCCATGCCCCAGACTTTCCCAATTATGTTGCTACATGCTTTCCACTGGTGTTGCAATAGGAACCACAGACAGCTTTTCATGGCATCTCCAACCGCTTGTTTTTACTTTTCCTGCTTTGAAGTGCCACTGATTATTTATGACCCACTCAGGGACTCAAAGACCTGCCCTCCACAGAGGCCTCTCCATGTAAACTAAATTCTGTTCCTAGCAACAGATTATTATTACTCATGCTCTGAGCCAAGCCAACGTCATGAACAGGAACGGCAGATTTTTATCTTTGCTGAACCAATCCAAAGGAAGCAGAGCTCCACAATGCTGACCCACTGAAGACCCTTTCCTCTTTGGCTGTCAACAAAGATCTCTGCTTATTTTACATTTACATTCAGAAAGAAGCAGCAACATTTGGAGGTGCAAGTGCTTGCAAAGTGCTGCTGAGCCACCTTCTTTTGGTAAGCTATCTTTCTGTAAGTTGGACTGTAAGTTTGACAGAGCCTCCCTAAAGGCAAATTGTTGGCATCCAAATCATGACCTCATGACCTAAATAATTATCACAGGAAACCCCTGATCAGGCTCATTGGGTTTTCACTCTTCTATAATATTTTCTTTTCCCATCACTTCTGATGTTCTCACACCTCTGCTAAGCCTGGGAAGTTCACACAGCACTCCAGTTTGATGGTCCTGCTTTCTCCTCATTTCACTTACAATGGTTCCACCATGTTGTCACCCAGTGGTGAGGAGAAAGGTATGTTTAAAGGATGCATTTTCTATCACCTTTGCATTTAAACACTCTTTTTAAAAAGACCCTACTCCAAACTGAAGTTCATCCCTTCCACATTTAAAGTGCTTGCCGACATCGCTCTTTTGGGCCGCCTCAGATTGTATCACGTTCCCAGCTGGAACGTGGTCACACTGCAAATGTGCTGATCCCCTTCCCTTCAAAGCCAGGTCCTCAGGAGGCAAAAATCAGGACAGCATCATTGACAGATCTACCTTGACTTCCCCTCTTGAGGAAGTGACAACTTCTCTATGTCTGGCAGAAAAAAAATTATTTGTCACTATCCAGAATAAAATAATTACATAATCTCTGTGCTTCCCTGGAGGAAGAAAAGTGTTTCCATTAGGTTTCCATCCCTTAAAGGTGATACAGAAAAGAGGCTATGATGTCATGATCCTACATAACACCCAACAGCAGTCAGATGGGTGTCAGCCAGTCTTTTAATAAGTGGTATGAGTGCATGTGGCATCAGAGAGACTCTGCACTGCCTGGGATGAAGCTGAAACAACCTGGCCTTGGGTATTCCTAGGCTATCAGTAGCTGGAGATGAAGGAATTGAAAAGAGAAAAGCTTAGAAAAGACTGAACAACTCTGCTCAGGTAGAACCAAGCCAAGAGAGCATTTGATAGATCTGCAAGAACCAAGCCCAGAGAATAGAAGATCTTCAGGAGATTCAGAGCTGGACACAAAGCTGCACCCCACTGCCACAGAAATTATCTTGTCTCATGTGACCTGATGCTCTGGAACCAAATGGACAAGTAAGGACTCCTCCAAAGAAGAGCTGCAAGACCAAGGCAGCTCTTATAAGTTTATTTATGACAAGCAGCAGCAGTACATTTTTGTTATCCAGGGACTTCCCAGTGATCTATTTATAGTTTTTGAAAACCAGCCAGGACAAGCATATGAGTATACAAAAGCCACACCATTTTTAAGGCCAGCAAATGTTGCTGGTTTGTCTTTGATTTACACAGCAGTAAACACTTCCTGTTGCAGAAGCACAGTGGATCTTCTCATTGCGTTAATCAATTTATAAAACACAGTTAGGAAAGTGTCTTTCTTGACCTTTTCTTTTCTTGGGGGGGTGGTAATATATCAGTCATGCTGGTACAATTGCACAGTTTGAAAACTGCACTAACTCCATGCTGATGTTAACACACAGAGAGAAATGCTTTTATTAACAGAGCTAAGCCTTGCTCACACAGCCACAAAGGTTGACCCATGGAGGTGCATGATGCAATTACTTGCCCTCAGAATAAGAGCCTCTCTCACATTTATCTGTTCCCAAGTGGGAAGGCAGTGCCAAAGCACATTGACTAAAATTGCAGAAACAATTCCGTTTTCAACTGGTTCCCAAGATTTTCCATATTGTTAATAAACACAAGAACTGCTCAGGACTTAAAAGCACAGCTGTAAAGGTAAAAAAGCAGAGTGCTGAACACCTGAAGCCTCAGGAGGCTGATGCCATACACCTTGACCACCCCAGGGTCCACTGCTGTGCAGGAAGCCAAAAACACCACGGTGACTTCACACCTCCATCAAAGTCAAGGGCTTGGGCGACAATTCAGTCTCCAAAACACAAAGCCCATGAGCACACCCCAGCTCAAAACTAGCTGTGCAATGCCCAGAAGCCTCCCATTCTATTTAAAAAGCCACATCATTTGAACAGTGTGTTGCTGTGAGGCCAGAATGGAAAAGCTTTTCCAGAGCAAGGGTTGGTCTCTCACTCCCCCGCCGGCCAGAGCAGCCCCAAGGCCGCTTCCCGCAGATAAGGGGGCTGTGGGGAAGGGTTATCACAAAACCAACAGGAGAGACACGGGCTGGCTCCAGAGCCATGCTGTCCCTGGGAGCTGCAGCCAGGGCACAAACACGACCTCCTCCTACGCGCCGGGCTAAGTAGGAAAGCAGGCAGCAAGATGACAATCACTGTCATTTCACTGCTCCGAGCCTCTCTCCCTTTTCCCACCACAGACAGCCCGACTGGCTGCTTGCCCCAGCCGGCTGGGCTCGGGCTCAGGCTGTAGCCAGGCACAGCACGGAGCAGCCACGCTCTGCCTGGCCTCCTCTGGAAAGGGGAAAGGGCTCAGCGTGGCCGGGCAGCGCCGGCGCCGCAGGGCGCAGACAGACAGACAGACAGACCTCTGACCTTTAGCTGTGCAATTCCCAGTGCCAGAGCCGCACACAGCTCGCCACAGCCCCTCCTCGGGCTTCCTGGCCCCGAGTCACACTGTACAGCTGGGAAGAGAAGGGAAGGGAAGGGGGCGGGAATTGTCTGCGATCAGAGAGTTTCAGCTCTCGCGGCCGATCGGAACTAACTGGACCACACTGCTGATGCTCACCAAGCAAGAAGCATTGCAACAAGTTCTTCTTCTTATTTACAAGTGTCTCTCTCCCTCCCTTGAAGTCAGAGTTTTAATACAGACTCACAGGCACACTGGAGCCACTTTACATGGTAAAGGTATTTAAAATAGCTGTATATAATAACTACACCTGCTCGGCATTAATGGCATGGTATTAATGAGAAACAGGCTCCTAGTAATATTCTGCCTTTGAAAGGATACAAATGTTTCCTTCCCACTGCCTTCCCAATTCCCTTTTTCCTCAAATAAAGGAAACAGTCTGATGGTTAACAAACACATTATTCTGTTGAGTGAAGCTCTCCAAAGCAATAAATGGCCTGGAGCTTCTAAATTAAATCATAGGACTGTTCAGAAAGACCTTCCTGAAGAGCAGTAATCTGCTCTTTCAAGAAGTTAGGAAAAGAGAAAGCCACTAGGGATAGTGGCAGTGTGAACATAGGAGTTTCCACTAAAGCAGGGACTTGTTCTGGCTGAGCAGAATCCCTGGAAGCAGCAAAGCAATGTTTGCACAACAGACCTTGCAGAGAGAGCCACTGACGGTGCCGGGAAAGGGGAGGAAAGTGAACTGCACTGAGGATTCGGGAGCCAAAAGAGAAAGGGCATGTCTCAAGCTAACCCTATCTGCTTTGGCAGTATTCCTGCACAGATCACAAACTTCTTGTGATCACTAAATATAGCAGAGAAAAGGAATCTACTGCAAGTAGCTCTCTCCAGCAAGTGCTCACTGTTTTACGCAGGCAGAAGGAAAACACAAAAGAGATTTGTCAAGCAAATGGCAAACGAAGCTTGCCAAATTTGAAGGGCAAATTACAATTTAAATGATAGGTCCTGGCCTGGCAGCTGTGAATTCATCAGCTTCTCTCTCAAGCATGTCCAGTCGAGGCTACAGCAATGCAAGCTCCTATGCTTCCCCAGCACACCTCTCCTCGGACTTGGAAAGGCTGCCTCTCCAAAGAACAAGTTTTTCATGTCCCTGTAATTCTTCCAGCTGAAAATTCCCTTCAAAGTGCTAGTTCAAGGTCTTGTTTGTTTGTTTTATGCCTTCTGTCCCACACACTTCAAGGTCTGTGGGCAGAGCAGCCTTTCTACAAGTACAGCCTGCACATTCGCATGCCTGTGCTGGTTCTGCACATATGAAAGGGGCCCCTTGACAGTGGCATCTCCCACACTAACAGTGCAGGACCTTCTCCACTAGGAAAAGCACTTTCCTCTACCACTTAAGACAAATAAAATATCTTTCTCTTTGCTTTTAAAGAATTAGCTGCTTTAGGGGAAAGAAAAAAATCCCACAAACCTAAATCTCTGATTTACAGCATCGTTTCAAGCCTGTAGAGTAACTTTTTGTGTGCAGTGAAAAACCAGGCCAAACACTCCTGCCAGTGCTGATGCCAGAGAGGACCAAACAGTCAAAGGGCTCATAGACAACCCAGGAGAAAGAACTTGGTGTTGCACAGTAACCTGCTAGAATAAACTGTTCTCACTATACAAAATAAAAAAATAAAATACAGGTGCAACTGCAAAGCCAAGTACTCCAAATTAGAAATAGCCCAGATTAAAGAATTCCTTACTTGCATCATGCATTCCACTTCTGCACACTCAGAGTGACAACAGACTTCCCATCCAAGTCTGAATCACGGGGTGCCCAGGCCGCTCTCTTTGAGAACCAGGATTTCTTACAATGCAGACAAACCAGATGCTCGTGAGCCCCGTGCATCTCCCTCGCTGAAAGGCACCAGCACTACTGACACAGAAGTTACCCACAGACAAGTCCAGTCAAGCTCCACAGGCTGTGTTGCATAAGCAGAGCTGCTGCACCATCCTGTCCCAGCCAGGCAGCAGGGCTGGGGCCAACCAGGTGAGGCAAGGCATGAGCCAACCCCAGCCCGGGCCAGCTCCAGCCCACCGAGGCGTTTCTGTACAGTGTTTAGGGACACACCTCTCGGAGTCACCCTCCAGAGCCAAACCCCAGCAGGGAGATGGCCTTGGAACAGGATATGCTCCAATTTCCTCACAATCCACACATTGGTTTTCAGAACACTGAACTCCCGGGCTGGCTTCTGGCAGAATTTTTGCAAGAAGAAACAAGTTCAGAGTCATCCCCGAGCTCTGCAGAGGTGATGCCTTCGCTCACCAACATTATGTGTAAAGCCATTCCAAGGCTACCTTACAGCATCAGGAAGGCACAATTGCTCTGCAAGAACACTGTCTGCTCACACTAAATTGCACAGATACCCACTTCCACCCCCTCAGGAACTCCTGAGGTGACTTGGACATGTCATTGGGAAGAAAATCCCGACTTTCCACTTCTCCAAAATGAAGCCGGCTCTGCTCTTGATTCCCTCTTACAATAACAAGCTCTGCTTTCTCCATCCCAGGGGTATTTCATCACCAACATTCCACCCAGTTTTGCATAAGAAACAACACTGCAAACAGTTTATCATACACTCTTTTTCTTTGAAAAGAAAACAAAAAAAGCTCACCAAAGAACCCTAAACCTGTCAGCCTGCTAATTGTAAAACCACTTGTTACAGTCTGAACAGTTGAAGAAGCAGGATGACAATGCCAGGAAATACCTGGAATTGATCTTCAATGTTTATTTTTGGAGACTGGCTTTTCTCCCAGCTCTTATTTAATAATTTGCTCTTTCCCTCCTCTCCCCAGTTGTTCTCTCCAGGGTCAAATTGCAATCTGTTTCACCTCCTGGAGTCCACCCACAGACCCCCTAAGAAGAACTTTAGGAATCAAATTCTGGCTCAGACAACATGTTCTTTCTATTTCATGGCTATCATATTCTTTCTCATATATCAAGAAAGATAGGAGAATGCTGTGGTGTTTGTCTAGAATCAGATGTGCACAGGATCCATTTAACCCTCAGTACCTGCCTGAGTTTCATATCTCTGCTACACAAGCAAATTCCTTCAGCAAAGTCTCTCCCTCGACATTTAGCCCATTTAGCAAAAGAAATCTTTCTTCTGTGAACTAGTTCTCCACACAGGAGGAATTTTATCCTTAGCCTACCTGATTTACCAGCACAGGTAGGCTTTTGCTACACGAGCTGGTGATTTCTTTTTTCAGACTGCTAAATAACACAATGGTGGCAGCAACATCTCAGAGGTGACCAGGGCAGGGCTCCCTGGATGGCTCCAAAACTTCCTGAGGTTTGCATTTAGATGTATCTATCACACTGTGTGGATGTGTCTGATTAAAGAGTTTCCACACATCACCCAACCACCAGGGAACAGCCACACCTGCTGTCCTGGGCTACCACAAGACTGAACTGTTGCACATTTACCCCAAGGTTTAGGTGCTTGTGACTGAGAACACACACACAGACACCCACAGCAGCCTCAGGGGTACTTGAGCATTGTGCCTGAACTATGGATTTTTGCAAGAGAAAGGACAGGGAAAGGAGGATGAGCCTGTGCAATTTTGCAGAAGGTTTCCAGCCAAAGGAAGTGAGTACCTACCAGGTGCTGTCCACCACTGCAGAGCCAGTGCCAGTCTCGCCCCCGGGAGTGCAGCAGATTGCAAGGCAGCTGCGAGGAGCTCAGGCAGGGGAAGGAGCACACCCCTGGGAGCCCACAGTGTCCTCACTGCTTCCACTCTGCCACCAGCCTGATGTGTGACCTTGAAAATGCCACTCTGCAAATCCCCTCTGGCCTCTCATTTACAGCAGACTGTTGGGTCCAGCCCGAAGTTTGTCTGAGTCAGGGACTGACCAGGGAGGAGGGTGGATTTAAACTGGATATTGCTGTCTGCTCCCCAGTCTCAGGTACAGCCAAATACCTTACACTGCACAACCAACACTGAGTCTGCTGGAAATGAGGACACCCAGAGCCCTCCTAGACACTCTGCTTGGACATGAGACACTTTGGCCAAGATTCAGCTCTCCTGACACTGAACAGCCACAGGAGCAATACCTCTGTAAGTGCTCATTGTTTGAGCTCAGCAGAAACAATGGAGAAGAATAGGCACTTTTAGGGCAGTTTGTCCAATGTATTTTTAGATGTCCAACTCAGTGTGGATGAATCATGGCTCAAAAGCGTGGTGCTCCTCTCCAGTGACTATGAAAGGAGTCTGGAGAACTGTCTCTCATGCAGATAGTTATGTTATATAGTTTGGCAGGATGAATTGTGCCCTTTTAATATGGGGGAAAGGAAGGAAACAAAGCAGCGCCTCCTTGGGTTACACTGAATGAGAGCACCCTCCAAATGCTCTGTGCTTCCCTCCCCTAGAAAAACCTTGTAACAAGATGATACACAAGCACCTTCACCCTTGGGCTTGGCTTAGAAGAATTTCATTCACTTATTGAACTTGAATATTCCACCAAATATTCCTGCAAGCAGAGCAGCACACTGCTCACGATTCAAGAGCCTCCAAGAAGCTGGACATGCTCATTGTGAGTCAGCTTTCATTCCTCACCCTGCATCATTTAGGTGGTTATTAACAACACAAACCCACAATACAGAGATCTCTAATGGAAATTGAGCAGAACTCATTTCTGAAGTGTCTTCCCAACCATTTCATGAATGGAGGTACACAGGGCTGTGTGCCACAGACCAAGGGTGTCCAGTGTATTCATTCCCCTCTCTGCCTCACCCTTTCACTCCCCCATTCACCAGCTTCTGGTCTTTCTTCTGGTAACCAACAGGCCAGAAGATTCAGAAAGCAGAACTTTTTCCCAAAAACCCCATGCTTCTGCCTCCTCCCTACACTTCCATGAAAGTCATTACAAGTGCTTTGTTTTCCATCTTAATTGTCATTTCCTTTGATAGAACTTGCAGCCTAAGTCTTAATGCTCAGATAACTAACACCATTCTTTTCTTTTCTTCCTCATCCCTGGTCACAAACAGTATTGCTTGTACCAGGGTCAGCAGTTACTTAAAAACCTCTCAAGCCAATCTGTGCAGCTGCATTGTGCAGGGAGTTATCAGCAGGCTGCAGGAAGGTTAGAAAGCAAACATGCCTCCCTACGAGACCAAAGTTATGCCCGGAGTTAAAGCTCTGTCCCATTTCCCCTCCTGGGGGGAGATAACAGCGTGCTCTGCACCAGCTCTTTCCCTCACTCAGCTTTCTGCTGTGTACACACAGAAGTTTTAACCCCACTCCCTCTTCTGTCCTTGTCCTGGTCCCTCTGCACCTCCACAGGAGCAGATGATCTACAGAGGTTGTCTTCTTTGTACCCTCACCAACACCAGGAGCTGTGTGTGATCCATGAAGGTGGCAGGAAGCTGGCCAGAATTCAGCAAACACTATTTAGTCTTTCCATCTCCACTCTCTAATCCTTTTGCAAAGAAAATGCTCCAAACATGAGGGGTCTCTCCCCTCTCAGCATTATTCTAAGCCAAAATACATTCCATCCATCACGGTGACTACTTGCTACTGGCACCCTTCATGCTCTGCAGGATGCCAGTCAGTCCAGGAAGGGGAAGGCAGTCAAATTCATGTCCTGTGGGGTAACACACACTGTATTTTTTGATTCATAGTGCAGCAGTTGTAGGATCCACTGCAGGTAGAAACTGCTGGTCCTCCTGCAGGAACTGCATGTTGGCATTGAGAGAGCAGGGTGAGCATCACCTGCCCCTCAGCATGGATATACCACTTGTGCTCCCATATATCTACATTCCTGACCAATTCATCCACACCAGCTGAAGTAAAAAACTCCCTCTGACCCAAGCCAGGTCTTGATCCCACCTGTTCAGGGAGTATGAATGGTAAAAGTCAGATCAATATGATCTACACAGCCACCTCTGCTTCAGCTGGAGGAGTCCCCCACCCAAACCGTCCAGGAATGAAATTCAAGCAAGGAAAGATTAGGTGAGAAGTGTATGAATTGTCACCCTCCCTCTAATCACAGCTTATGGATCCATCCCAAAGTGTTACTCATGCAGTGCTCCACACTCCACATTGCATACAATCCCACTGCCTAATCCAACTACTTGTTCAAACAGGCACGCTGCTGGGAGTGGGTCCTTCCCACCACTGGCAGCATTCCTTTAAGACCATGTCTTCTCCCACATCTAGAAGTACCATGACAGCTCAGAAAACCTGCAGGAAAGGCAGAGCAAGTGTGGTGCACACACAGCTCATCCCTCCAACAGGACACAGCCCATGGCCATCCTCTTCCACGCTGCCAGATCCTGTTGGGGAAACACTTCAGTTGTGGTAAGCAACAGATAAGCATCTCTGCACCGACACAGCATCTCAGCTGGTAGACTCTTAAAGTTGCTATTTACTGAGCCTCAGGGAAGAGAATAAATTGGCTAAATGGGCTGAAAGGCACAGCTTCACTAGGAAGAGCTTGGACTGTCTCTTTGCATCTTTCGGCACAAACCCGGCCATTGAGAGCCCAGATCTAAAACAGAGCTGCAGTTGCTAAGAAAACAGCGCTGCAAACAGATGTCAGGAGATGATTCATGGAGTAAGGGCATATCCCTGTACTACAGATAAAGCAAAATGAATGAGGCTCTTTATACCTGATCTCCCAAGCTGGGCTTCTTCATACCCGCTTTGGGATTTTTCTTTAGTTCCTTTCTGTATTCAGATGTCAAGGAAATTGAGCAGAGCTGAACTCACTGTTTATGGAATAATTACTAGCAAAGGAGGTTTACAGTGTGCATAATGAACTCAATAAATGGGCTAAACTGTGGCCCATTTTTCCCCAAAACAAAACAATTTTCCCCCAAAACATGCAGCAACCTTTCCCCAAAACATATCACAAACATAAAACACACATATAAAAACTGCTAAGGAACAAAGAGTAACTGGTTGGGGTTTTTTTCCTTACTTTCACCATAAAACTTAAAATTAGCAGCTAGCAAGATAAAGCATTTTCAAGCTATTAGATCATTAGCCAGCAATGCACGCCGCTCCTTGAATTACTTCATTGTGTCTCAGCTTAAAATCTTTGCCTGACAAATAAATAAAAAATAGCTGGCACACTACAGGACTGGTCAAGGGCTACTGACACCAACGAAACTCTCAGTTACTTTACTGAACTTTTAGTCAGATGTAATAAGAGAAAGATTAGCTCCTTTCTTAGAATATCCAGAATATCCAACTTCCTGAGTTAGAAGAAACCCCCAAGGAATGGCAAAGTACAGTTCCTTTGCCCCTTTTAAACCACCATGCTCAAATCTTAGCACTGCATGGTATCAGTGGCACTTAGAATAGTTTCCTGAGGGTATTTGTAAGGAATTGTTTAAATAAAGGAACTTTAATACCTGTTTCTAGACAAGCCAGGTAAAAAGGCAATTATCATTCATTACCATTCATTAGGAAGAAGGGAGGAATGAACATTAATTTATACACTTCTGAATAGATGTTTGTACAGCATTTCACGTAAGAGGGGCACAAACATTGCCACTGCACACATCAGTACAGGATGATACATTTTTGTGATCACTGCTGGTGTTTCAGCTCCAAATTCCAGTGTCACTGCCCATCCCTCTCTCTTCAACTCATCCCCACTGCCTGCAGATTCCAGGGCTTCCTCTCCCCTGCCACCTCCTGCTCACTCCACACCACCCATCCTCTCCAGCTATGACACGCTGCCTTCTGCCTCGGAAATCAATTATTTAGGCTGCCCTGATTTCGGCGTGAGGTGGCTGTGCGTGTGTGGATACTGTTTTTATTGTGAGCAGAGTTAACAGCTGCCACCGTGCTCCTTCTCTGAGCTCCAAAGCCGCCCCAGAAGCGGCTGAGGACGACACAGCTCAGCAGGCGCCAGCAGCCGCGTGTCCCTTCTGCAGGAATTGCATTTCACACAGAGATGTAAACAGACGGGCCCGCCAAGCTGCGGCTCTGCTCACTTGGCCAACAGTCACAACAAGGAGCCAGGACCCTGCACGTGGCACTTAGGTCTTTGTCTGTCTGTCTGTCCGTCCTGCGACGGCAGATCACCCTGGGAGCTGAGAGGGGGAGAGGACGGGCGGGATACAGGGAAAGAGGAAAGCAGAGGCATGAGGCACACACAGTCACACACATGACAAAGGCCGTGAGAAACTCTAGAAACAAACTTGCTCGAAGTTTTCTCTCTGTAGATCCCGAGTAACTTGAGGAGGGTGCACCTGCTCTACTTCCTGAAGCCTCCAGCAGCTCTCAGGAGAAATAGAGAACGATTCAGTTCTGGAGCGACAGGGATAGGACTGAGATCAAGTTTAGTTCTGGAGGTGAAAGGAGGACAAGGAGCCTTCCCTAAATCCACACGCACACACAGAACACCTGACACTAAATCAGCACCAAGTTATAGACAGGGAGCCCCACGTGCGGCATCCCATGGGCTGGGATAACGCAGATCCGTAAAAACTGCCGCGAGAGGAAGCAGGCGGCTGCCAGGAGCCCTGGAAAGATGGGAGGAAGGGAGGGAGGCTGGCAGTGAGGCGGGAAAGAGAAAGGAGCCCATGTGCAGCGGGAAGCACAGAGCGCGCGAGTCCTCAGCGGGCAGCGGCACCGGCAATGAAACAGCGCAGGAAGGATGCCGGTGCCTCCCGGGCCCTCCCAGAAAAGCAGTCGCCCCCTTTTCCCAAGAACTTTGTCTGAGCAAGTTTGCACCACCGGTTCCCAAACACACAACCCGAGAGATGCCGACGTTCCCAGCGGTACCCACGGCTCCCCGGGGAAGCGCCGGTCACCTGCCCGCACCCCCTGCGCGCTCCCCCGCCCCGGGACAAGCCGGCCCCGGGACAAGCCGGCCCCGGGACAAGCCGGCTCCGGGACAAGCCGGCTCCGGGACAAGCCGGCTCCGGCCGGAGCTCCTCCGGCAGCGCGGCCCCCGCTCGGGGAGGGCAGGGCAGGACCGCGGGGGCGGGAGCTCGCTCCAAGCTCTCTCCGAGCTC